>WPDH01000225.1:0-27678 GCA_019137255.1 Corinectria fuckeliana | reverse complement strand
TATATATTTAGGCTAATCTTATATAAGCTAAGAGAAAAAAACAGGCTAAAAAGAAGAATACTACTACTTTAAGAAAGAAGTTTACTACTTTTATAAGAGTAGTATAAGCTATCTCCTATTTTATATATATTATATAAATAGGTAAGAATAATATAGTAAGTTTTTACTAAGACTAGGTAAATATTATAATAAGTAGCTATATAGCTTATACTTATATATATAAAATATATAAAGCTTTACTATTTACTACTATTATTACTACTTATATCTTAGTAGAGGCTCTCTAGTAAGAGAGAGATACTAATAATATAAGTATAAGTTAGTTTTATAATATATATATAAGCTAATAGTATATAAGAGGAGAAGCTTAAAAGGCTTAAAAATATAGCTTTTTAGGTAAAAAGTTAGACTTTTTAGTATATATATATTATACTTATAATAGTAATTATAAGCTTAATATCTAACTAGTTTAATATACTAGTTAGTAAGATTAACTATATTACTAAGATACTTAAGTGTTTTAAATATATTATAGTTTTAGCTCTTACCTATCTAAAGAGTATTTTTACTCTTAAGACAGTTAAGTTACTAGCTCTTAAGAGAACTAGTAAGAAGAATAATACTAATAATAATAAGACTAGTAAGACTAAAAATAGTATTACTAATAGTAAAAGTAAGAGTAAAAAAAGTAATATAAATATATAAGGTTAAATAGTAAGTAGTAAAAGTATAAGTTTAAAATAAGTCTATAAGTTAGTATTATAAGCTTAAAAAATTTTAATAAAAGGTTAAAAGATTTAATTAGAAATAATAGCTATTATAATTAAACTAGTTTTTTACTTTTTATAGCTTTTTCTAAGTGTATTTTATACTTCTTATAAGAGGGGTAAAAAGTACTTAATATAATAATATACTATTCTTATTATAAGACTATAAACTTAATTATAGTTATTATAAATTTATAAGGCTAGCTTATAATATAAGATAATATATTAGCTTAAAAACTATTAGGTAAGTAGTTATATAGTTTTACACTTTAATAGTTAGAGCTTAAACTTATATTAGTTTTAAGATAGGTTTATTAAGTATTTTTATTATTTAGTATATTTAAGATAAAAAATAATAATATATTTAGGTGTTTTTTTACTAGTTTTATATTAGTATTATAGTAAAAGTATATTAGGTATATATTTTTAAAAGAGATAGCTTTTAAGACTAATTTTTCCTGTTTATAGTTATATAAGTATTAAGCTTTAATATTTATTAAGGTCTTAGTATAAGTATAATACTCTTTTATTATTAGTAAGAGGGTAAGCTTTAGCTAGTTTAAGTTAATTAGTCTTTTAATACTCTCTTACTTTATCTTAAAGTTAAGTTTACTATATAGTTTATTTAGATTAGATATAAGCTTTTATTATAACTAATATTAGTTTATATTTATTATAAGAGAGCTAGCTTTTAAGCTAATTTTTAACTTTTTACTATAGTTACTACTATAGTTTTTACTACTACTTATAGTAAATCTACCTTAAAGCTATAGTAGTAATAGCTCTAATAAGCTAAGTAGTATTTTATCTTTTAGTATAGTTATAAAATTAAACAGCTAGTTTATTAAGATAAATATTAAGAGGGGAAATAGCTAGTTTTATCTCTAGTAAGCAGTTAAGTATAGCTTTATAAGCTCTTACTATTATATATAAGTTTTAAGTTTATTCTAATATAAGTGCTTATATAATACCTTAAGGCTTACTACTAAAAGCTATTAAGATATAATAGGCTTTTATATTATAAACTATAATAAAATAAATAACTTATATATAAATTAATCTTACTCTTTTAAGGCTAACCTCTTATATACTTATAGTAATTATAGTAAGAGCCTAGTATTAATACTTAAGTTTCCCTTTAAGGTAGTTTATATATAAGCCTTATAATAGTTTATAATAGAGAAAGAGTCTAAAAAACCTACAGGTTTAAGTAGACTATATTATTAAGTTTTTAAGTTAAATTTATATCTAGTTTATTATATATTTATAAGTAAAATAGAGAAGTTACACTTTATTTAGTTTTTAAGTTATACTATTTATTTAGGCTTAATTATTATATATTTTCTATATAGTCTTAAGCTAGGTTTAAGTCTCTTTTATATTATAGCTAAATACTAGCAGGTTTATATTATTTATAAATCTAATAACTAATATCTTAAGAGTATTATTAAGAGCTTTATAAAAGCTAAAAATAAAAAGAATAAATAAAATAAGTAAAAAAAGAGATTCTTAAGAGACTCTTATTTTAACTTTAATTAGGTTAAAGGTTTAACTATTAAATTAGAGCTATACTATTTATAATATAAGATAGCTAGTAAGCTATACTAAGAGCTATCTAGAGAATTCTTTTAGTTATAAAATAGTAATAAGTTATTTACAGTTAATATTATTAAAAGCTCTTATAAAGTTAAGCTAAAAGAGAGAAGTAAGATTATATTAAGCTTATACTATATATACTACTTTAATAATTATAGCTAAGACTAGCTTTATTAACTTTTTAAGCTTATTACTTATTTGCTCTAAAAGTAATAATTTCTTCTTTTTTACTATAGTTATAATATGCTTACTAATAACTATTTTAATAANNTTTTAGTCTTATTAGCTTTTAGAATAATTATAGTAATTATAGTATAAAATTATATTAGAAAGTAGCTAATAGTAAAACTTATATTTGCTATTTTAGTAATTATAAGAATAAGTAAGTTTTTATATACTTTAAGAAATCTTATAAGAATTTTATTCTCTTTTAAGGCCTTTTATAACTTAATTTAGTATAAAGCTTTTTAAACCTCTTTAAGGTCTATTATTAGGTTTATATAGCTTAACTTAAGTTTAAATATTCTAAAAGACAAAAAGAAAAAAAAGTTAAAGTTATTTACTTAAGGTTTAAAAAGGAATTTTCTTATTAAGATCTTAGCTTTATTTATATAAAGTATTACTTACTTAGGTTAGTCTTATCAGATAAGAGGTAAAAGCTATAAAAAAATTATAGTAGTTTTATTATATAGTTTAGCTTATCTTTTTATATTTTAAAATTATATTATATTATACTATAAGAGCTTAATTAGAAGTTTTCTTTAGAGGGTATACTATATATTTTATATATACTAGTCTTATATTATATATATCTTAGAGTGTATATACTTTATTAGTAAGAGATACAGTTAGTATAAACTAACTATCTAACTAAAGCTGTTAGCTTAAAAGAGGAGATATATAAATAAAATTATAGCTTAAGTAACTATAAAAAATATAAAACAAATTAGACTGCTTTTAAGTATTAGATTTAATACTTTTAAAAGTAATCTAGCTAATAAGAATAAGAATAAATAATAAGAGCTATTATAACAGCTAGGTAAGATAAGATAAAAAGTAATAAAAGGTAAAATTAAAATTAAAAAGAGAAAAAGTAATATCTTTTATTAAGATTAAGTAAAATAACCACTTTAAGTAGTAACTACTTATAGTTAAGCTTTATATATATTAAAACTCTTATACTAATTAGTACTATTATAAACCTTTTTTATAACCTAATACTTATTCTTAAGTATACTAAGAGTTACACTTTAAATAATAAAAAAAACCTAGTTAATAGTTTAGTTTTTCTCTAATCTATCTAAAAGTAATATATCTACCTATTATATCTCCTCTTATTTTTCTAGTCTGTCTTTCTACTTTCTTATTATTTTTTATCTTCTCTTATCTTATTATATATTCTAATATATCTTATTACTCACTCTAAGTATAGTTTTAAACAGCTAATCTATTTATATAAAAAGAGTAAGTAGTAAAAGATAAAAGTTAAAAAAAAGTATAAGCTACTACTACTAAGATAAGCTATTACTAAAGACTTATAAGCCTATTAGGTATATTTATAGCTTAAGTGTTAGTTATAAGATAATAGTAAGTTTAAGTGTTAAAAACTTAAGTAAGAGTAAGTTTATTAAAGGTATATCTTATTATCCTATTAGTAGTAGCTCTTATTTGTTAATTAACTATAGTATTTAATTTAGTGCTTTTCTCTTTTTAGGTAATATCTCTTAGAGGTATACTAGTAATTAATAGTATAAGGTTAGTAATCTTATAAGGTTTTAAAACTTTAGTAGCTTTAGACTTATCTCTTATAAGAATATTACCTTTTAAATTCTTATTATCTTACTATTACTAGAAAGCAGCCTTCTTTTTTATAGCTTATAAAGCTTTAGTAGCCTTTTAAATATTCTTAGAGTTTTAGCTAGTATTAAGCTAAGAAGAGAAGTTAGTCTTATAAGCAGATAATAAAGCCTAAGATTTAGTATTCTTCTTCTTTTTAAGCTTAAATATAAAGTTATAGTCTTTAAAAAAATCTAAATATAGCTACTTATCTAAGTTAATATAAGATAAGATATAGTCTTAATTTAGTAAGAGTGTAAGCTTTGTTTTTATATTAGTTAGGTTTATTTTTTTTTCTTTTATAAGTGTTAGCTCTAGTAACTTTAGCTTAAAAAGAGGTCTCTTTTAAAGGTTATATAAGGTGGTACTAATACCTTTAAGTGTTAGGTTTAACTATAAGCTTAAAAGTTCTTAAGATCTCTTCTAAATAAGTATATAAGAGGTAAAAGTTATAAGTAAGTTAGTTAAATTAAGGTTATACTTTATTAGTCTTAAGTTAGCTAGTTTCTAATATATAATCTTATTTAGTATATTATTAAAAGGTAGACTTATAAGATTAAGACTTAGGTTTTAGTTCTTATAGTATTAGATTAACTAATCTAGTAGAATAATAAAAATAAGCTAGTATAAAATAAAGCTACTAAGTGTGGTTTAGTACTCCTCTATTAGTATACTATTTATAGAAATAGTTTAGTACTTATTATACTTATATTAAAAGCTTATATTATTCTACTAGAGAGTAATATACTTATTAATATTAATAAATAGCTTTTAAGATAGTATACTTAAGTGACTCTTATAAGGTTTATAGTTTACTATACTAGTACTTATATTTTTAACTAGCTAAGTGTTAAAAATATATTACTAGTTCTTAATTTTAATCTTATCTAAGATAAGAGTCTTAATAAAATTAGTAATATACTTTATACTTATTTCTTAGAAAGTATTATTAGTAATAAAAGAGTAAAAAGCTAAAACCTAATTATATTAGTAAAAAATCTCTTTTATATTTATTAAGATAAAAACCTTATTAATCTTAAAGTGTTAAACCCTATTAGCTTACTTAATTAAGTACTTTTATATATAACTTATAAATTCTTATAAGTTTAAGAAAAGTAAGAAGGTTATAATATAGTTATACTCTTAGTTAGAAGGTTACTTAGAGACTAAAATAATAATAATAGTAAAATTAAAAGGTAAACTATAATTAGCTAGTATCTTTTAAAAAGCTAAAGTTATAACTTTTAAGTGTAACTAAGCTGTTTACCTCTAAGAGTTATAATAATATAGCTAACTATTATAATAGTTAAAAATATATAAGGTCTAATAATTAATATAGTAAACTAAGCTTATAATAAAATACTTATTAAATATTACCTTTTAGAATTTCTTATAGCTTTTATAGCTTATTTTAGTAGTATAAAAAACTTATTTAGTGCTTTTAGTAAGATAAGAGTTATAATCTCTTTTATTATCTTTCTTATCTTTCTTATAAGTAAAAAAGTTAAGACTAGTATTTTAAAAGAGAGTATAATTAAGAATATAAATATAGTCTTTTATAGTAACTATAATATCTCTTATTTTATAAGTTAAAATAAATAGTAGAATACTAAGTTTAAAGTTAAAAGCTTAGCCTTCTTACTAAAGTCTCTTTAAAAAGCTCTAAAAGTCTTAATAGTAAGTAAGCTAAGTTTAGTTATAAACTTATTTATTAGGGCTTTTAGTGTAAGTATTATAAAATAGTATCTTAAACTAGGTATTATTAGTAATATTTAAGTAAAAGTCTAAAATAATTAAGTTATTATTATCTTAGTAGCTTTAGTTAGTATAAGGTTAAAAAAAAGCAGGTTATCTTAAAATAATATCTTTTAAGAGTTTATAAATATAATATTTAGCAGGATAGTAAAAAGCTTATAAGTCTTCTTCTTAAGAGACTTTTACTTTAAAGTATAAGATTTAGCTATTATATATAAAGTAGTTTAGCTTATTATTAATAGTAAGTACTATTATAACTACTTTTATTATAAATAAGTAGTATTAAAAGATAGAAAAAAAGGTATTTTAGAATAAGAGTAAGTATTTAAGATAAAAAGCTAAAGTGTAAGAAAATATAAAAGAAATATTAAAAGTAAAAAAAAGTATAGTTTATAATAAGATAACTAACCTTTTATAAACATATAATAGTTACTCTTACTATATCTTAGTTATACTCTTAAAATCTATTTTAACTTAACTAACTTTTTTTATAAACCTTTTTTACTCTTTTTTCACTTTTATATTATTACTATATTATATATAATAAGCAGGCTAGGTAAAATAGAGAATATTAAGATTATAAACTATCTTTCTTCTCTCTTTAAGAAAAACTTTTTATTATAAAACCTACTCTTATTATAAGCTAAGCCTAGTATAAAAACAACTTATAATTAATTTAAAAATCTTATTATTAAGACTAAATATAAACTTAAAGTAATTATCTTAATAGCTGCTTTTCTCTTAGTTTAGAGAATAGTAGTAACTCTAGCTAATACTATTATAAGCTATACTTAATATATAAGTAGTAAGATCTTAATCTTACTATCTCTTATAGAAATAATTATAACTACTATTAAAAAAGTAATATTAGCTGCTCTTTAGAAAACACCTATTAAGGTCTTAACCTAAGCTTAAGTTACTTATAATAAGAGAATACTCTTATCTCTAATAGTACTACTATTAAAAGTAATCCTCTCTTATCTTAGTAGGGAGATTATTATTAGGTTACTTAGTATAGCTTCTAATATTATATTTTATATACTATTAGATATTATAATAATTATTAACTATACTCTCTTAAAAGGTTATCTTTTACTTATAGTAATCTTATATTACCTTCTTAGTAAGAATATTATAGTTCTCTTTTATAAACTAATTATAAATCTTTTAAAAGATAATACTTAGATTCTTACTGTTTTTAGTATAAGTATATATTAGGTCTTAAAGTAGTTTATAATAGTTATTAAGAAAGTCTTAACTAGCTATATAAGAGGCTTATATAAGAATCTTATAGTAAATATTTAATAAGTAAATAGTATTAAGATATATATTATAAAACTATTATAAAGCTATTATATAGCTAGACCTTACTAGTTATTAGTTATATTATTAACTAAACTAACAGATATAAATAAATTTTATAACTAAGATATAATTATAACTATAAAGGTATATTAGACTAAGTCTTATTTAGAGGAGATTTAACCTAAGTAGTACTTTAAGTACTTTTACTTTAAATATATTATATAGTACTATTAGAAATAAGCTAAGTATAGCTATTATAAGAGAGCTTACTATATAAGAGATATAATATATTTTACCTTTACTAGTAAGATCTCTTTAGTATATTATAACTATAATAGCTTATACTTAGTATAATCTTATATATACTATATAGTATAAAAAGAGTAGAAATAAGTGAGAAATACCTATATAAAGAGACTTATATAGTTTAGTATTTTAAGTAAGTAGTATAAATATATAGTATACTTACTATAAGATATAATAGTATTAATACTAATACTAACTATAGTACTAAACCACCCTGCTTAAAGAGAGCTTAAATAGCTCTTAAAGTAGTTTTAAGCTAGAATAAACTTAGGTTTAAATTTAGCCTTTATAGTATTTAAACTAATTAACTAATTAAGAGAGTAAATACTATTAAAAGCTAAAAAAGGTATATTAATACTAGTTAGTAAGAAGAATAATACTTAAAAGAATAAGAATAAGTAGTATAAGTAACTTAGACTTAACTAAGAACTAATTAAATTTTAGTATATAATTTAGGCTAAGCCTTATAAAAACTTATTATTATAAGTATATAATTAGCTTTTCTTATAAAAGTAGATCTACTTATAACTTATATTACTATATATATATATTAAGCTTAACTTACTCCTCTCTTAGGTAAGAGTAGTAAAGGGTTTTTTATCTTATAGCTTACTATTAAGAGTTTTTCCCTCTTATTATAAATTAGTTTAAGTTACTTAGAAGAAGAACTAAATAGTTATAAGCTAAATTAAGTATAAATAAATAAATAATAAGATAACTTATATAAAAGTATTTACCTTTTTAGCTACTTACCTAATAAGATTTTTAAGTCTTATTTTATATACTTAAAAGAATATTTATATATTAGCTATCTTATAATATATTTAACTATTTCTCTTTATAAATTACTTAAATTATTATATTTTAACTATAAAGCTTTTTATTTATCTTTTTAGCTTTTTTTTTTTTATATTTTTTCTTTTCTTTTAATATCTTCTCTTTTTTTTACTTTATTTATACTACTTATATTACTCTTAATAAATCTACTACTTTATAATAGCCTTTTAAGCTAAGTAAGAGATATTTACTACCTAGTAATATAAAACTCTTTTTAATTTATATAATCTTATAAAGTATAATACTAATAAGTATAAATTTACCTAGTAGACTCTTACTAAATAAGAGAATTAGACTATATATTATATTATATCTTTCTTATACTAAAGCTATTAGTACTAACTTATAAGTTTTTTTTAGAACTACTAGTAGTAGTAGTTAATCTAATACTTTTTAATAGTTTAAAAAGAGTTTTAATTATTTTAGCTGCTCTTTTTATATTAAGCTTACCTTTAAGAGTAAAAGCTTAAAAATATCTTAAGATATTTATATTTCCTTTTAGTATAACTTTTAAGATATTAATAGTATTTTTTAAACTAGTACTAAACTTACTATTAATTATTTTTTTTACTCTTTTTATATTTACACTAAGTTTAGTTATCTCTAAGAGTATATTATTTTATATACTTTTAACTAAGCTTTTTATTTAAAGACTTTACTTATAGCTTTATATAGTAATAATAACTTTATTTTTTATTCTTATTATATTTAATCTTATACTTTTAATATCTTAAGTAATTATAAGTATATTTTTTTTTTTTATACTTACTAATTAATTTTAGGTTTTATAAGCAGCTAGTATACTAATTATATCTAAGAAAGTAATACTTACTATAAATAGACTTTTCTGTTTAGCTATTAGAGAAAAAGTCTTTAAGATAGTCTTTTAAACTACTCTCTTAGTAGTAAGAAGATTATAAAAGCTTCTCTTAATAGAAATTAGAAAGTTAGGTTAATAAATAAAGGTAGTTATTTTTAAATTTTAAAACTACTACTTTTAGCTAGAAATAAGACTTAAAAGCTTAAGTGTGCTATATATAAGACTAAGAAGGTATATAATAAAAATTACTAGAAGGGCTTTAAGACTATTAATAGTAAGTAGTCTTTTAGTTATCTTTAGAACTTTCTTTTAACTTAAATTTTAGTACTTTTTTATAGTATCTCTTACTTATCTAGCTAGATCTAATACTTATCTATTATATTCTAATTTTTATTTATCCTCTTATTAATAATAGTATCCTAAGCTATATTAAGCTTATCTTAAGTTATATTAAGCTTATCTTAAGCTATATTAAGCTTATCTTAAGCTATATCTTACTTATTTTCTCTCCTATTTACACCTTCTTTAGTAATAACCTATATAGTCTAGTAGGTTTACTACTATAAAGCAGATTATTATAGTATTATCTTAGTACTATTAGTACTAAGACTACTCACCTTTTATTATCTTTAAGAGATAAACTTTAAGGTATTATTATAGCTCTTAGATAAGAGGTATTATTATCTTATTTTCGCTTATATTCTTTTTATTATTATTTTTACTTATTAGATTTAATACTTTCTTATTATTCTTTTTATTTTAATCTTTAGTAAGAGGTTAAAATCTAAAGTCTTTCTTATTAGCTTTTAAGGTTTACTATTATTTTTTATTTTTAATAAACTTTTTTAGCTAGTTTTTATAAATTAATTTATTAATACTAATCCTATCTAAAGTGGTAATATAATAGCTAACTTCTAGCTTATTTTAACTCTTAATATAATATAAACTATCTTACTTATACTATATTTTTACTTCTCTTATTATATTATCTTACTACCTAATATTATACCTTAGTATAAGATCTCTAAGATTTAAAAGTTTTTTTTAAATGTTTCTTTTATAGCTATTATTTATCCTTTAAGTGAGCTTCTATTAGTATACTATAACTTAAACTTTAGCTTTTTTTATATTATCTTATTATTACTTTAAGATTTAGATTCTTTCTTTAAGTAATTAATCTAATATTTTAATATTATCTTAATTAATAATCCTCTAGATAAGTATTATTACTTTTAAAAGAAGAACTAGTTTTTACTTATAAAGTAAGAAGAAAGCTGATTTCTTATAAGATATATAAATAGCTGCTTAGTTAGCTATTAGAGTATAAGATAACTTTTTTACTTATTTTATACTTAAGCTTAAAATATACTTCTTAAAGTGAGATACTAAAATAGTATAGCTAGCTTTAATAATCTTATTTACCTTTAGGTTATAAGTTAAAATAAGTACTACTCTTATTCTTAAGGCTTTAAAGGTAAGAATAAATTTCTTACTTATTTCTAACCTATTATTAACTACTATAATAATAATAATACTAAAATATTATAATACTTCTTATATAAATAAAGTTATTATATAAGTATTTAGCTTAGCTATTAGCTTAGCCTCTAGCTAGCCTATTAAATTATATCTAGCTTTAGTAAGATACTTTTTATCTTAGTTTAGTAAAAGGTACTATATGTTAAAATAGACCTTTATTATAAGAAATTAGAGTGTTATTAAAAAAATAACCTTTTTTATTTTCTAAGATATATAATTTTAGCAGGTAAAATACTAAAAGATAGCTAAGTTAATATCTATTTATATTATCTTTTAGAAATACCTCTTTTAGATTAAAGTAAGTATTATATTTTATCTCTTATAACTTTTTTTAATATAGTATAACTTAATTAACCACTTTTAGACCTTTCTCTACCTAACTATAAAAATAAGTTTACCTTTTAGGTTATTTAACTTTTATTAGATTTAACTATTTTAAATAAAATAAAAAGAGACTTTATACTAAATAGCTTAAAAGACTTTTATACTAACTTTTATAAGATTTTTTAAAGTTAAGAGATATTCTTTTAGCTTAAGAAATTCCCTATTATAACTCTCTTTTAGCTGCTTATATTAGTTTTTAATAGATACTATATTAAGATATAAGTTTATAAAATTCTTAATATCTTTTTTAGTAGCTATATTTAGCTTGTCTAAGAGTTTAGCTTACTTTCTTAATAGCTTATTTATAATAAGATTCTTAATATCTTATATATAGTGTATACTATAGTTAAATAGTATTAGATAGCTAATCTAATATATAATTAATAAGCCTAGTATATTATTAGCTTTTTTATTAAGCTAGTAAACTAAAACTTGTAAATCTGTCTTAAGAATAAAAAAAATACTATATAAGTAGTTTCTTAGTTAATAAACTATATATAGTATTATTTAGCACTCTTACTTAGTAGTATTATAACTCTACTTAGTCTTATTTTAAAGCTTAGACTTAAATTAGACTAAATACTACTTATTATTAATAAGTTATATTAGTATATATTTTTATTTTTTAAGACTTATATTTACTATTAGGATAATTTCTCCTGCTTTATCTAAAAAGTTAAAAGTTACTAAAATTAGTAAAAATATAATCTTAGCCTTTAGTTAATTTATTACTTTCTATTAGTTATTACTTTATATAAAGTTAATATCTTTTTAAAAAAGTGTTATTAAAAGCCTTATAATCTAAGTGTAATACTAGATCTAGTAGTAATAGTATTTAACTATTTTAAGAAAGAATCTAACCTTTTTAATATTAATATAAACTTTCTACTTATTAATCTTAATTATCTTAGCTTTTTAAAGCTTTATCTATTAGTTTTATAAATATACTTAATAATTACTATAAAATTCTAGTAAAACTTAGATTTTTCTATAAAAATAGTATATTCTAATACTTTTATATTAATAAGCATCTTATCTAAGTAGATTAAATACTTTAAGATATATATTCTAATACTAAGTATAACCTTCTTATTATTAAATATTTCTATTAGTCTCTTAATAGTAATATTATCTAAAAAAGTATAATAAACATTTAGAATAAGATTATATAAAATATATATAATAATCCTTAAAAACTATACTACTAAGTTAGTAGCTTTTTAAGAGAGTATATATATTTAAAATAGTCTTAAAAAAGTAAGAAATATTATTAGATTTCTACTTTTCTTATTTAAGACTATTTAGTTATATTTAAAGAAAAAGTCTAATAGTAATAGTATCTTATATATTATTATATCTAAGAAGAATTTATTTATACTAAGAGGACTAAAACTATCTCTTATAATATACTAGTTAATATAAGTAGCTAAGTTAATTAAGTAGATATTCTTATTCTTTTTTACTACTAGTATATAAAAGTTCTAGTAGAAAGTATAAGATTTCTTAAGAATATAACACTTAAGCTTAGTCTTTAAGAGGTTTATAACTTTCTTTTTTAAGCCTTTTAGAATTAGTATATTACTAGCTTATTAAGTAGTATATTTAACTACTTTTAAGACTTAAAGAGAGATAACTATAAGGTTAAGTTTTTTATACTTATTAAAATACTAAGCTAAAATAGCTTTTCTATTATATAAGATTTATAGTAAAATATTAGTTTCTTTTTTTAATATTATTCTTTTAACTTAATTTAGTACTTCTTAAAATTATTTACTAAAAAGTCTTAATCTTTTCTTAATTACTAAAAACTTAAAGGTAATATAGTTTAAGTACTTACTCTTATACTTTAAAAAGTCTTATACTTTCTTTTACTTTTCTTTTTTTTATAAAGAGTTTTTTTTAGAGATACTTTTATTAAAAGAGATATTATCTCTTAGGTGGATTTTAGCTCTCTTCTGCTTATATATTATATTAACCTAAATATTAACCCTCTTTTTTTACTTTTTCTTCTTATAAGTTATATCTTTTAACTTCTCTTTTACTTAATTTAAAGCTATTAAGTAAGTATAAATAACTTTCTTTCTAATAAGTTATATAATTTCCTTTTTACTATTTTAATTTAGCTATTAGACTATATTAAGATTATTATTATCTTTTAAAGCTTATAGCTTATATAAGAAAACCTTAAAAGAGAGCTTAAAAGTTATTACTAGTTAGTCTTATAAGTAACCTCTTATAAAACCTCCTAATAAATACTTTCTGCTATTAGGGTTATAATTCTTATAGACTTAAGATAGTATTTAATATATATTTCTTCTCCTCTAGTTATATAGTTAAAAGAGAGCTTTATAACTCTTATAAATAGTATTCTTAAAATAAAAGAAATAAATATAAGGCTAGTAAGAGCTATATATATCTTTTATAAGATATAAGTATTACCTAAAAAGACTAGTATTTTTACCTCTCTAAGTATTAAGACCTTATTATTTAAATAAGAAGTTATAAAAGCTCTTATAAGACTTATTTTTAGTTTATACTTTTTAGCTACTTTACTTAAGATAATATTACCTTTTAATCTAGTATCTAAAAGAGCTTTTATAATATAGCTATTTATATTCTCTAAGTAAACTATAATTCTTAGTAGCTTTTAATAGTAGGCTAATTTTTAGCCTTACTTATCTCTTAGGATATTAAAGTTAACCTTAAGATATACTATATCTAATACTTTTTTTAGGTTTTTTACTAATAACTTACCTATATTAAGTTTTCTAATATTAATAATAGTAATTTTTTTATTTTATTTTATTAGAAATTTACTAAAGTGAAAAAGTTAACTTAAAAAAGAGCTGTTATTTTAGTTTATCTTATTATTTTAGATCTTTAAGGTGTTTACCTTATAATAAGATACTTTTAAGTTATAATACTTCTTAGCTTCTATTAGATTTAGTGCTTTAAAAAATAATAAGTATACTATAAGGTTACTATTAGGCTTAGTTAGCTTCTTATACTAATTTATAAACTTAGTGTTTATAACACTTTTTACTATTATTATTACTACTTTTATAAAGGTGTAAGTAATATTTAAGTTAATTATTATAAGCTAAGAGATTAAAATTAAGATTCTTTTAAACTAGAATTTATCTCTAATATATAACCTAACTGTTAATAGAGCTTTCTTCTTATTTATAAATTACTACTAAAACTTTTTTATAAAAAACTTCTTATTAGTGATTTTTTAATCTCTTATAAACTAATAGGCTAGCAGATAAGGTTATACTACTACTTTAATAAGCAGTCTATTATTATTAACTTTCTCTACTTTAGCCCTCTTAGCTATAAGATTAGTACTAATATTATTAGTTAAGATTAGGTTATTTAAGCTATTATTAATTATTAGGAGGTCTTCTAATATAAAGATAGTATTAGCTTAAATAGTAATATTAATATTTAAACAGCCTAGTCTTTCTAAAGAGATATTAAAGCCTAGCTTAGTATATCTTATAAGCTATTTAGCTTCTTAAAGTATAGTATTTTATAACTTAAGGTTAAATACTATCTTTTATATCTTATTAGCCTACTTATAAGTATAACACCTAAAAAAGTATTTAATTTACTAAATAACTAGTCTCTTAGTATAAGAATTATTTATATACTATATTAAGATTTAAAAAGAGATAAGAATTTTCTTATTACTAATTTAAAACATACTAGTAAGAGGTAAGTAAGTAGTATATCTTAACTAGTTATCTCTTAGATAATATAAATACTAGTCTAAATAGTATTCTTACTTTTTATAATACTAGTATACTTATAGCTTTTAGTTAAATCCTCTTATAGTATTTATATTAAATTAGTGCTTTTTATATATATAATCTAATATATTTATATATATATAATTAGTTAAGATATCTTTTATACCTTTCTAAGCCTACTAGTAGAAAACCTAACTATAAAGTAAGATAATATTTTCTTTTTATATCTATATATTTTATACTATATTTATAAAAAGGTTCTTTATAAGCTTTAATAACTTATTAACTTAAGAATTTATTTTAAATAGATTAATTACTTTCTTAGCTAGTAGGAAAGATATATAAGCTTAGGTAGTAGCTAGCTAGTAAAAAAGTTAAAAATTAGCTAAAAGCTGTAAAAAAGATTAAGTAAAGCTAGTATAATAAGCTAGAGCTATTTTAGTGTCTAAAAACCCTTTTAGAATCTTAAACAGCTCTTTATAGCTTAGATTAGCTAGTTTTTTAAGTGTCTTCCCACTCTAGTTATATAAGAGTTTAATAACTTTATTTAGTATAGTATTATAAAAGGATTAGATATAAGTTAAGAAGAAGCTTTAAAATATTAGATTAATTATTTTATAAAAATACTAATACTTACTTATCTAATAAAGTATCTTATAATAGTCTCTAAAAGTAAGATACTAACTATTAAGACAGCTTAACTTAGTAATAAGAGATTCCTATTAGTTTTAATCTTAAAGATAAAAGGTTTTTTATAAGTTCTTTTTAGCCTTTTTCTAGCTATACTTATTTATTATATACTTAACTTATTACTAAACTATAAGATTAGAGTACTAAGTAAAGTAAATATCTTATTTATCTTTAGTAATATTATAGCTATTTATATATAACTTAAAGCTTATAAGAAAATTAGTTATATTAAGCCTTATAAATTACTAGTAAAAGAGAAAAATAAGTTTTTAAGACTTTATAAATAGTAACTTCTTAATAAGCTTAGTTAAAAGGTAATATAACCTAGAATTAGTTAGAGAGAGTGTTAAAGTTATAGTCTTAATAAAAGTTAAGAATCTTAAGAGAGTTATAATAATAAGTATAAAGCTAAAAGAAAAAAAATTAAAAGAAGTTAACCTACTTAAAAGTATTATATCTAATAGTTATAAAGATTATTATCTCTTTTTACCTTTTAGCTTTAAAAGTATAAGTAGAATTATTTTTAGCTTAAGAGTTTTCTAGTTAAGTTAAAAAGGTAACTTACTAGTAGTTATAGTTTTTCTATTTAAGACTTAGTTATAGTTAGATAATAATAAGACTAATAAGACTAAAAGTATTATTATAAGATTTATTATAAAGATCTATATAGTAATAAGTCTTATATTAAAAGTAATTTTTAGTTATCTTAGGGTTTTTAGAAGTAAAATTTCTAGTAATAGCTTTTTTTACTTTTATACTTACTTTATATAGTATTTAATTTCTAGGTTCTCTAGTAAGACTAGCCTTTTTAACTTAAGTAAAGCTTTTACTAGTAACTACTATTTTCTAGTATTTATTTTAACCTTATATAGTCTTAACTTTAAAAAGTATTAAGATAGTTTTATATTTATTATTAAATATTATTTAATATTATTTAGTAAGTAAAAAAGATTTATAAAATTATTATTAATCTTTTTAAAAAAAGGTTTTTACTATTCTAAAAGTATTAAGTCTAATAAGATAGTACTACTTAATAGTCTTTAAGAATTTAAGGCTAAGTATAAGGTTATTTTTAAGGTCTTATCTTCTCCTCTTTTTTAAGACTATTTATTATCTTTAAGTATCTTTTACTTTTCTCTTTTAGCTCTTATTTAGTATATTAAGCTTTAGTAGTAGCTAAAAGGTGCTTATTAGTATAACTAGGTCTTATAACCTAGCTATACTAACTTATCACCCTATTATAACCTCTAAATTTATTAGTAAGAGATATAGTTAGTATAAACTAACTACTTAACTAAAGTTATTAGCTTAAAAGAGGAGATATATAAATAAGATTATAGCTTAAGTAACTATAAAAAACATAAAACAGATTAGACTGCTTTTAAGTATTAGATTTAATACTTTTAAAGGTAATTTAGCTAATAAGAATAAAAATAAATAATAAGAGCTGTTATAATAGCTAGGTAAGATAAGATAAAAAGTAATAAAAGGTAGGATTAAAATTAAGAAGAGAAAAAGTATTATCTTTTATTAAGATTAGGTAAGATAACTACTTTAAGTAGTAACTACTTACAGCTAAGCCTTATATATATTAAAACTCTTATACTAATTAGTACTATTATAATACTAAGTAGCTAAGTAGTTAGTTTATTAGGCTATATAATATACTTACTTAAGTTTAGAAGTTACTTTAGCTATTTTACTATTTTACTAAGAGTTATAATAAAGTTTAGGTTTTTTCTACTTTAAGATTATATATTTTATAATTATAGTAAGTTACTTAAGAAGCTATTTAACTTTTATATTTAAGGCCTTTAAGGTGGTTATTATACTACTAGATATATAATAAAAATAGACTACTATTTTATTAGCTGCTTTTTACTAGTAGGTTTTCTTTTAGTTAAATCTAGAGTTTAGTATAAGAGCTGTCTCTTTATAAGTGTTTATAATATAAATATACTAAGAGATATAGTTAGACCTTTTTAGGTTATAGTTAGTTTTTATATAAAAGGTATTAATAGTTTTAGTAGCTTAGGCTAAGTCTAAAGTGCTATTATAGTAGCCTTAAGCTAACCTAGTAACTATCTTATAAGAAGTAAAAAGGCTAATATAAAGTTATAACACCTTTTTTATAAGGCTATTACTTTCTTAGTCTAAGTAGTTATAGTAGTCTTAAAACAGATAGTTAAAGTTAAAATTACTTATAAGAAGTATATAATTATTTAGAGTAGTACTAATAAGAGCTTATAATATAAGTAAGTTACTTTTACTATTTAGAGGATTATATAAGATAATAATTTAATATTAGGTTTTTATAAAGGTAATACTAACTTAGTCTTCTTTTACTTATAATATTTATAACTTAAGCTTATACTATTTATTTATATAAACTACTATATATTTATTATAGTAAACTATATAGTAGTTATAATATCTTAAGTAAGCTAAAACTCTTATTTTAAGGTTCTTATTTAGCTTAAAAAGTGTAATTATATTATATTTACTATAAGCTTATAGTATAATATAAGTAAGAGTAGCTTAATAATTAGTATTTTAATATAATACTAGTATTAATTAGTAGTCTAAGAGGGGGATAATAGTAATAATAAAGCTAAGATAATTATTAAAAGAGAGAATAATATATAAGCAGCTTAGGTTTATATTAAGGCTAGGCTAGTAAATACTATATATAATTTATTTATTAAGCTAAAAAGCCTTTTAAGTTTTCTTAATAAGAACTATATAAGCTAGGCTAATAGTAAGAGTAGTAAAAGTAAGAGCTCTT
Source organism: Corinectria fuckeliana (assembly GCA_019137255.1). Classification (NCBI taxonomy): domain Eukaryota; kingdom Fungi; phylum Ascomycota; class Sordariomycetes; order Hypocreales; family Nectriaceae; genus Corinectria; species Corinectria fuckeliana. Next base: position 9,306 of record WPDH01000225.1, on the reverse strand, counting down.
AAGTTAAAAGTTTAGTTATTATATATTCTTAAAAGCAGAAAGGTTTATCTAAGTATTTTTTCTTAGTATAAGCTTAATATAAGGCTATAATAAGATAGTTATAACTCTAAGTTAGGTATTTACTCTTATAAAAGATATAGTTTAAAAGGATCTTTTTATATTTAGTTAGGTATTTTTCTCTATTAGTATATATAATACTTTTATAATATCTATAAGTTAAGGCTAATTTATAGTCTTAAGCTAAGTATCTAAACTTAAAGTAGTTATAATATTAAATAGGTTAAAGCCTCTTATTAAAAGGCTTATAATTATATAGTTATATATTAAGTAGTAGGCTATTATTATATAAGTAGTTAGCCTTTTTAATAAAGCTAATATATAAGATAAGATTAATCTTTACTTTAAAGCTAAGTTAGCTAGTCTTTTACTTTTTAACTTAGAGAATCTTTAGTTAATTAGATTTATTAATTTCTTTAATAAGCTTATTAGTATTATTTAAGATAGATATAAGTTAGATTTTTTTTACTATTACTATAAATATTAAGAGAGAGAGAGCTATATTATTACTAAAAGCTTTAATAACTTAATTTTTAGTATAAATATCTTATATCTTATCTACTATATAAAATATAAGAATAGTATTACTACTTAGTAGCTTTCTTACTATAATAATACTATAGTTATTATAAGCCTAGTTTACTATCTTAATAGTATCTTTTAGGGTTTAGCTATTAATATTAAAGGGTATATTTCTTATTTAGATTATAACTTTATATTTAATATAGCTTTAAGTTATTTACTTTATGTTTTCTTAGTTTAAAAGTATTAGGTTTTATACTATAATTAATATATAAGAGAGTTAGTCTCTTTTATAATCTAAAGGTATAATAAGAGCTATATTAATAATAGAGGTAAGAGTAGTAGTAATATTTATAGTAATTTGCTTCTTAAAGGCTATTTTATAGTTATATATAGTGTTTTTCTTATATAAGATATAAGCTTATAACTTATATATAAATATATAAGCTTAGATAATATACTAAACTTGTTTAAGAGATATAGTAGAGATAATTCTAGTAATAGTATTATATGTTTTATTTTCTAAGTTATCTACTAGTATTCTACTTAGTTTTATAGCAGGTTTGTTATTTTTACTTAGTATATACTAGCTAATTTTTATAAGAGAGTTATATTAATTTTAGTTAAGTTTACACACTCTTAAATTAATAGCTATTAGAAGTATATTAGTACTATTATTATAGTCTTAATATGCTATTATCCCTAGGGTAATATATATATAAGGATTTAAATTCTAGTGTTAAATTGTATTTTAAAGGCAGGTTAGAGTTATAGTAAGTAGAAACTAGGTAAGTATATCTATTAGAAGTCTTGTTTTATACTAATACTAGTTAGTAATAAAAATAATACCTAGAAAGATAAAAAGAATAAATAGTATAAGTAACTTAAACTTAACTTAAGATTAGTTAAATTTTAGTATATAATTTAAGCTAAGTCTTATAAGAACTTATTAATATAAGTATATAACTAGCTTTTCTTATAAAGTAAACTTACTTAAAACTTATATTATTATATATATATACTAAGCTTAACTTAGTTCCCTCTTAGGTAAGAGTAGTAAAAGGTTTTTTATCTTATAGCTTACTATTAGGTTTTTCTTTTTTATTATAAACTAGTTTAAGCTACTTAAAAGAAGGTTTAAATAACTTTAGAGTTAAAATAGTATATAAATAAATAAATAAATAAATAAAATATTTATAGTTTTTTATAATAAAAGCAAAAATATAAGTATTATAACAATTTTACTAGTTATAACTATTTAGTTTTAACTTAAGCTGTAATATTATATATATATATAGTAACTAACTATAAATATAACTAATATAACTAAATTATAAAACTTTTCTCTTCTTTTAATTCTTTCTAGCCCTTTAGAAAATAAGATAATTTTAGTTCTAGTAAAAAAACTATTTACTTATATATAGTAATAGTATAAGAGGTTTAACTTAGGCCTGTTATATAAAGAATATAAGTTTTTATCTAATTTTATAGTTTTTTCTATATTTATATAAAATAAAAGTACTATTTACCTTTTAAGTTTATAAAGTATAAATAAATAATAATAAATTATAAAACTTAACTAATATAATTACTATATATAGCCTTAAGTAAATAAAATCTAATATATTTTAGCTATTTTACACTTATTATATCTAATATTAATAATCTTATCTTAGTATAATACTATTATTATAAATACTTATTAGAAATACTATATTTTTAAAACTACTTTTCTTATTTTATAGCTTTTTATCTTATCTTACTTTTATTTTTATAGTTATTTCTAGTTATAACTAATATGCTTTTTTATTTTTATTTACTTATATATTAAATATAGTTAGTTACTTTTAAGCTTATATAAGCTATAAAAACTAAGATAATATTATATTATTAATATAAGAAAGCTTAATTATAAATATTAGAAATATTAACTCTTATTATTATAAAAGTTCTTTTAATATTTAAGTTAATTAATAAGATACTATATAATATTATAGTTATAAATTAAGAACTAAAACTTTAAGATTAACTTAACTTATATAGTATTTTTTAAGTAATTAATAATAGCTAGCACCTTATAGTATAGTAAGAGTATTATTAGTATTTTAGTATAAGTAATAATAAGCTAAAAGGTAAAATTAAAAAGCTTATTTAATAGTATTAATATAATAGTAATATAACCTACTTAGCTATTAAGTAAAAAGGCTATAAATACCTTATATAAAAACTAAACTTTAATTATATTAACTATAATCTTATATTTTATTATAACTTAACTATACTAATATAGTAAAGTAAATATATTATAAAATATTTAATAAACTAAGAGAATCTCTCTTTTTATTTTTAATATTTATATAGTTTATTTATACTATAAATAGTAGCTGTTTTTACACTTTAGAAAATATACTATACTTATATACTATTATAATTCTAGCTAATAGTCTAACTTTCTTCACTTAATATTTTTTATACTTAAGCCTAGTATTTATAATAACTCTTAAAATCTTAGCATACTGTTTTAGTTAGACTATTTACCTTTTAATTATAAAAGGCTTAGAGTTAGCCTTATAGTCCTTCTAGCTAAAGTGTATAATTACTGTCTTACTCACCTTAAACATTACACTGCTCCTCCTCTCTTATTTTAATACCTTAACAATTAATTTCACTTTCTTACAGTTACTATATGCTGTTAGACCCGCGACCCAGGCTGTAAAGTCATCCACATATACTATCGCCCCTCTATTGCTGTCAATCCTCCGCTGGACTAAATCCGCATTAAAGAAAAGAAACAGGATTAGAGATAGAGGGAGCCTTAGGGAAGGCCAGCTTGCGGTAATTCTTAGACTCTGATGTCTCGCTGTTAACTTGAATCGTTGCTGTGCGATTTGAGCCAAATGCCTCCACCCATCGAACTAGCTTTTCCGGGATACCACGTGCTTTCATTTTCTAAAGCAGCCTTTCCTTTAAATACTCCATTGTAGGCTCCCTTAACCTCGTAACTGATAAGACTCACAACCAGTCGACGTCGCCAAGCGATATAGATCTGTTCCTGTAGGAGCAGTAGCGCTTGTTCCGCTGATGGCTGTTTGCAGGCTCCAAAGTGGTTCGTTGGGAGCAAACCACGCATTTCCACAGCATGTAAGATCCTTTCTGCCACCACCGATTCTAATACCTTGCCGAGGGTAGCTAGTAGTGAAATTCAGAAACCGGGTGTACAACGGTTAGCAGTCAAGTCTGCCGTCTCCAAGAATATTTGTACAAGACATGTTCATGCCTTCTTCCTCGGTCCCACTCCCAGTCGTAGAGGGGGGCTAGGGCCAGCTCCCCAGATGTGGCATCTCTTCCACGGTGGGTATGTTATTACGGGCTTTCGCCGACTCGGCCCGGGTTACTCTTGTGCACGGCGCAAAGGGTGTTCTAACCCACACCGCTCGCTTACGACAACTCTTGGAAAATGCCAAAGAAGTTGAACGTATGTCACTACCCCCGGCTCTCTTCATGAGTTGGAATGTTGAGGTGGACGATTTCCAGGAGCAAACGACGAAGATAGAAAGACTGCGCTAGATGATTCTCTAAACGCCCCCGCGCTCCTCTTGGGAGACCCAGCCGACCATGTCGTCCCCGATGTCGATGTCGGCGTTCGAGTTGGACTGTGCAAAGAGCCGTGATTGACAGAAGGGCACCGAGAGCGACGATTCGTGGAACGTGTTGGGTTATTTTGAACAATGAACAGACAGTACGGAAGCAGGGTCCGACAAATGAGGCTACTTCGAAACAACGTCGTGACCGGCCTCTCCGACTCAGAGGCAAGAGAAGCACACGGATAATAACGCCTACTCTTCACGCCGTATCAACATGGCCCTTTTGAGCCCCCAGTTCACATCGGCTAGAAACTCAACGCTGTTCTCATCTGCAAGAAACCCAGTGTACATGGCTTTGTCATTCCAATCAGTGGGCTCCCAGTCTCTCCCACCAGATACCTTTCGTCGTTTGCATGCGTGCGGTGAAACATGGGGTGAGGCATCGTTTGTCGATGGAGTTTCGGCATCGCCTAGACCTGGAGGCCCAGTATCGTCGTGCGCCGACCTCGGCCTCTTAGACGGGTCGCCGCCGGACGCTGCTGGGGATCCGGGTAGCTCCATCGAGTTGCCTGCTATATCGTTTGGCCTCGGGCTCTGGAGTAGATGGATATCCGTTCGAGCAGCAAATGGCGATGGTTTCTCAGAGCTGCTTACAGGCGGCGGCTCTAGCAATGGTGCTTTTGCTGCCATATTCTCAATGCAACACATCTCGTAGTGGTGCCGCAGGGCAGCACGATCTACGTTGACGGGCACTCGAGCAGTCGTTCCATGGTAGTCGAGCAGAACGTCATATGGCACAAACGCACGTATGAGTAGCGTATCGGGGTGGATAGAGAAGAGGCGGGCATCAAATAGCTCGTGTAGGTGACTCAATAAAAGAACACCGTTGTCGGCAGACCATGTGCGCTGCCACGCCTCTTGGAGACGATCCGGGCTGTACAAAGTGCTAGCATCACTAGCCAAGTCACCGGCACCGTCAGGGTCAGGGTACACATGATAGTGCTGCTGCGGGATGATATGGCACGCTTGCAAAGAGGGCCCAACAGCAGGTGTGCTGCACCAGGACCTCCCTCTGGCTGTCACTGCGCACTGCTTACCGGCGACAAGACAGTTTGAGCGGAACGAGGCGATGATTTGGCGGGCTTGGTCAGCTGCAACGGCCATCTCTGGCGGCGCAACCATTGCGTCGATGTCTTCTTCGTCGTTGGGGTCTTGGCGACTGGGAGAGGTAGATGCTGACGCGGAGCGCTTCGGCGATGCTCTCCGAGGCTGTACCGTCCGTCGAAGGGGGAATCGAGTGATGCGCGGGTCGACCGAGGGCTTCTTGGGGGGGAGATATCGTAGATCTATTCGACGACGGGGCCGTAATATGTGTCTTGCGCAGCCAGCTGTGATTTGTCAGCCTGCTTCCTAGAAAATAGGAGGTATTGCGCAGGGACAGACCTTGGAGATGGGCTGCTAGTGAAGCAGAGTCTGCCATGGCACAAGGCCTGTGGCAAACAAGATGATAGCGTGCGATGGTCTGGTCGCCCGCGATCCAAGATTCTGATTGAGGTGGTGGGGGAACGACCTGGTCAAGTTTTGCATCGCCGATAAAGGCCAATACTGGGGGATCAAGAGCTGTGGAAGGTGGGTTGACAAGGCCCGAGAAGCCAAAGGCTAGAGACGTGGTGGTGCCAAAGTCGTCGGTCGCGAAACCGTCCGGGCTGGCCGGCGCCTCAAAACAAAGGAGGGTCTCCTCGAGAAGATGTCGGTACGTATAGGATGTGTTTTCTTCGTGGAGATAGGACCCGGCAAAGTTGAAGCCTGCCGGACCGGCGAGAAGATGTACGTTCCACCCAGAGACGCGCATTTGCGGGGTTACCGAAGCGTTGGACATGTTGATGATGGGTCATCAAGGGAAAGCCGGACTCAAGAACAGATGGGCAGATCAACTATGAGACCAACGCCGTGAGCTCACAGCTAGAGATGTGGGTGTAAGGATTCTTGTTTTAAAGGCGCGTGGTGTCGTGGATTGCCATATTCATAGATGATGCCAGAGAGAAGATGGCGGCATGTGGATATCGAAAAGGCAATCACCACAGCAACCAACCACGTCACCCAAAACGGCCCCCACTACTCCGTACCAGCCTAATAATAGTGGTACGGACGGTCAAGGTAGCTATCGTCAATGACCTTTTCCGCGGCTTGCAGAAGGCTCAGCCACACGGCCATACCATCACCGGAGCATCTTCAACCGTGTCAGATTCCTTATGCCAAAGACGGTTCGCCTCGCAGTGAGTCTCTTCGAGTGGAAAGCCTTTTATGCTTTCCTCGACACAGCTCGAGCAGGCTTCAGGGAATAGGGTGCAGAGTTAGCGAAATACTATTGGGGGCGGTATCCAATGCCTTCACCATGGATCGAATACCTCAGAGAACTACCAGACTTGAGCCTAGCGTCCCATGTCCGACACGTTCTCGTCCAGGCTGGGGGCTAACAGAGGGACGTACAGGGAATATCGCATCGCGTAACTTTGGCCACGGTATGCTGTATATTACTGGGTGAAGACTCCAAAAGACATGCTGACCGCAAGGGTCTACTGCTGAGGGGAAGGTGGAATTCGAGGTCATGTATGCATACTCAAAGCCGCAGCCAGCCTCCACTGGTGTGTCTCGATCGGGGCAAACTGCAACGATCCCCGCAAAACCGCTCCCTCATGCCTCGGAAATGTCTGTCCAGCTGCCCAGCTGGAGTCCAATACATGTACCAATTCTTAAGCCTGATAGGTGCGCCGGAACGATATATATACTGTCACTGTCATTATCAGTATATAAACAAAGCTTCATTTAATTCTAATAGAATCTTATAAAAATAGAAATATTAATTACTATTAATTATAAAACTTGCCNNTTGCCAGTTCAGCCGTTAGGCCATTGACCAAGATTCCTCACTGCTGTACCAACTTGCATTGGGGTTTTTTCAGACCCAATGCGGTCGATCACTTAGCGGAGGCGTATGATAGCTGGCAACTGATGGCAGAGGCGGTGTGCCGATCACAGCATTTACATAGGATAGCAGGCGAGGCGGACCAGAATTTTCGGAGGATGATAGTTGCATTAGGGTCCAATGCGCTCGGTTCGGCCCGCAAGCTTTACCCAAATGAACCTGTCCCCAACCCGTGACCCGCGACCTTTGGATACTATGCTGAGTTATTGTCCTTCGATCCCCTCGCACCTCTAAGCGACCATTTTAGTTCTCTGTACGCAAGTGTCAAGTTCCCTATCTACCTCGACTCACTTCAGCGCCTTGAGCTTGTCACTGGTGCCACTGAAGATACCAGTCAGAATGAAGTCGAAACTTTGTCCCAGCTTGTAGCAACCAATGGCACTTTCTCTGGTTATCGGGTGCTTGCTCTTACTCGCTCTTCGGACGGAGTCGTAGCACGACGGCTTGCAAGATTACCCAATGGCCAAGTGGAGGAGAAAAGCTGCTGATTGGCTCCGTTAGAACACTGTGGAAAGAGCCTTTATCGCAACCCATCTCCAGCCCAATCAGCTCGCTGAGGAATCGACATTTCACCTCGCAGCTCCCAATACAGAGGTCAAGTATGTTGTGAGAATCTCGACAGTGGTGCCGGATGTGCGAACGAACTGTCTAACCTACTATCTAAGATCAAATTGGGCGATCAAGGCTCTACTTAGCTCGCTAGAGTTTGAGGGATGGCAATATATTTCGTTTCAGCCTAATGCATTTGCGCCGCTTTACCTTTTTCTGTCGGAGTTTTTGAAGAACTTCCGGAAGCCTGGGAAGCAGGATACGCTACGAATCATGACCTTAAAGGATACGCCCGTTGGTATTGTTCATCCCTATGACATTGCAGCTGTCGCAGCCCGCCTCTTGACAGTGGATGATCCTGTTGCCCGCAACAAGCAGATATATGTTTTAAACGGGCTAGAGGACATCACCAGGCAGCAAATTGTGCGAATAGCTGAGAAGTCTAACGACACAAAAGTAGATGGAGCTCATTATATAGATATGTCGTTGATTGACCTCACGGTGACGGGAAGCGTTGAGTCGCAGAATGTGCTTCTCTCTATTAAACATTCCCTAGAGGTTACATGGGAGGGGAAGTTCACAGCTTCTCTTATAAACGAACTAATCCTATAATAAGGCCGACTTAAACAGGCGCCTAGCGATGTGTTTGAAATTTCTATTAGAATATGTAAGCCAGAGATTTTTGCCACTAAGAAATTAGAAATCTCTGTGTAAGTGTAGTGTTTTTAGTCTAACTTAGCATATTAATATTCTTTTAGTAGTTAGGCTAATTTTAAAAGTATTCTACTCTTACTATAAGATAATATAGCTAAAGGATAATATCTATTAAGAAAGAATATAATTATATAGAAAGAGGGAAAGCTGTTACTATATAGAAAGAGGGGTATTATAGACTTTTTAACTTTAGATTTAAAAGGGCTAAATAAGGCTTAAGTGTAGACTAAAAAAAGTAAGCTAAGTCTGTATATACCTTAGGCTTTAGTATTAAAATATAATTGTTATAATAAGAAACTAATTACTACTATAAGTGATTATAAAACCTTAATAGTAGTTAAAATAAGATACTATTTAAAAGATATATAAGTATATTAAACAACTTTAAAAGAATAGTAATACTATAAAAATATATTAGGTATTAGTTATAAGTAAGTCTTTTAAATTAAAAATAAAAGTAAAAGTATTATAAATTATAAATAATAAATATAAAGTAATAAAACTATTATATTAAGCTTAATTAACTTAGCTAAAAGTACTTTTAATATAGTATAAATAATATATAATACTTTTTAATAGTATAAATAGCTATTTAAAGTAGCTTAAGAAAATACTACTTAGTAAGTATATATAAATATTATATAACTTCTTAAAAAGGTATAAATTTAATATTTTAGTATAATTATAAATAAAAATAGTATAAGTTAATAAATACTTATATAAGATATATATAATAAAAATAAATATATATAACTATAGTAAGAAAGAAAAAGTAGTTAACTATTTTCTCTTTTAATTTAGTTTTACTAACTAGCTTAAAAGTAAAACTATTATAAAGTTAAATTTATCTTATTTATTTATTTATTTATTTATTTATTTATTTATTTATTTATT
>WPDH01000223.1:0-320609 GCA_019137255.1 Corinectria fuckeliana | reverse complement strand
TATACTTACTATAAGATATAATAGTATTAATACTAATACTAACTATAGTACTAAACTATTCTACTTAGAGAGGGCTTAAGTAGCTCTTAAAGCAGTCTTAAGCTAGACTAAACCTAGGTTTAAGTCTAACCTTTATAGTGTTTAAACTAATTAACTAATTAAGAGAATAAATACTATTAAAAGTTAGAGAAGGTATACTAATACTAGTTAGTAATAAGAATAATACCTAAGAGAATAAGAATAAGTAGTATAAGTAACTTAGACTTAACTTAAGACTAATTAAATTCTAGTATATAATTTAGGCTAAGCCTTATAAGAACTTATTATTATAAGTATATAATTAGCTTTTCTTATAAAGTAAACCTGCTTATAACTTATATTACTATATATATATACTAAGCTTAACTTACTTCTCTCTTAGGTAAGAGTAGTAAGAGGTTTTTTATCTTATAGCTTACTATTAGGGTTTTTCCCTCTTATTATAAATTAGTTTAAGTTACTTAGAAAAAGGACTAGATAGCTATAAGCTAAATTAGGTATAAATAAATAAATAAATAAATAAGCTTTTTAAAATATTTATAAAGTAGCTTAAGCTTATAAATATTATAGATTAGCTTAAAGAAAAGTATTAGCTTAATAATCTTATAGCCCTAATAACTTAGCTATAGTTAAATCTTAATTTAAGCTTATTCTTAGTATTAGATTTAAAAATACTATAATTATATTAGCAGCTATAATTATATTAGTAATAGTAGCTATAGTAAGAGCCTTATATATTAGGATTAATAACCTTTCTTCTAAAAAGACTTAAATTAGTATAATAGTTAAAGCTATTATAACTAATTCTTTTAAATTAGCAGGTTATAACTATTTTAAGCAGTTTATAACTATATTTACTTACTAAAGATAATATTAAAAAGATAACTATCTAAGTAGTAAAAATCCCTTCTTTTTACTAAGCTTAATAATAATCTTAATACTCTTATAATCACTTTTTATATAACTAAAAATATATAGTAGCTTTAACTATTACCTTAGTATAACTACTAAAGTTATTACTACTCTTTTATAAGACTTATATTTAAAGCTAAGTAAAAACTAATTTTTACTTCTTATAATACTAAGAAAGAAGCTATTAAATAAGCAGTTAAAACTATAAATAGCTTTAACTAAAGGGGTATATTAGATAGAGGACTTAGCTAAAAGAGATAACTAAGACTATAAAAGCCTAAATAATCTAAAAGATAGAAATTCTCTTAAAATAAGAGGGCTATAAAAAATTAAGACTATATAGTTATAACTATACTAATTTTAGCAATTATTATATTAATTAAATTATATTACTAGGCTTTATTATTATTATTTACTTTCCTATAATTAAATCACTTAAAATTCAGCCTGTTAGACCCACTTATAAAGTATTATATATCTAATAAAATATAAAGTTATATAATAGTATAGTAACAAACTAAAAGGCTAAAACCTAGTAGTTTATATATTCTAACTAGCTGAAATTATTTTATATCTCTACTTACTTCTCTTACTAACTTATATATTTATACTATATAAAAAGGCTCTTTTAAAAGTTATATCCTAAAAAGAAGCTCTAACTATACTATATAATAAGAAGGTACATATAGTATATTACTTTTTTTACAGCTTGCTATAAATCGCTTAATTTACAGTAGTATACAGCTAGCTTCTAAAAGCCTAAGCTTATTATAGCCCTTAGAAATATAAGAGAGTTATTAGACAGTTTATAATAGCTAAATAGTATATGTTATATCTTAGGTCACTAACAGAAATAAAAGGGTATAATACTTTTAGTATAAGATATAACTTTTAAAAGAGCTTAAACTCTTTTCTTTTTAGCTCTTTCTAAGCTTTTTACATTTGTTAGTCACTTAAAGCTTAGATGGTTTATATTAGTATAAGTATATATTTATCCCCTTTTAATATAGTAAGACTGCTATTAATCTTACAGTTAAACAGCTTAGAATTCTCTATAGTACTATTATGCCCTAATTAGCTTAATATTAATAAAGAAAGCAGAGTCTTAAAAGTGACTTTAAAAAGTCTCTTATACCTTAAGTACCTAATTGTGTAATTTTAGGGTAAGATAACTAGATTACTATCTTTTAAATTTATTTATTAAATAAGGTTAAATTTTTATTAAAATCTAAAATAATAGCTAAATCTATTAGACTATTAGCTTTATTTTAAGTACTTATATATAGTATTTAGACTAAAATTAGTATCTCTAGGCTGAAAAGCCAGCTTAAAGGTCACTTTTATTTATTTTGTTTTTTTCTTAATTGTGTATATATGTGATTTCTATATATACACTATTAAGTAGGGCTAAAATTAACAAAAAAGAGGGAAATTTCTTAGTAACTAGTCTATATTTAATTAAGCGGCAAAAAGGTATATTTATAACTCTATATAACTTTTAGATATACTACTAGACAGGGTCTACCTAGCTAAGTAGCTATTTTACTAGCCTAAAAGGGAAAGAAGCGTCTTTTTAACATCTAATCCCTGTCCTTAAGGGTGGTTTTATAACCTTTTGTCTTTTATTAATATTAAGCTAATCAGGGTATTATACCCTAATCGGCTTAATGTTTTTAAAGAAAGTAGATTAATAAAAGTGACTTTAAATATGCATAGTAAGCCGGCTTATACCTTAGGTACCTCTCGTCTGTTAGTTATACATTTCTAGGTCCTATCAGATTAACTAACCTACTTCTAGCTGCCCATATATACCGCCCGTCTAACATCAGGGACGTAAGAAAGTCTGACTTTAAGCGTGTTATTTCCCTATAGACAGATAATTACTATATTCCTCACATAACCGCGTCCCTCTAAGACCTGTGATCACAATAAGCTCCCTACCGATTATTACCTTTAAGATAAGACTGTGCCTTGCGAAGCGCGGCTGCTAGCCCGCCTAGGTTGATAACACCTTAGGGCCTTAAGGCTATCTCTTCTTCTGCTATATTCTGGGTGTATTCCTGGACTAGATACAGGATTATTACGTCTTCTATATTATCTAGTAGGTTATTCATATCGCGGGCTTTATTTTCACTACTTATCGTACCAGCTAGAGGCTGTTATAGTATTATATGCTTTAAAACCCATCAGAAAGGCTGTTTTGTCGACTTTGTTCTTTTCTTAATTAAGCATATACGTGATTTCTATATGTGCTTAATCTAACAGGCCTAAAATCAGTCAAAAAGAGCGAAATTCCTTAGCAACTAGTCCACATTTAATTAAGCGGCAAAAGGTACATTATGCGACTATGTATAACTTTTAGACGCGCCTCTAGACAAGGTTTACCCTGTTACACAGCTAATTTACTAGCCTGAGAGGGAAAGGAATGTCTTTTTAGCGTCTAATCCCTGTCCTCGAGGGTGGTTTTGTGACCTTTTGTCTTTTGGAAATATCGAGCCGATCAGGGCATTAGGCTAGTCTACATAGTATAGCAAACCTGGCGCAAACGGGAAAGAAAAAAAAACCAAAGCTGTGAGTTCTCAACTACGAGATGATGGATGGTACCACTAGCTTCAAAAGTATGCCAAGGCTTTTTACATGTCTGCTTTTTCCTGTGTGTATGCCCTGCCCTGAAACCATCAACTCACAGCGCAGCTACCAGTCGTCGTCTCATGATTGCGTGGCGCGCGTGGCGTGGGCGTTGCAGACGACGCAACACAGTCCCATCCCTGTCTCCAAACCGAGCAAAGCCCGTACAATCTCGTATTTATTAACTGCCTGGTATTGGCGTGTAGTAGATTCAGTATTTCTAACTTGTAAGGATGGAAGCAAACAGCTTTCCCCAGCTAAGCCCCAGCTAGCGTCCGCCACCCATCCTCTCGGGCCGCTGCCGCCTTGGTCAGAACGGCCGGGACCTTCTTTCTTTCGATGGGCGCTTAATAAATGCAGCTTCTCACTGCCCAGCTCGCACGGGCAACCTCGACGATCGAAAGAAGATCGAAGAAGATACTGCTGGAGGGAAGAGAAGCACGAGTCCGAACCATGGGTGATCCTTCGCTTGAGGACCCGGCGCCGCGGGCAGAAGACTCGCTGGCGACCGAGGAAGCCCCTCCTCCGCTTCCGCCCCGGTCCAAAGCGCCGCCGCCGTATGTGTTGAACCCGGAAGACGACGAGAATCACAACCGCGGCCGTAGCCACAGCCACAGCGACAATGACACCGGCAACGACACCGGGAACAGCACGCAAAGGTCGAACTCGCCCACCCAGCAACCGCCGTCTCACGCAATCCACCGCAAGGCCGTCGGGTCCAGCTCCACCTCCCGCGCGCCCTCGATGACGCTCGAGATCAACGACTCCCAACCCGAAGACTTCGACGGCGAGCTCGCCACCAACCACGACCTGCCGTCGCGCGAGACCCTCCGCAAGATCGACGACTACATCGTGCTGGACCGCCATGGCAAGACGCATCCCTTCAAGAGCCTGTACACCGGAAGCAACGTCGCCCGCCGCGTGCTCGTCATATTTGTCCGCCATTTCTTCTGCGGCGTAAGTTGAAACACGCTCTGCCTCCCCCCATCTGTAGACGCAACGCTCGTGCGGCGTAGGTGACTGACTGACCGCGACGAGGCTTGCAGAACTGCCAGGAATTCCTCCGCTCCCTCTCCGAAGCCGTCACGCCCTCCGCCCTCATCGGCCTGCCCGTCAGCACCTTCATCGCCGTCATCGGCTGCGGCGACCCGGCGCTGATCGACATGTACGTCGCCGAGACCAACTGCCCTTTCCCCGTCTACACGGACCCCACGCGCTCCCTCTTCCAAGCCCTCGGCATGATCAACACGCTGGCCTTGGGCACCAAGCCCGCCTACATGCGCAAGAGCATGACGCGCAGCATCGTCGATAGCGTCGTCCAAGGCATCAAGCAGATCCCCGCCGGCAAGGCCCTCAAGTCCGGCGACCAGCGCCAGGTCGGCGGCGAGTTTCTCTTCGAGCCGCGCGACCTCGTCACCCCCGTGTCGACGCCCCGCGAGGAGACGACGCAGCGCGTCGGCGCCTTTGAAGAGCCGCAGGACGGCAGGACGAGGGCGGGCAAGGCCGAGGACCGCCATGGCGACGAGGAGAAGACGGTGACGTGGTGCCATCGCATGAAGACCACGCGGGATCACGCCGAAATCTCCGAGATCGTCGAGGTGCTCGGCCTCGACGCTGCCCGCATCGCCAGCCAACTCCAGCAGCGCCAGGGCTCGGCGGGGCCGTCTTCAGCAACGTCGCAGACGAGGAAGGGAAGGGGGCACAGCATGGCAGACCAGATCCGCAAGCTGAGCGTCGAGCAGAGGCAACCTCCAGCGACTTGAGTCAACCCCAACACAGAAAAACATTGTAGGGCGTTTTTGGTCACAGCGTTGGAGTAGGGATTCTGGGTTTTTTTTTTCTGGTTGTTCACAGTGCCCATGTCATCATTCGCTGCTCGTGAGATCCGGCTTTGCGCATGTTGAATCTATACAAGTATAGACGTGATGTCACTAAAAGTCGTAACAGGCATTGCCATGTCTTCCACCACATCTACTCGTGTACCCATTCCTCATCCTCGCTACTGTGAATAATCTCGTCGACCTTGAGCCGATACTTGAGGATATCATCCCCGTTCACCAAGTCATTCTCCAGCGCCCTACGATCGCCCTCCTCGATGTCCTCGACAATGCCCGCCCGCACATGTCTCTCGCGCAGCCTACGCCTCGCCGTCTCGAAGCCGACCTCGACAAACCACAGCTCGTCCATCAGCACCGCGGCCTCGCGCCACACATCGCGGTCCAGCGCGAGGTAGTTGCCCTCGAGGACAACGACGCGGTGGTGCGGCAGGACGGCGATGTCGTCGTCGCGGGGGTCCTTGAGGGCGTGGTCAAACGACGGCGCGAGCACAGGTGCCTGGTCGTCGGCGGCGGCGGTGCTGCGGAGCGCACGCACGAGGGCGAGGAACTTGGGCGCGTCGAAGGTGAAGGCGGCACCGCGGCGGGCGTGGGCTGTTGCGGGATCGGGCATCGCGGAGAGCGCGGCGCGGGTAAGGTGGAAGCCGTCCATGGGCACAAAGGCTGCCGGCCGAGGGGCCGAGGGGTCGGCCGAGGCCGCGCGGGCGTTGAGGTGGGCGACGATGATTTGCGAGAGGGTTGTCTTGCCTGTTCGTGTGGTTGACGGCGGGTGAGCGAGTGAGTGAGGCGGATCACGGACAATGGAGGTGTTGGGCATTACCTGAGCCTGGGATTCCGGCGATGCCAATCACTGGGATGAAGCTGGTCAGCGAATCCTTCATGTATGTTGCGAGAGGTCATCTATCTTTTCCAGTTCATTCCATCACGAGACTCTTGGACAACCGAGGCATGGAAGAGCATCAACTTACACAACCGTTGGTCCTGCGGCGTTTCCTCATACCGCTTCCATACTTTGTCTACCAACCTCTTAACCTGATCGTCCATGTTTGCGTCCTCGGCTTCTGTCGAAGGGGCGTTGTGCTTTCGTCGTCATCCAGCGTGCCCCGCGATATTTGGACCCTTCTTCTCACAGACCCCACGTTGTTTGCATCATATCCCCCCACTTCCGAGATATCCCTGCAATTGTGAAGTTAGCCTTCGCAAATTCCTCCGAATCAATTCTAGCAGTCGACTCTCCACAACCACACAACCCACTTCCCTACCATGGACGACCAAGAAAATAGCCTTTTCAACATCGAAGTCTCAGACGCCTCCGACGACGAGCGAAAGGCCAAGGAAGCCCGCCGCACCGGCCAGTCCGAGGACACCTGGAATGCCATCCGGCGCGACTACCGCCCCAAGATCGAGAACGGCGATGTAAGCCATCTTCCTCAAACCCTCAACTTCTGTGCCTCCATGTCATTGATAGAAGCT
Organism: Corinectria fuckeliana; assembly: GCA_019137255.1. Lineage (NCBI taxonomy): Eukaryota > Fungi > Ascomycota > Sordariomycetes > Hypocreales > Nectriaceae > Corinectria > Corinectria fuckeliana. Next base: position 313,722 of record WPDH01000223.1, on the reverse strand, counting down.
AATGCGAGATAGATCCATAAGACGGTCAAGTTGCCTCTCGGCTCTGGTGCTTCGAAGCAGGATCTCCAGGAGTTGATCCACGCCGTCGAGGAGCTGTATTTCTTTCGCAATTATGAGCGTGCTACGCAATTCATAAGCGACGTACTTTCTAGCAGCGATGTTATGGATACCGACACGCGACAGCTGCTGTATACCTATCAAGACAAGTGTCAAAGGAGACTCAAAGCTCAAGGGTGAGACACAGACTACAGCAACAAGAATGAAGGCATCACAGCAATGGGAAATTAACCTGCGAAATTGCTTTAGTTCATCTACCCCTGGTGCTACCTTCATGAGCTGAAATCTCGCAAAGCGAAAGGTTTTGAGAAAGGATCACAGCTAGATGTCGTCCACCACAACTATACGCACACCCACCCCCTGTAACCAACATCTTGGGCTCCAAATGGACCAGAGAGGCGCTTGTTGTCAATGCTGGAACGAGTCGACATGTAGAAAGTCGACCAAATTTGTACCATAAAATAGCCAGTTACTCAATCGTGTCGAGAATACCTCCCGTTAATTCGTCACGGGGCTGAAGAACCATTGGAAAGGCAGTGGTTGTTTAGAGAGTTCCGGTGAACTGGCCCTCGTACTCAGACGGCTGGGTCGCATAACGAGAAGCGCTCAGCCCCTGGGGACGCCTACCCACACCTCGTCCCGAAGTAGTACGTGAACCACTAGATGACATGGAAGGAGCGCTATCCGGCTGAGGGACAGGGTCATTCGAACGATGGGCGTTCCTATTCTGGGTTCCGGTGTGGCCCCCAGCGGAGGCCCAGCGGGAGTCAGCTAAACCCTTGGTCGGGCGACGATGGAGCCTGGTAGCTGGAGACGCTGTTGGTACAACGGTGAGTTTCTTACCGCCAGCGACAGTCGAGTGCTCCGCGTTACCCATGACGGTGTCGAGGGCATCGTTCTTGATGGCCGCCTCGATGTTCTGAAGGCACGACTTCGCGGCTATAGCTGCAGACACGGGGAGATCTTCCGTGGGGCTCCAGTCTTCAGGAACAACAGCAAGACTCTGAATATTCTCAAGTGACTGAGGAGAGTACTGGAAGCGAGGTATTTCTTCAGACGCAGCCCCCGTACAACGATCAAATGAGTCTTCGACTTGTTGTTCCTGCACCTTGCCGCGGCCGGAGAGACGAAGGTGCATTTTTATCTTGATCTTGGCCATGAGGCGGAGCATGTCGATGAGTTCTTTTCTGAGGTCGTCATCGTAGCCTCTCATGAACCCATTCTGCACCCAATATTCGATGGCCCCGTCCTCGATTCCTTGAATGACGGAGTCAAGAAGGTCGTCCTCTAGGTCATAGTGGGTTATGACCTTTTCAATGAGATTGAGGATATGCTCCGTTGCGTTCTGGAGACAAGGGATCTGCGAGTTGTGGACTTCTTCAAAGTCGTCAAGATTAATCAGCACATCTTCGGTTCTAGGAGAGATAGAGTCCAGGCCCTCACCAGCAGACGCAGCTGCTTCGACGGTTTCCTTGTCAGCACCAGATGTGGGTGCCTGGACGGGTTCTTCGTCGGCAACAGGCTTGTGAATCTGCACAGAATCTAGTTCGGCAGCACAAGGCTCGAGATCCTGAACCGCTTGGTCGGTTGTGCGAGTCGCCTCTACTTCCTGGCTTTGGCGATGAGCCACCATGGATTCCTGCAATACATGTACATAATGCTTGAACTTTTCGGTTTCGCTTAGGTCGGCAAGTCGTATATAGTACTCGGATGTGCTGGCGCGGTGCGTGAGCTTGCAGAATAGGCCATCCATGATAGGTACTTCGAAGTCGAGCATGCCATGAACTCGCTTTCCTCTTTCTGCAGCAGTCAGGTGTAGGAATGTCTCGACGTTTGCAGGAAATAGCACCATCTTGAATTCGACTTCGAAACGACCGGTCTCGTGTTTTTCTGGGACCACTTCGCAGCGCCCAGTGCAGACCAGTACTTCATCACCGGGAGTTTCCGGCTTTGGAGCCTGGTGAAGTCGAAGATGGGTGGGAATTTCTGGTACAGGAGTTCCGTTAGTCCCATTGCTAGCCTGGGGCTGGGTGACAGAAGTCGCTGGGATTGGCGATGGGAAGATGGGGTTCAAGGTGGCAGAGATCCTGGGCGGTCCCCATGTTGTGGGGATGGGAGAGGCTTGTGTGTTGGCAGCCATATCCTGGACGCTGGACTGCTAGGCCGGGTTCGCAGGTCTGAAGGCAACTCCACCAACTCCGACACCTTGGCTCGCGCCGGGTCTTCGAGCGGGTGGATGCTGGTTACGAGATGGACCACTCGTCTGAGAAACGTTACGAGACGGACCACTAGTCTGAGAACGGTTCATGGGATGTGGGCTTCAACCAAGCAGTCAGCTTAGAGATCTTAACATGGTGAAACAAACTCACTTGTTGATGGGGTTGGCTTCCATGTAAGTTCTGGCCAACTTCTTAGCCCATGGGCGAGCGTCCTCAGCGCTGAGCCCTTCGATCTGTCGAGACTCTTCATCGTCGATGGTTACTGAATGGGTTGTTAGCAAGGGCTATTGAGCTATGTCAGTACTGAACTTGCCGTTCCACCTGCTACTCATCTCCTGCTTGACCTTGGCAGGGATGTGACTTGTTCCATTCCTTGCACCGGGGTTGTACGAAGGCCCCTTTCTTTCGATGGCACTGAGCGGTAGTTCTTCCTGTCGATTGCGGCTAAGATCGGCCTATTAAGAGGTTAGAGATTTAGACAGCATGCTGGGTAGGGATTGGAATAGAGGAAATGGGGCTTGATGCAGGTTGTGGATGACGGGCATTGGTCGCATCAGGGGTGTTCCAGTGCAGCTCAGCGCTCAGCACCTCAGGCAACGAAGTAAGAGAGCGAACGCGTTGTCGAAGAGAGGTGAGTCTCAATAAAATAATAGCATTGTTGTGATAGGGAGAGGCTTGTTGACTGTGAGAGAAGGGTGTCAGGAGGAGCATCATACCATGCAGGCCGCCTCAACCATGCGAGGATCAATGTTGTCACTCATCGTGATGCCGTGTGGGAGTTGTGATCATGCCACAACAAATAGAAAGAGAGATTTGCTTAAGAAAGGCTGCCCGTAGCAGGTATGATGTTGTTGGGGCGTGCCCGGTGATGTTGTGTGGTGGAAAAAGGAGGGCGGAAAGGCGAGGCGGCGCGTTTTTGTGGGCAAAGGAGGGCAGCCACCTGGCAACCGAAAACGAGAAGGCCCTAACTCCGAGTTCGGAACCAGCCAGATTGACGCGGGAGAAAAGTCCTTGGAATTTGGGCAGCACATCCAATTCGAGAGTGTCAAGAGAGCTTGGCTTGGCCTTCAGCGGTCGAGCTGTTGAGGTTGAAGGGGGAGAAGATTGTGGTGCTCCAGCTGGAGACCTTGAGTAACAACGAGGCGGCAGGAGTACCAGAGTTGGATCTGTTACGATGATTGCTCTTTTTTCACCACTGGGTAGGCTCCTTCCACTTGGTTGGCCCCTTTCATGCCAATGATATTGATGCAACAAGGCGGCCACCTGCAGCTGCAGGCTCCCTAAGGACTCAGTGGCCAACGGATAATGCAGACGCGGCCCACCTCTTGAGGCAGAAAGTTGCTGTCTAAATAGTTCTTTGTGATTGCAATGTGCATGCATCAGGTTCAGACAGAACCATGTTCCTTCCTTAGAACTTCCGCCTAGCCCTTCGCCCCCGACGTACAGCGTGTTTGGGCACTGCCTCCACATTGACCTGTAACGAGATGGAACAGACCAAGTAATACTTAGTAGCTCCCTGGACGATCTCCTCTGTTCATTCAGGCGTCGTTAATTGGGGAGTTGCGGTCGCGAATGCCCTTCCGTCCATTCTGACAGCTGGCAGCAGTCCCCTGACGAGTCCCCGTTTTCTCTCACCTGCTCTCTCGGGAGTCGTTCGTGGGTTTTCATCTGTCCACGAAGTAGGCTGCTTACTAGTGGCCTCTCGGACGATTGACTCTATTCTCATTCGTTGGCTACGACTCCTTTCTCCTCAATATGCCCACCACGATCGCATTCGCTCCGCTCTGATCTGGGCACCATCCGATCTCCGTCAGCCAAAGTCCACCGTCCTTCTCTTCTTGCATCCCTAGTTCTAAGAAACACTTGAAGAGACGTTAGATCACACACGTTGACTTGCTTCGTCCAGGTAGCAAGAACACCACCAGTATTATACTCACTAATAGCATCCAACCATGGCTTCGTCCCTACTTTCCGATCCAAAGCCTAATAATGTGGAATTACTGCAGACGAAAGCATCGCAACAGCGCGCTCGAACAGCACGACCGATCCCCGAACCCGAAACAATCACATTAAACGACCCCTAAGCCGCGGAGCATTTGGTGTTGAAGCTATCCAGCGACGTCAGCTTCGCCTAGTCGCCAGACTGGCCTCGGCCTCCTCACAAGAGCCTTAGCTCGCCAGCGGTGACCAAGTCGCTGGGCATGCCACAGTGCAGCCTGCCTGTGCTGGCAGAATCCGAAGAGGTTCTTGACAGCCTCGAAAGCGCCACCGCCAAAGTCTCCATTGCCTTCCAGTCCTCGAGAGGCGCGAAACGCGTCTTCTGTTCAGTCACTTGCTAGGAGTCAGCGGATGGAGGACTGTCGAAGCAAACCCTTCTGGAAGTCAGCCACAAGCTGCTCGCCGGCCTGGCTAGAACTGATACCCGCACCGGGAGTCCATTATACTTCTCCAGGGCAAGCAAGGCATCGTGGACAAGATCACCACAATCTTCAATGATGGAGATGAAAGAATCGTTGCCATCCCAGGGAGGGATGTACAGGATCAAGGTACCCCTCCTCGTCGGCTACAAAGGGATTTCTCCCATAACGGGGGCAAACTCCTTGACGAGGTAAGACCAGCTTCCCCTGCATGCCTCGATCACTGGTCCTTGACAAAGCCACCAGCCTTTACCGCCTCTACGCCCTGAGATATCATTATCAGAGTCGGCGCTGCGTGTAATCAGGGCACCGGAGTATTGGGGTATCAAGCGTCGAGATATTTGGGCAACTGGTAATATAAATGGCGAATAAGATGGTATAAAATAATGAATTTACAGGCCGAATAAAATGCTCGATGCCCAGACCGTTTGTCCGCCACAGAGTGGCGCGTAAAAGATACTGTCTCTCGGCGTCAACCGTCCTTCGTCTCGGATACTACAATTAACAGTTATGTATTATTTGTTCAGCTTCCCAGTTCAGGACACTATGAATGCACCGAGTCACAATGTTTGCGATGCTGCCAGCCGCCATGTCCAACCAGGTACCAGGTCATCTAGGTAGATACCTAGGCAGGTAGGTAATTCGAGCCCAGCGTGACTAACACCACTGTGTCGCCATCTTCTTCGCCTCCGTGATCAACAGTGGCGGGCTAAACCGCTGCCACCAGGGTCTTTTTTTCTTCCACGGGTCCGCCGTCGGGCCTCCCAGCGGCTCTCGCCCCTGCGCGCGTGCCGGCTCGATCTCAACCACCAAGCTATACTGCGTGTACCCGAGAAAGGTGTTGGGCCGGAACGTCGCCCTAACCACCACATCGCCCAGATCTATCAGGCGTCCGTCGCTACGCTTCGCCCGGAACCGATTCATCATCTCGACAAACGTCTCCCGCGCCGAGAAGAGCTCCACGGGGTCGCGGTCCAGCACGAAGATGTCCGGCTCGCCTTGGAGGTGCACCTCGGCCCGCGACGTCTTGAGCATGGCGCCTTTCCAGGGGAGCACTCGGCACCACGGCCTGATATGTCTGATGGCCTCCGCCCTGACTCCTTGTCCCATGCCGCCATCTTCGCTGTCGAGTTGTCCGTAGCCCCAGATGAGGAAGAAGCCCCGTGACAGCTCGTTTTCCACCACAAATACTCCGACGTCATCCACGATGTGTGACTCGTCAGAAACCAGCTCCGATGTTCCGAGTGTATAGTGAAGAGTCGGTGGTTGAAGCAAAGGAGTGATGGAAAGCCTGGGGCTCCGCTGTGTCGCTGGGTATGTCTCTGTCAATGCCACCTGCAGACGCCCGAGCTCTGCGTCCCCTTCTTTGAAAGAGACTAGACAGAAAAGGTCAGCGAGCAGCAACGGTGTAGGTCCCTCATAGCATTCGGCTTACCTTTTGTGATGGTTAAACTAGACATGGAGCCTACGACTTTGCCCTGCGGATGAGACTTTAGCTGAACAAATGGAAGTTCATGGTACTGCTCAAAGACCTTGTCGACCCCACGCCTCCGCAGGACTATGCCAACCCTCGCCTGACTTTCATCAAAGATGCAGTCGACTATTGCAATTGCAAAGTGGTCTTTGAGGACGATGTCTCCTGCGGTATACACGACACAAGGACAAGTCAAGGCCTCGATGACGAGGGTCCGAGGATTCGCAATCGACACTTTCGAGTATGCCAGCCCTTGCGTCTCCAGCCATCTCACGTTCCCGCTGTGCTCGTAGTGAGAAGGACTCCGACGCAACGGGGCACCGGCACCCCACGAGACCAGCACCGACGGATCTCCCGTGTACCGGATGATTTCATGGAGCAAGCGCTGGAACGCCTTGTCGCCCTCGCCGTACAGGAGAGGCATGTTCACGTCGAAGAGCCCCACGAGGCTGTATGCCGTGTCCTCTCCCCGCGTAGTCTCCCTGCCGGCGGCCCAGGAGAGACGAGCCGCCACGCTGTAGGAACTCAGAATGGACCGGACGCGGTAGTCCCTGCGATGATGGCGCTGCCATTGCATGAGGTCGTGGGCGCCGGAGGCAATGGGCTGTTTCCGCGCCAGGACGGGCTCGTGGATGCGGGTGATTTCCGAGATGAGGCGGGCCATGGTGTTCCTATCACCGATGTAATCCCAGTTGCAATCGTAAAAGGCCACCGTCTCGGGGGCGATGAGCTCCTGCAGCGTCCAGCCGCGCTTGAACCACTGGCTGAGGGCGAAGCCATGGCTGTCGTCCTTCTCCACGTCGGCCAGATAGGCGTAGCAAACGACGGCCTCGTGGTACCACAGGAACATGGAGTTGACGGCCTCGGACAGCTCGGCGCTGCTGCTCTTGTCGATGCAGCAGGTGTCGACCCAGATGTAGTCCAGGCGGTCGTCGACGGCGCGGGCGCAGGCGCGCTTCACCTTGTCGGCGCCGCGGGAGGCGATGCGATCGGGCCAGCCGTCGCGAACGGCGTCCTGGAAGAGCAGCTCGGCGTCGCTCCACCGGTGCGACAAGATGGCGTATCGCGGGGCCTGGCCGACGAAGGACTCGAGGCGAAGCGTCCGGGCATTGAGGAGGCGCATGACACGCGGGTGCGGGCGCGGGCGCGGGTGCGGGTGCGGGTGTCGACGGCACGGGAGGGCTGGTCGTCGGCGTCCGTCAATTGCACCGGCCGCCCTGGATATCGGGGATCATGATGTGTCTGAGAAGGGAACACGGGGGAAGGGGCCAAGTATCATCTACGTGTGACAAGCTGCCAGTGAGGCAAGCCGGATTGCCTCGAATGGGACCGGACCGGGGATAGATTGCTTACATGCGAGCACTGATCAGCATCGACTCGGAGCATTGAGACCTCATGCCGGGAGGGCTGCGGTTGGCTGAGACGGTGCCTGAACGTTCAGCGGCCACGGGCGGGTGGCGCAGGACCCTGCAACAGCGGTAATGGGACATCCACTGCGCCGCTATTAGAGGAGGATAGTGTCGAGTGTGTCAGGGGTAGTGTGGGATAGAGCTTGGCGAAGGTTACCAGGCAAGTATGGGCTTGGCAACCTCAAAGCAAGAAGAATTAGACCAAAAGGTCGTCTCACAAGCAAATACCCAAGGACCGCATGGTAGATGCTCCAGTGGCATCACCCAAACTTGTAACTATAAAGAGCCAAGACATTAACTAAGGGGTGCTATTTTTGGCGTGACCTTAATGGACAAGCCAAGTACGGTATCTAAATAGATCTTAGTATCAATACTGGCTTTCCACAGACTGGCATAAGACGGTGTAAACGCTACCTCCGTCACCATCTCCTCAACCAGCAAAAGACCGCTACATCTCCCCTGTTTTCCGCTCCAAACGTAGCCCGCAGAGCAGCCGGAATAATTACTGAACTGTTGCTTCTCGTGTCAAACCGTGTGATTATGCTGGACTACCCACTTTCATCATGGCAAAAAATCTTCAGTGGGGGGGGGGCTTCTTCTTCCGGCATGACGGGGTAGACAAAAGCACCATCTACCGCAAATGGCGGACATGGTGAAGACACAATTTTGTCCACCGCCATCAAATCCGTCTTGGTGGGGTAAACCCATCCCACCCATCCCACCACCACCCCCATCGACAAACCCTGGCACTTGATTTCTTCTGCTCGCTCGAACTGTTGTGTGGCCTTGCTTCCTCAACTCTTCGTGCAGCTTGGCCAAGATGGCAGCTCAGATCCCCACCGAAACTCTCAAGGAGCTCAGCGGTAAGCCATGCAGTGCCTCCTTTCGTCCCGTCGTGGAACCAACCCGGATTTACACGCGCTTCCGTACTAACAGCCGTGATTCCTCCCCCGCAGTGGCCGATGCATCCCAGACTCCCGACTCCTCCGCCCAATCCAAGACGGCCGCCGCCGGCGATGACCACGGCGATGACTCGGACGACGACGCCGATGCGAACGCCGCCGCCGCCGCACCCACCGGCGCCGCCAAGAAGAAGAAGAGAAAGCCCCGGAAGAAGAAGAAGAACCCCACCAGCCAGACCGACCCGCCTACCGTCTTGATCAGTCAACTCTTCCCTAACAAGAGCTACCCCAAGGGCGAAGAGGTCGAGTACAAGGACGACAACAATTACCGCACCACCAACGAGGAGAAGCGCCACCTGGACAACCTCAACAGCGATTTCCTGACCGACTTCCGCGAGGCAGCCGAGGTCCATCGCCAAGTCCGTCAGTGGGCGCAGAAGAGCATTAAGCCCGGACAGACCCTCACGGACATCGCCAACGGCATCGAGGACAGCGTCCGCAGCCTGACGGGCCACCCGGGCCTGGTCGACGGCGATGCCCAGATCGCCGGCATGGGCTTCCCCACCGGCCTCAGTCTGAACCATTGCGCGGCCCACTACACCCCCAACGCCGGCAATAAGATGGTCCTGCAGCAGGAGGATGTGATGAAGGTGGACTTTGGCGTCCACGTCAACGGGCGCATTGTCGACTCGGCCTTCACCATGTCGTTCGAGCCCAAGTACGACAACCTGCTCCAGGCCGTCAAGGAGGCCACCAACGCCGGCATCCGCGAGGCGGGCATCGACGCGCGCGTCGGCGAGATCGGCGGCATCATCCAGGAGACGATGGAGAGCTTCGAGGTGGAGATTGACGGCACCACGTACCCCGTCAAGAGCATCCGCAACCTGACGGGCCACAACATCCTGCCCTACAGCATCCACGGCACCAAGGCCGTGCCCATCGTCAAGAGCAACGACCAGACCAAGATGGAGGAGGGCGACGTCTTCGCCATCGAGACGTTTGGCAGCACCGGCAACGGATACGTCCGCGACGACTTGGAGACGTCGCACTACGCGAAGCGAGGAGACTCGCAGCACGTCGATCTGCGCCTGAGCTCGGCCAAGTCGCTGCTCAGCGTCATCAACAAGAACTTTGGCACCCTGCCGTTCTGCCGCCGATACCTGGACCGCCTCGGCCAGGACAAGTACCTGCTCGGGGTATGTTGGGCTTTCCCTCTGTAGATGGCTCGATTGCGGTATGCGTGCTAACTTCGCTACAGCTGAACAACCTGGTCAACAACGGCATCGTCGAGGCGTACCCGCCCTTGTGTGACAAGAAGGGCTCGTACACTGCTCAGTTTGAGCATGTAAGTTGGAACCGATTCGCCGTCACTTGACGTGATGATTTGCAGGACGCTAACCCGGTGCCCTTCCCCCAGACCATTCTGATCCGACCCACCGTGAAGGAGGTCGTCAGCCGTGGAGACGACTACTAAAAGCATGTGGTGTAAGTGGGAGGCATGTAGTGATTTGCGAGATGGACTCTGAGATACGACTCTCCTCTTGTTTATACATAGGTAATCCAAATGGAAAGAATAAATGTATTTGTTGTCTATGTTGCATGCCGACGTCGGTTCAGCATCAACGCTTCAAATGTAAGATGTTGATTGTCTCGTCAATGCATTCTGGCCGGATGATGCAACCCGGTATTCTGGTGAGAACAAACCACAATTGGAATACGAATACATCCACACTCACTCATCACCCACTGATCCGTAGCAATGGTTGAGCGGGACAAAGCATCCATCCCTGGTCCCAGCCACCCAACATGACCCAGTCGCAACCGGGACACTGAGACAGTTGAAATCTCGTTCGTCTGCAAGATCCCTCGATCGATCCGAGCATATTGTGGCTTGGCAGCTAACGGGTTTGTTGAGTGAACCGGTTTCTCCCAATTTCCACCACAAGCTGTCAAAGCCCTAAAGTATGTATGTAATCAAGTATGTACGTAGACCTACGTAGTGGAATTGCCGATCAAGGGTCCAGACAAGTCAATCGAGCCCCCGATCGTCTCCGCTAGTCAAACGGATTCCGGTCTCGTGGACCAATGTAGCTTGGCAATTTGGCTGGTCATCATTTCTTCCCAGTTTTCGCTGGCTTTCTTGGCCCTCTCCATTCGCTCCGGTTTTCTCCCTGCGTCACTCGCCACCGTGTGGCTCAGCGTACATGTACGTACATGCAGCCGGTCCACCCCGCCGGAGAGAGCGCCGGGGCTCCCTCCTGCTACTTATGAACAGGGGGGTCCTGAGGCCCGGGCCAATGGTGGCGTCGCAAAAACCCTTTCAAATTCCGAGGCTTTCTCGCGGTGTCGCTCGCGCCATGCCGCATGCAGCCTAGGGCGCCGCTCGATCGGGACTAGACACTCCCGGTGTACACGCGCTCAGGCCAAGCTGCCGACGGGCTGCCGAGGGGGGGCGGCCCCCCGGAGATACGTAGAGACTTTCTCTTCACATGCGGCGAACCAAATTTGTCGAGAGGGATCGCGCTCCAGAATAAAGGCCGCACGTTACGCTCGCACAACCCATTCAACACATCCCCTCGGCCTGTCTGCTGCCAATCGTCATCGTCGTTTCCGTCTTGTTCTGGGGCATTGAGTAGTCATCAGCGGGTTTCGTCTTTCTTCTCTTTTCGTTGCCGATCTCAAGAGTCCATCACGGGGGGTCACAGCTCGGCTACCTTCTGTACCTGCCAACCTAACTCAAAGGACCAAAAAAGTCTGTCGGACTCTCGGAGAGCTTCTTTCTTTACCGATCAACATCACCGCACCACCTACTCCTCACTTATTCCTCGCCCACTCTTCCTCACCTCTCCTCACCTCTCCTCCTGCAACATCATATCGTCTCACCAACTCTACGATCCCTTCATTCTACCTCCCGCCACCGCCATTATGAAGGTCTTCTCCAACACCGTCACCTACGACTACTCGTGGGACGAGGTCTCGACAGCTAACTGGCGTAAGTACGGCCCGTGGAACAACAAGTCAGAGCACGTCATCGCCGTCGACACCATCTCCCGCGAGGTCAACCCCGAGACCGGCGTCCTGCGCACCGAGCGACTCATCACCTGCAAGCAGTCGGCCCCCGATTGGATCAAGACGATTGTCGGCCACGGCATGGAGGAGCAACACGTCTACGAGGCCAGCTACGTCGACCCGGCCAACAAGACCGTCACCATGGTCAGCCAGAACCTCACCTGGAGCAACCTGGTCAACGTCCAAGAGGAGGTCATCTACCGGCCGATGGGGGACCACCAGACCCAGTTCATCCAGACGGCGAACATCACTGCCCTCTGCGGCGGCTGGCAGCGAATCAAGAACAGCATCGAGGACACCCTCGTGCATCGCTTCAAGGAGAACGCCGTCAAGGGCCGCGAGGGCTTCGAGCGCGTGCTCGAGATGAGCCGCAAGGTCTTTGCCGAGGAAAAGCAGCGCCAGCAGCAGATGGTGATGTGAGTTGTTGCGAGACCCATTCTCGATAGCGACCACACACGACTACCATCATCAACCATCATCCTCGATAGCCGCTTCGCATCTTGACCGCGCCAGCGGGTTTTTTTTGCTTAAACGGCCAATCTCCACTACGAACTTGTTGCAACACACGACACCGAAACTACGCACGACGACGATGAAGATAAGATTCCTGTACATTGGCGCGAAAAAAGGGGGTCAGCGGGTAGAGCCTTGCATTTGAGCATTTACATGGGTTACGGCGTTTAGAGGGTCTCGACTTTTTAAAAAGACGGAGGGATCGCGAAAGAGAAAGACGAGTTTTTTTGCGTTCTTTTGATTGTTTGCTTCTTGTTTATTTCATTTCGAGGAGTTGTTCGGTTTATACCCCCGGTCTATTAGACAGTCTACAAGCAACTGGGCCTTCGCTGGGAAGAGCTGTTCCCGGGCCCAACATGCCTAGAAACGGGCTTTTGATAGAGTTACCGATTAGAAAGATATTCGATCAAGACGAAGAACAGAACAAGATGAATTCTTAATTCTCCCAGACTCGCTGCTTATTCTTTTGATTCCTTCCTTCTTTGTGTCCCGTACAATGACAAGCCGCGACTCACTACGTACTCAACCCTTTGACGTCCAATTCGTTACATGACCTCCATAGAGAGCTGGCTGTTAATCTAATTAGCAGTGCACTGGCTCACATCTGTCGTGTGCTCTAGAACTAGCCACGGCCCACATAATGCGGAGAAGCAAAACCGCTGCGGGGAGGTTTGTTGGAGTTTCTGGGGAGTGTCCAATGGGCCGGCTGGGAGGATGGGCTAAGTATGTAGAAGCTCGCCTTTGTTCCGGGGAGGGGGGAAAGAAAAAAAGAAAAAAAGGGTGGGATCGGATTGACCAACCGAAAAGTCGGCTACGTTCGTAGGTTTGAGTACCAGACACACACTGACAGCCGCCTCGGTGTTGTCTGGAGAGTACCGGGGATGGCTCGGGATGTGTATTGCGGGTGAAGTCACTGTTGATGAAGATGAAGACAAAGATAAAGACGAGGACGAAGATGCACCAATATGATAAGCGATTTGATGGGTGCTTGGTCCTGTTGTCCGCATAGAGCTCGGATCCTTGAAAACGTTCATGCATGCAACGCAACTCTCAGGTAGGTGAAAAGCCCGCCCCGAATAAGTCTATGCCTTTCCTTGCCGTAGGTATACCTGATACTAATCGTGCCTTCAATGACGGAGCCCATGCCCTTCCGCGTCATGAATATACCGGAACCCTGATAGGAACCTTGCCTTCCCTTGCCGTGGGTATACCGCAATCTTGATATAAGTTATCCCCCTTCCGTGCCGTGGGTAAACTGAAACCCTCATACTAATCGTGCCTTCAATGACGGAGCCCCATGCCCTTCCGCGTCATGAGTGTCCATGTGGGAACACTCCTCGAGCAACCGTGGACGGACATGCCTCACCACAGTCCCATGGTTCCATCCCACTGTGCGATTCTGTCCTGCTGGTCTCGCGTATCCTCGATGTCATCGCAGTACTTGACGAGCACGCTCTCCATGGAGCCCATCTCTCTCTCTTCCCACCCGTCCGGCCCGGCAGCCCGCGCAGCGATGTGCCACAGCATGTGAGCCTGCTGCTCCTTTGTATGCGCATCCACGGTGGCCTGTCTCCGGTCGTACGCCCCCTCGTGGAACTGGTGGACCGTCTGCCTGCACCGGCGCATCGCGTTCAGGGGCGACTCTCGCAGCGCCGACGCCCAGGCCGCGGGCATCTGGCTCGGGAACGTCCGCTGCGATTCCTCGTGCAGGGCCGCCAGGACTCGGCGCTCCTTGTCGGCGCGGGCGGCGCGGTCGTTGTGATCTTGGATGAGGACGTTGCTCGTGTGCGTCCCGGGGGCCTTCCACGCTGCCTGGGAGTCCTCGGCGTGCTAGGCCGCGAGGGCACTCCCCAGCTGCTTGCGGCACAGGCGGGCGTGCAGGCGTCGCAGCATGGCGTCGCGGACCGCGAGGACGAAGTCGTCCTTGGAGACGTGGTCGGCGTTGATGCCGGGGACGGTTGGGGTCGTCGTGTACGCGAGGAAGAGGTCCCAGACGCGGTGCAGGACTCGCACCGCCGTCTCGCCAAACTCGTGGATTAGCTTCACCGGCACGCCGTGGAGGCGTTCGTCGCCTCCGTCGCCGTAGTAGGCCGTGTACATCTCGCGGCAGATGGGCAGGAGGTGGCTCAGGAGGCCCTTGTCGTTGAGGTCCGGCATGTCGCGGAGGGCGTCCCAGATGGATGTATGACGGCTGCGGACGTGGCGGAAGCGAAGCACGATGGGCCCCGGGACATCCGGGGGTGGCTCGTTGGGGTCAGGGGGAAGCCACGGTGGGAGACAGGTCGACAGCTTCTTGGGGAGCTTCTCGGGGTTTGGCATCGTTTCGTTGCCAGACAGGGCCCGCCCCGCAGGGATCCCCCAAAGGCTCGCCATCTTTGTCGTGGTGGTAGAGTGTATGGATATAGTTATGCGATGTGAGATGTGAGGTTTGGTAGAGAGGGAAGGTGAGGAGTGTAGGTGGGAGAGAGGGAGAAGGTGAGCTGGAGAGAAATCTCTGGTATTTTTATACTAAGGGGGAACGAACACAGTGGGATCCGGCGTTGAGCGGGTTGCCATTGTCTTGGCTGTTCATTCACTTCGAGTCCGAGGCCATTGAATTTGGAATACAACGGGTCCCAATCGAACCGAGTCATAGTGGAGGTTTAGAGCGTTCACGAACGTGCAATCGCCGTGTCCATGCTCGTTTGAGGTAGGCCAAACGTGAAGCCATCAGTCCGCCGGTTGGCGTCGAGTCAAGTTTTAGCGGATTAGCCGTAGGGGGCGTCGAGTCAAAGTTGGTCAACAACGAAACAAAGGGTATCATTTAAACACCAGGCTTATCGTTTGAAAGGCTTCAGACCTCCCGTCGACTACTACACACAACCCGTGCAGTTCTCCTCATGCTGGACCTTGCTCCTGGCGTTGTCAACTCGCTCCTGTTGATCGGTTCCAGTGGAGTGTGCTCGCTTAGTGGACTGTTTAGACAAGTCGGAAAAAGGTTGCTGGTAGAATCGTCCTCGTAGGAGTTGTTGGGCAAAGATACGTAGCTTGGGCCACCAGTTGCGAGCCAGTAACGGTTCCCGCATAGCAATCATCTTCTGTCAACAGCTACGCTCCCAAGTCCACCATCCAACACCCTTCGCAAGGCGATGTAGCTAGAAACCAAGGACCGGCTACTTTTCACTTGCTCAACCAACAGACGCGGCCACGCATCTTCACGTCGGCTGCTGCGGATTGTTGCCAACCGTCACGTAGAGATCCCTCAGCTCAAAGTCATCATGCCCGCCCTCGGGTATCTCCCCCACCACCATGGCCGGCCGGCCAGCGACGATGGAGAAGCTCGGTATCACCATGGTCGGCGGGACAACCGTGCCGTCCAGTATCCTGACGTAGTCCTTGATGATGGCGAACTCGCCCACGGTGCACCCCTTGCCGATGTGCACGTGGCTGCCCACGCTGGCCGCCTGCACGATGCTGCCCTGGCCGACGAAGACGTGGTCGCCCAGGCGCAGCGGCATGAAGTTGTACGCGCCCTTGTAGACGCGGCCCGGCGGGCGCAGCAGCGCGCCGCGCGCCAGGAAGCAGTAGCGGCCGATGGCGACGGCGGTGGTGTTGACGGGGGCGGCGCCCGAAGAGGAGGTCGCCGAGGACGACGACGCCGAGGGCGCGGTGCGCCCGAGGTCGCCGCGGATCATGACCTCGGGCTGGATGACGGTCTTGCCGCCGAGCATGATGTTCTGCGTGCCGGCGAGGACGGCCTTGCGGGCGACCTTGTTGCCGGTGTCCTGGGGGGGACGATGTCAGTTCCGGCGGGAGAAGGGCGGCGTTTGTTCGTTCGTGTGTTGACTCACCGTCTCGATGTACTCGCCCTTGGGCGGGCGGCGCGACATGATGGGCGGCCGGTTTGGGTAGAGAGGGCGTTCAGTCCAAGGTGCCGTTGACGGAGCGGCGGTGTCGGCCGAGGAGAGTCGCCAGAGCTGGGGGCGTGGCTTGGCCGGCGGACCGAGGGTTGATGGTGGGGCCGGATTTTCGGGCGTGGTGCCCCCCGGGTATTTAATTGAGCATCAACCAGTACCTCCAGACTGGATGTGTGTGACTCTATTTATTCACTCTGTTTTTTTTTGCTGCAGATGGCAATTAAATTGTTGATTGGAGTTCAATTCGTCTCATCGGCGTTGGGCGAGCGGAGGTGTTGAGTCCAATGTTAGAGATGGACTTGGCCTGTTGACAGCAAACAGCCTGATCTCGTCTGCTCAATGTCGCCAGACAAACCCGCAATTCCCAGCCAGGTCGTTCTCAACGGCGTTCCACGCCTTGTGAGACATGCAGAGGTGAGGCCTAGCTTACATACATACCTACTTCGTTCGTGTTGAACCAACACCGACAAAGCACCTCCTCAGCTCTACCGTTTGAGGCACCCCAACTGCCAACACGGCTATTGAGGCCGCTGGAGCACTGGAAGTGGGGGGGGGGGGGGGGTTTGTTGGGCTTCGTATTGCGTCTTGAGTGACACGGCATGCGACTATTGACTCGGGTATTGAGTTAATTCCCTTGCATGCGTGCGTGCGAATGCAACTGTTGCGCTGTTACGCCGTTGCACCGACCATCGAGGACGATGAGTGCGACTCTGACGGCCCTTCTATGCATCATTGATTGCTACAGATAGATGCTCACCACGTCCGAATACTGACCTGAGCTAATTAGCCCTGGCTCTATCGTCAACTACCCGTCCCAATTTTAGAATAATTAGAACCCTCCCTCCTCCCCAAGACGCCGTAAGCCGTGCTATCCGTCCCTCACCCGAAGCCAGGTCGGCATCCATCCATGTCCGCCTAAAGCGCCCCCCACTCAGCACCACCGGGCCTCTCACCCCCGGTCTCCCCGTGCCGCAGCCTTTTATTATTGCCCTTGTCTTCTTACCTTTTTTTTTTTTTTTTTTTTTGTCTGGCCTGCGGCAAGAGAGCGGACGGCCGCCGCTGCCGCCACCAACCACCCCGTCCAACCACCGCCTTCTCCCAACCTGGTCTTTCCGCGCCTGGAAACCCAAATCTAGACGCGCGCACACCGGCCACTTTGTGTTCCCCCTCTGCGTTTGCGTTTGCGTTTGCGTTTGCGTTGTGTGTTCTTGCAGCAACAGTTGCGCAATTAATCTCCCCGGATGTTCAGCCATGCAGCCGTGCGGGGAAGCGGCGGGAGGGGGAGATGAGATGAGGCTCGGAAGATTGCTTTGGGCTTCTCTGCTTGGTGTTTGCGTTGATATGGAGAGTGGAGTGCTAGCATACATAAGCCGGGCTGGCTTCGTGCAGTCGCGAAACAGCCATCACTATCGATGTTACACATGGCTCCTCCTGCGCGAGAGATCACCTAGTCCTTCGTATTCGGAGACACGTACCGGTCTTTTTCACCGTCTCATGAAGCAGAAGACAGAGGGAGAGAGCCTTGCTTCCCGCCCGACCGCCCCGCTCCGCTCAGACCTTTTGTTCCTTTCCTCCTGCGTACTACGTAGACTACCTAGAGGAGTAGTCTTCCTTCTTCTCCGTTGCAAGTCGCTGTTGCTGTTAGATCCCTTGTTTTAGTCCCTGGTGCGCCTCTGCCTTGTGGGGCGGGGCCTTGATCCTGGGCTGCAACGTTCCGAGTCGCCGAGGGCCCAAGCCCGAGCGTCGGGGACGGGGGACGGGGGACGGGGTGAAGATCCTTGTTTGTTGCGAGGGCTTGGACGGAGGAGGAGGAGGAGGAGGAGGAGGAGGAGGAGGAGGATGATCAAGTTTGCTTATGTTTCCCTTGCTCCTCTCCTAATCTTCAATCGCCTTTCGTCTGATCGGCGCAGATGTAGTGTTTGGCATTCGTCCTAAACTAGATTCGTAACCGCAGATACCTAGACCTAGATGCCCACCTAGCCCAGCCCAGCCGAGAGGAGGCGGCCAACATCGCAAATCACAGCCCCTGCTCGTCCCAATGCCGCGGCACGGAATCCCGGCTCCGTCGCTTGTCTTTCGCTTGTTGTTGGCGATGCGAAGCGAAGGAAGGGGGAACAGCCAACACAGAAAGGAAGGTGGGTGTGCTTCCCCAGAATGGAAGCTGGGTAGACCTATCTACGAGGTAATCTACTTACTACATTACGTACGTTGATAGATGGATTTCGACCTCGGCGTCTTGAATCAGATTGGAATTAGCATCGATACGACGGGTGAAGTACTCTTAGAGACGGCAGGATCGCAAGCCGTCCGGGACATTACAGTTCCGGGGGGTGCATACAAATAGAGTAACTAATTAATTAGCAGAGTCATCAATTAAGTAGAGTGTCTGTATGTATTATGTATATCTGTCTGTCTGTCTGCCGGTCTGCTGCGCCAGCTGTTCAGTAATAAGCAGCGGCCGCGCGTGAGAAAGTAGCGCCCAGCACTCCACCTCAGTTGGTTACCGTTGTCAGTCAGTCGGTCAGTCAGTCAGTCAAATCAATCTCCGTCTTCATCCTCTCTTACTCAGCGCCCAGCGAAGAAAGGCCAATACCAGCACGCGTACGTACGTACCTAGCAGTCGGCACACAACCTGAATCGGATGCCAAAGCAAAGCAAACCCACCCGACCCGGGGAGAAAACAGGAGGATGCATCTAATTACGCCGAGTAATACTTGGGTACGCAAAGGAAACGGCCTGCAAAACGCTCGGTTGTCACACCATCATGGCAGACAGAAAACATGGGGCCAAAACTCCTCTTTCTCGGGGCTGGCTGCTCATCCAAGTCTCGTCTTACTCACGGCCCGCAACCGACGGCCTCTCCAGCCGAGAAACTTTGTCCACTCCACGATCTATCCTTGTTTCTGGTCCATTCTAGGTCAACCAACCAACCCCCCTGGTCAAATGTCTCACTCTTTTTCTCTCTCTTCCTCTGCGGAAAGAAAAAAAGAGGCTGGGCCAGAGAGAGACCCTAGATCCCTTCCCACCGCCACAGAAAAGCAAACCTCCCCTCCTCCTCCTCCTCCGCGCTAGGGTCTCATCCAAAGCGGCCATGGCCACGAGGCGCTGCATCTTCCAATCCCGACTCACTTCAGCTTTTGTTCCGCTGCGGCCTGATCCTGGCCATGCAGGCTGCCCGTCTTTCCTCTGCTTTCTGCCTTCTGCTTTCTGCTTTCTGCTTTCTGCTTTCCGTGCAGGGTTGGTCCTCTCACAGCTCTCGCTAATTATTTCTACTAATCCCACTCTGCCCTCGAGCGAAGCAAGCGCCACCCTTTCTTGTCGGCCGCCTTGGCTGTGTCCTTGGCCTTCCTCTGGCCCTCTATTAGTCGAGAATGTTGTTTACCTCATCACGTTGTCCCCGAGCCCTCACATGTGTGTCATGTTCCTGAAGGTTTCCGTCTCAGCTGTCAAAACGATGTATAAACCCTCCTCGCGATCCCCCCCTTACATGGCCCTCTCCGTTCTCCGCCTCGTCTCGTCTCGTCTCGTCTCGTCTCATCTCAACTTCTGCAACTTTGATTAATCAACAGCTCCCTCGTCCAAACCCCAGACCAGTCCGGAAAGAGCGTCACAGGAATAAGCCTCCCTGCAGCTACAAACTCCGTGCACTAGACCATCTCCCTTCTGGAGAAACAGAACGAGCCTCGCATCCCGGACTAGCCTCACACACCCACGCCCACACCACACACACGCACCCTGGCCACCAATATTCCCCGCTTCTGCACATCACCTTGCTGCTATTAAGCGCTCTGGTGGGCTCGCCCCGGCCACTCTCACCCCCTGCTCCTTGCGGTTATAATTAGCTTGCCGCCACCCACCGTTGGCTTGCCGCGGTCGTTGTTATATCTGCTCTTCATCTTCCGCCTGCCTACTCTTGCCGTCTTTCTGCTTGTTGCTCTCACTGCCTAGGATTTTCTGCTTCTTGACTCGGTTTGGTTGATCAGCGCAAGGGATCGACAGTTCTTCTTACCTTTCTAGACTTTGGGCAGCTTCAATTCTCATCTACACTCATACACCATATACACACGACCAACTCACATCCACTTACACAACAAAACAAATCACAACCCAAATCAACACACGCAACCACCATCATGCTCGCCAACTCCATCCTCCTCCTGGCTTCGGCCACTTTAGCCCTGGCCTCACCTTGCGTGCGATCATCGCCCACCCTCCCCGTCAACGGCGGTGGTAAGTTGCTACCCACCCACTCGCCTTCACAGAGAGAAGCCCAACTAACACCCGACCCCCAGCCAAGGAACTCCCGTCCCCCCCCACCAACATCACCCTGAAGAAGATCGCCCTGGGCTTCGGCATCCAGAACTACACGTGTGCCTCCGCAGGCGCCACCGCCGCCGCCACGGGCGCCCTGGCCGTGCTCTACGACATCACCAGCCTGTACCCGGGCAGCAGCCGCAACTCGCTCTCCGACGCCGCCTGGGCCGCGCTGCCCGCCACCGCCGTCGAGGGCCACGCCGTGCCGCTCAACCTCCGCTCCGACGGCAGCCTCGGCGCCGACGCCGCGAACCCCTTCCCCGCGGGCGCCGCCCTCCAGCTCGACGGCCTCGCCAACGCCGTCCCCTTCCTTGGCCACCACTACTTCAACGCCGCCGGCGTCCCCACCTTCGCCCTCAGCTCCGGCACCCTCGTCGGCAAGAAGCTCGACGCCGTCAACGCCCCGACCACCGCCGACCCCGGCCCCGATGGCACCGGCGCCGTTGCCTGGCTCTACCTCGGCGACGCCGGCGGCAGTGAGGGCCTCAGCTACGTCTACCGCGTCCTGACCGCCGGCGGCAACAGTCACGGCTGCACTGCTGCTGGCGGCGACAGCACGTCGTACGCTACCATGTACTGGTTCTTCGGCTAAGCTCTCTGCCCGACTTGTCTCTTTACCCATCCATCTCTCTCACTCGTTATTTCTCTATTGGACAATAGACTGGGTTCGTCGGAGTTAATTTATTGGTCACGGTCGCCAATCGTCTTGCTTTTCTGCTTTCATCTCTCTCGTCTGGCATCCTCGGGGGTTCGGAACACTTTATACCACGGCTTCACACGACGGGGCGCGCGCAATCGTTTACATCCAACTTACATACCTATCTTAGACCAGGGGGTTTCCTGGAGGCGTATTGGTCTTTTTTTGCAACGCTGTATTTACGGGGCGGGTGGTTTGGAATCTGGTCTTATCTAGGTACTAGTCTTGCCAGGACTGAGAAAACAAAATAGAAACTTTGAAACTATCTACTTGCTGCTTTATTGTTCATTCATTTGCGTCGCTTGGTCATCCCATGACCTTTCCGTTATGGGGAAGACATCTACACTAGATTACTGCTTAGCTTGTGCCAGAAATAGCTTGTCAAGAAAGCAACTCACACCAGGGCCTACAAAGGTGGCCTCGGCGCGCAATACCGCGCGGCTGGAAATGACGTGGCCACCTGAGCGGTCATCTCATCTCCCATCCGAAGCCCTACACACGGCACCGAGGTAGAGCGAAATGAAACAGAGCATTCACTTGGCACATGCCATCATGGTCTAAAAATAACGATGAAAATGAGGAAATAGTATTCGTCTCGCATCTCGTATGGAAAGGGGACGGGAAGAGGTTGTCCTCGTCCGCAAACAGAAGCATTTTGTTGGCCACTTGACAGCCACCTCCCCTGATATCCAAGTTTCTTCTCAATCTCTTCCTATCCTATATCGGGAACTACCTAGCACACACCTGACTTTCTCGGTATGGCTTGCTCTTACTTCCTTTGGGTTGTGAAAACTGAAATTGCCCAACCTTCAATGCCGTATCTTGCCCCATGACCACACCCCCCTGTGTCGTTTAAGCCGTCCCTTCATCTAGAATAGGAGGCGTATAATTTATCCCAAACACTGCACTCCCACTTCACGGTCGTCTACCTCCTTCCAGCATCGAGACCAGCCTGGAGATCCTGCTCCAGGCCATTGGCGTAGCCGAGATACTCCTGTGGTCGAGGGTCTTCAGCGGTCCACTGGTTGCCGCCTTGGGGTAGAGGGACCTGACCGGGATTGCCAGGCTGGGGAGCACCGGCGGCACCGCCAGCGCCGGGAGCGGTGCGGACCATCTGTCGGAATCGTTGAACCTCGTCAAGAATCATACCGCGCATTTCACCAACATCGTCGACGACTTCAAAGTCGAAGTTGAAGGTGGTCGGGCAGTCGGGCTCGTCCGAGGCGTCGTGCCAGATCTGAAGGTACGGGTGCTCGAGGGCCTGCTCGACGCTAATACGAGACGACGGATCGAAGGCGAGCATCTTGTCGAGGAGGTTGAGGGCGTCGGGGTTGGCGTTGGGGAACAAGCTGGGGAATGGCTTCTTGGGCATGAAGGGTAGGTTTCTAACGTACTCCTGAGCGCGGGGAGAACCAATGCGACAGAGGGTCTCCTCGTTGGGAGTTCCGAGAATGTGGAGAATCTGGTTAAGCTGGTCGACATAGTCTCGGCCCTTGAAGAAGGGTCGTCCTCCCAGAAGCTCGGCCAGAATGCAGCCAACAGACCACACATCAACTGCCTCGTGTTAGCGATGGCGCTGCAACGTCACACGGCACTGGGTCACTTACTAGCTTTGGTATAGCTTTGGAAGCTCAACATGATCTCGGGCGCACGGTACCATCGAGTAGCAACGTACTCGGTCATGTAACCGGCGTTCTCATCGGGGTCGACAGAAAAGCCTCTGGCCAGGCCGAAATCGCAGATTTTGAGCTCGCAATCGGCGTTAACGAGCAGATTGCCGGGCTTGAGATCTCGGTGCAGGACGTTGGCGGAGTGAATGTACTTCAGACCACAAAGAATCTGGTAGATGAAGGACTGGAAATGGGCATCGGTGAGGGGTTGGCCGGAACGGATGATGGCCGCCAGATCGCATTCCATCAGCTCTGTGACCGAGTTAGCTCACACTGCGGACGGACAACGTCACAGCATCGCCAGTACTAACCCTCGTACAGGTACGTCTCGTTGAAGTTGTCGGGTCGCGGGATATCCATGTCGTACAGGCAGGTGATCTATGGGCGCAGTATTAGCATTGATTAGCTGGCGCGCGAGCCGCGGGACGAGTTGAGCTCACGTTGCGATGGCCGCGGAAGTGCTGCAGCAGCTTGATTTCGCGCAGAGCGCGCTTGGCGAGGATCTTCTTGCTGAAGACATTGGTGACCTTCTTGATGGCGACGCCGTCGGACGACTGGTTGTTGACGGCAGCGCTGTTGAGCCCGAGGCGGGGCATTCGTCAGTACGGCGGGGTAGGGACACGCAAGTTGCAAAGTGCGACACGGCGCGGGGGAGGGATGACGATGCTTACCAGACAATGCCGTAAGCGCCCTGGCCAAGCTCCTTGGTGACGGTGTATCGCTCGTCGACGATGAAGTCCTGGTTGAAGACCTTGAAGACCTTCCTTCCCTGGAGGTCGCCCATGGTGTGGTTGCGAGGCGGGACGGCGGGATAGAGGATAGAGCGGGCGGGTTCGGCCGTGTGGCGGGGCAAAGTGTCGCAACAGAGGTGAGCGGCGGTGTTCGAGCGACGGAGGACGAGCGCAGTGGACAGGAAGGGCGCGCAAGAGGGATATATAGAAAGAGAAAGTAGGCGATAAGGGAGAGGGAAAGACAAAGAGGGTCGTCCACTGGGAGATGGCGCGTCGTGATTATATGTACCTATGTTGGTTGTTGGTGGTGGGTTGCAGAGTGTGACGACCTGAGTGAGGGGACAGTAGGTACCTACTATGAGATACCTGCCTACTAATTACTGAACCACTGCACTGGCGGGGATCCACAGAAGCCCGAGCCACTAACACACAGCCCCCGCAGCCGCTGGACCCGCGGCTGATTTGCTAGGCAATTGGCCCCCACTACACCACGCAGAGCTCGGCGGCCAATCACCGCTGCCAGAGCCGTAGCCGCGCGACAACGACCCTCGTTTCCCCCCCCTAGCTTGGAGCTGTAGGCCTATGCAAGAGGCTTGTTCTTTGATGGGGAAAAAAGGGGGAAATCACGTTGAAAAGGTGACGCAAGAGGCAACGGGGTCCATTGAAGCCGACAGAAGTCCAATGCCTGTGGTGGTTCCTTGTTTGTCCTGGCACCGACGCTGTCGCTGTGCCACAGAGGCGTGCCCGTCCCGTGGTCAGCACCAACCAGCAAAATCTGCTTTGCACGGCGACACCAGCTTTCTGTCAGCCCAGGCTGTGACCCGCCGGCATGTCAGACTCCGTTCTGGCCCGGATTTCCGGCCTTGCCGACGCGGACACGGACAAGGTGACGTTTCTCCATCGACGCTTGGCCCCGTACCGTTGGACGGCATGTCTTGGACCCCAATTTGACGGCTCGGCCACTAGGCGGCCAGAATGGGCGACCCGGGAACGTAGGGCTGAAGCCGTGGTGGGACCCCGTTGCGTCTTCATGTCGCATTGCGAGACTGCTGGGAGTGTTGACTCGTGGTTCTGGACGTCTAATTGGTGTGACTAGATAACTGAGTTGTGGAAATACGATGCAATGTTGCCTCGGATAAGCAAGTCGGCGTGAAGTTAGATTGGGCATTCGTAACCCAAGTGCCGTAATCTCCATCTTCACCTATCATCGACCATCGTTGGGCTTTCGTGGCTTTCCAGGCTTCCCATCATGAGATGGATGGTTCCATAGCTAGCCGTTGCCTCTGGGCGGACCGCTCCGTCGAGTCTGAAACATGGGTTTGACCATCCCGGTTGGAGCGCCGGGCTTTGACACACAATTTCTCGGACGAACAAGCCTCTGAAACGCAATCTGATGGTCTAGACTATTTATCTCTATAATGGGTGATCTTTCCCCCCCGGGCGTCTCCTTACTATGTATATACAGGTATCGGGTATTATTCAAATCACTCCTCTCGTTCTCTCTTCTCCTCTCTCAAGAGCCGCCCTTTCCGTCCTTTTCATCCGTCCGTCTATTGCCCTAGAACTTCCTTGATAAAGTTTTTGGAGAACCGAGAGCACTGCTCAAACGCCTTGGCGAAACCCTCGTCGCCGCCGTAGTACGGGTCGTTGACGATTTCTGGCCGCTTGCCGCCGCTAAACTCGCCAAACAGCATCACCTTGGCCTTGCTGTCCGGGTTGCCCTTCTGAAGTCGCAGCAGGTCCGACAAGTTCGATCGGTCCATGGCGAAGATGTAGTCAAACTTATCGAAATCCTTGGTCTGGAACTAGAAGTGTCCAAATCAAGCGAGTGTTAGTGGCCAGCTGGCGCGCCAGGAAGAAGGGGTAGGGAGGAAGGGGGGCACATACGCGCCGTGCCATGTGGTCGTAATCGTCGATGCCGTTGGCCTCGAGCGTGTCCATGGTTCGCGAGTCTGGGCCATCGCCGGTGTGGTATGCAGCTACACGACGCACAATTAGCAAGGAAAACTCTCGAGACGGCAGCGACACGCTCCGGTCATGCCGCCAAAACAACCATCGTCGCCATCACGCACCTGTGCCGCACGAGTCGACGCGCCCAATCTTCCCCTGCAGCTCAGGCTGCTTGGCCAGGTTCTGGAAGATGCCCTCGGCCATGGTCGAGCGGCAAATGTTGCCGAGGCACACAAACAATACGGACACGGGCTCTGGCATGGCTGCGACGGCGTGACTCTGATTCCGGTCGGAAGATAGATGACTGGCTGAGATGTTCGCGGCGTTGCAATTATGGAATTGTACTGTGTAAATTCACGCCGTAGTGACGTGATGGTCCCTGCGCGCCATAATACTCCGGTGTGCCCCGCTGTCATGGAGGGGTTAACCATCTAATTACTATCTGCACAGTGGCGAAGGATCAAGGCCGTACCGCACTGTGTTCCAGCAGGCCAGGAATCCCACACGTGACTCCGTGTCGGCTTGGTGCCGGGCATGGCGGAGGGAACGCGTCCGGTTGCTCACGGCGTGCTGGCATCGCGAGCTATCGCAAGCTACCGGACTGAGTCTGCCTATGTTTCCCGCTTCAAAGAGCTCTTTTGAGCATGGAGCGGAGTATACAAACTGATCACCGAGTCTGATCGACGCTTAGTCTAGGACGTTGGTTGCTTACCAATGTCCCAGCTTCGCCATACCAAGGTCAATATATTCCGCAATCTATCGTCAAGCAAAATCTTTGGCACAGAAGTCTAAACGCTTCTTCTTAGGTAACACCTTCATCAGCTAGGTCTAATCAGAGCATCCCAATATAGGTCGCCGTCTCATCACCGCAACTGTAACAAAAACTCATCGACAACGGGCATGAGCGGCATCTGAAAAGGAAGTAAACCGGTTACTTGAGCCAATTACCTAGACTTCGACATATCACAATACATCTTCAACGTCTACTCCTCTTCCAACCACCTGGTCCGGCTGTCTCATGACATGAACATCGATGCCCCTCTTTGGAGGCTCTGATTTGTCCAGGCTATATCGGTCCTAGAGCTGGGCTGGCCCTTTATGGTATTCTCGGAAGAGGCAGACTTCAGTAAATTTTAGAATCAAGAGATTAATCAGACACTTTTGCCTGGTGTTACTATGCTAGAAGCCTACATACTTGGCAATTATGAGCTCGATGGCGGGGCAGAGCTGTCATAACGCAATTAGCAATTTTGCAGATGGGACTGAAAATGACTTGCGTCTCGACCTAATAATAATTTCAAAACGTCTCTCACTAGTAACTACTAGGTACCATATTATAAGACGGTTTTGCCAGACCCTCCTTCCTTCCCGACCCGCCCATACCAGTCTCAAAATGCCGTCCGATCAGTCCTTATCGACTTCCCTGTTGTCTGAACTCCTGCGAAGTAAGTGGAAAGACACGAAAGCGGCCATGCTCCAACAAGAATGGCTCTCCAAGGTCCTGGGGCCAGGCATAGTGAATGCCGTTGCGTCCAGACTTGTCTTTCAGCACGAATCCCTCCGTAATGTTCTCCAGGTCGTCGTAAAGTGGTCGTGAATATAGCCAGCTGGGCTTTCGAGACACAGTTCCGATGATGAGAGTGGCCAACTTGAACTTCCTTAGATCCCGCGCCCACCGTTTGAGCCTTCGACAGTCGCGGACGACTCTCTTCCACTCTAAGCTAGGCCAGTACACCTTCTGACACTCAGCCTCAGAAAGACTCTCAATTGCGGAATTTGGGACATCTAGTTGGAGAAGCACCACCGAGTTGGCTCCAGCCCTTCGTTTGGCATAGGCAGCATAGTACACCGCGATGTCTCTATTAGGAGTGAAGTAGTAGGTAAGCTCAGTTGCGAAGTCGGTGGGGGTTTGCGAAACGATTGGCAAAAGATCGGCGACTCTGCCTTGGTTGTCGAAGAAGCCTGATGGAAGTTAGTGTTAGATGACTCAATCAAGAAAAACATAGAGCAAGATTCTTACCTTCGAGTCTAGCTTGGTCGATGCCTTTGTAAAGGGTCGTAAACCCGGGCGCATTCTGAGCCGCAAGCGCTGAGACCGACAAGGCTGTGTTGTATTCAATGCCTGGGGCAAGTCGTTGCGTGGCAGAAATGGAACGTCGTCCGCCGCCAGAGATTGAGTCAAGCGGGGTAGAGAACAGATTGCTGTGCTCTGAAGATCCAGATCCAGATTGTCGGCTGCGAGCGCGCTGAATAGCCATCGCTCGCTCTCTTGAGGCTGCTTGGATTTCCTGGAGGCCTCGGAAGCGCATCTCAAACGTATCCTTGACCCAGAACAAGCAGGACTCAGTTTCGCGGATGAACTTGAAGACAGGGTCCATAATGTCGTCTTGTAGTTCATTGGCGATTCCGCAACTGTCCATACAGCTGCGCCATGCTTGGTCGCTATCATCGCAAGAGACATCCTGCCTGTGCCTGCTCTCGATGCGGCCAACCGCCCAGTCAATAAACCTGATGTAATCGTAGACATGATGCGAAGGGTGCTCAATCTCGTCAGTCTCTCGAACGATGGGTCCCGCAGGCCAGTTGCACCAATCGCTCCAGTGGCTTGTAGCAGCTCCCCGCTTGAAGCCGAGATATCGGAGGGTGGCCTCGGAGACTAGGTTGTCGGGGACCGTAGAAAAGGCGTCCGCCGATTCAGGGACAGAGACGGGTACGAGAGGAATATCTGCATTTTCTTCGTCGCTGGATCGGTTGAGCCGCCGCTTATGGATGCGCCGCTCGCCATTGGAGATGCCACTCAGGAGCCCGGAGGCCGAAAGGGAGTTGACATCAAGGGTGGCGAACACAGACATGATTTCTTAAATTGAAGATAGTGAGAGAGAAATAGGACTTCAAAGATGGTGGGAGAGAGATGGTGGGAGAGAGAAGGAGGGAGAGAAGGTGGGGTGTGGGAAAGTGTTTATACCCATGGATGAACCATTGCGGTGATTCACTCAAGGTCAAAATCCAAATAAAAGCTTTGCCACAATGGTCCCTTCCTTCCGTTTTCTCCGGGTTTTCCATAATCCAGGATTGGTAGTTAAGTGTTGCGGTAGGAGCCACTCAACCTTTTGATCCTGAGAAACTGATGCAAGTTTGTTAGACGTGATTGATTTATTGGTCCTTTTTAGTGTTGCGTAAGGAAACACAGCAAACATTCAGTAGACCAAACCACCTTTGACTGTTCCAACAAACTAGAAGTGCGACAGGTTCAGCCATCGTCAACATGAGAAATCACTATCAAAAAGCACACATCATCAATGCTTCAATGACTACAAGGTCCTTTGCCTCTCTGTGACTACCAATCTTGCTTCTGGCGAGCGTTTGCGTCTGCGATGACACTTGTCACACGCAATTATGCCTATCTAACTTACGGAGGCGACTGCACATGTCGCATGTACAACAGGTCATTCGCTAGAAACTGTACCGTAGGTAGTGAGTGCCTTATGCCTCCTCATCGCCTCTACAGTACGACACGTCTGAGTTGGTCCCGGTAGTCCGGCTCAGGGTAAGTTGATGCTTGTTTGATGTGTGCTAGAGTTCACGGAGAACCACCCGGCCCAAAGGGGGCAGATGCTGTACTCCCGACTAACCGAGCGGGCGGGTTCTGTTCCTGGTGGACCAAATGGCTTGGCTGCCGCTTTTGGGGACGATGCCTCAAGGCGCACGAACAAAATACATGCTAAGATTCTACAGATATTTCTTGTCTCAAGCTAATATAGCTTACATTTCAATATGCTAGATTTATTGACAAGCTTGTTCTTAAACTTGAGGTACCTATCTTAAAGGGTACATTGGAGTATGGTACACAGGCCAACCTTGGTACCCATTTTAAGCCAAACTGGGCCCCAGCGGAGAGGTACCTTCGAGCCTTACAAATTTAGTGCCGGCAGAAGTCATGATCTTGTTTGCCAAGCAAAAGTTGTGCTTGTGCGCCTAGCAACACTCCGTGGTGACCCCTTGGGAGAAGAAACTTGTTAGATTGAGTCACGGGTCTCGCCGACTCACTGCTCCAGGTAAGCACCAAGTATGGATGTTTTGATTGCGTGTCCCCCACGGTCTTGTTGAGTCTGGAAGCGAAAGCTGGGTGGAATCTCGGAGCTTAGACCAGCCCCAGATTGATTGATTGATCAACAGAAAACATGGGGTATCTACAGTATAACCTACTCAGTAACTTACCCCCTAATTAAAGCGGCGGGGCCCCGCTCAACGAGTTCCAGCTGCTAGGGCCTGGAACCCGAGGCCGACGACTGCGACGAGCAATCATCACTCGGGGATGAGGCCAGCTCTGACTCCCTTTCAGCGAGAGGAAGTCCCCAGCGGGACAAGGAAAAAAGAAAACTGGAGGGGACCCCGGGGGACAAAACAGGCCGGCGCCGCCATTGAAGCTCCATGATTGGGTCTCAACCTTCACCACCACCCACCCCTGCTCATCCCGATCCTGGAGCTTGTGACGGGTGACCCTCAACATCCAACTCCTCCCACCCCCAACCGCTTGCTTCCATTGTCAATTGCGGGACTCTCCGTCTTATCGGCATCGCGTCTCTCCTGATTCTTCTGTCACCGCTACTGCTTGCTACCTATAAGCTCCGGTCCCCCCTCACTCCCTCCTCGTGCGAATCCTCATCCCACCATACACAACCCCCAACTACATTACAAACTCGAAACCAACAACCATCACCCACCATGTCGTCCAGAATCGCCGCTCCCGCCTCAAAACTGTCCCGCGCCGTGCTGGACTCCCAGCGCAGTGCCGGCGCCGTGCTGATGCCCAAGTACGACGAGCTCCTGCGCACCCGCCGCACCGATGAGGTATGTTCCATGCTTCCAATTCATCCTCCATTTCCACTTTTCCATTGCTCTCCCGCTGACTCTCCTCTCTTCTCCCCCCTCACATAGTCCCGGAGCATGACCACCACCCACCGTCCCACCCCTCAACCCTCCATCGCCAACCGCCCCAAGCCTCTGATGCAGGGCTTCCACTCCTCGTCACCCTCTGCCTTCTCCTCCTCCTCCTCCTCCTCCTCCTCCGCCCAAGCCGCCCACCTCGACGCCACCGTCCTCCCGCCGCTGCATCCCGTCCCCGTCACCTCTGAGGCCCTCCCGCGCATGCCGCTCCTCCCGGACAACTACGGCGCCTACCACGCCTCGCTCTCCGACGCCGCCGACCTCGGCGCCCGCTTCCGCAGCAGCAACGCCGCCACCATCGTCGCCGCCGACCCCGATAACGTCGTGCCCGGCGCGCCCCTCGCCGGTGTCGCCGGCGTCACCGTCGACGGCGTCGAGCTCAAGTTCGCCCACGAGCAGCAGTCGCAGCAAGCCCACGAGGACCCGGACCGCAGCACCTTCATGCTCGACATGTGGCGCAGCATGGTTGACGATGTCATGAGCCTCAAGAAGTAACCCTGAAATATGCATCCTGCGTTGAGGCAGGTCATGTGCTATGTGCTGGGGTAACGGTCCTTGTATGATGACCGACCTGCCTTGCTGGAATTGGGGGAGAAATGGTATAGCGTTCTAATTTGTTCTACGTCGGCGACGCTAGTGTCGCTGTCACGCACTCTAATAGTCTACAATGCTCTAACTTGAGCTCTGAGAGTAGCTTTTCATGATTTGGATGAACCGCAAAAATCAACATTGATTATTCTTGGTTTCAAAGAAAACCAACTACTGTCAATTTTGCCTGCCAGTTCTACCTAAAATCCTGTGCGTGCCACTTGTTTCCGGTGTGATGGTTGTTGTGTGTTGTGTGTCTGTCTATGGTATCATCTCTCGTAACACCTCTTCATCCACTATCCACCGTGCCTTTTTTGCTCACTGGCTCAATTTCACATATCTCTCCCGCTTTCAGACTGACCAATCTTCCCCTTAAGCTAACATTTTCCCTTCGTACATACTCAATAACCAACCCAGCTTCTCTGCCCATTTCCCGCTTGTCCTTTCCATCAATTACCCGTCCGCATCCCATTTACCTCTTCTTCAACGACGGCCGGGGCTTGCACTCATCGTTGTTGACCGGGTGCAGCATGACCTTGATGGGATAGTTCTGCGTGTTATGTTGGTAGCCCTTGCTCCAGTCGTAACTAACGGCATAGGCGAAGATGCTACCGTTCTTGTTGAAGGCCGTCGACGTGATGCTGCCACCCACGTTGGGGTAGCCCTTGAGGCGGTGCTTGGCATCCTTGTCCCAGAAGTGGAAAGTACCGTCGGACCCGGCCGTGCTGAAGGTACCGTGGACGGGGTGGAAGGAGATGTCGTTGACGGCGTAAACGCTGGTGACGTTGTTGGCGGGGGGGTCGCGGTGACACTTGAAAGAGAAGTTGGAGCTAAGTGTGTTAGAGTCGAGACAGAGATACGGGTGCCATGTCGGAGACATACCTAGCATCTTTCTCCTCCACATACTGAATGGCGCATCTGCCCTCAATGCTACCAATGGCAAAGCCCGCCGAGTCAGCGAAGCAGCTCACTACCCTCGTCTGCCACTTAAGGGGGCTCTGAAGCGTCTTGTAGAACTTGTCTGGGTTCTTGAGGTTGATGACGTTGATGTAACGGTCGGCCGTACCAACGACGCAGAGGTTGTCGCGGACGTCCAACGAGTACACCCGCTCCTGGCACGAGACAGTCGCCACGGGAGCCTGCTGCCGAAGGTCCCAGTACTTGACCGTCTTGTCCCAGGATCCAGTCACCACTATGGGGCCGTTTTGGCTGTCGAAGAAGCGACAGGCTCGCACGGGCTGGTCGTGGGTGCCAACGACGATGTCCTGCTGCGAGGGGAGGTCGCAGACTTTGACCGTCTTGTCGGCGCCGGCCGAGACGACCCTGGTTCCATCCTGGTTTGTAGCGTTAGCCTCATTCCCCCGCGGGTTCCAACGAGCCGTAGACGAGGGCTCTTACCTTGGAAAAGTCGACGCTCAGGACAGGCTGGGTGTGTTGGTAGGCGTGGCGGCCTACGCTCGCGCCGTCTGGTAAAACCTCGTAAACGCGGACCTGGTTATCCCAGCTAGCCACGGCGAGGAAGTCGGGGCCGTTGGGCGCAGGCGAGAAGGCCAGATCGGAGACGGAGTCGCTGGGAGGCTCCACCAGCGCCATGTCTTTATTGAGGTCGCCGACGGTGTTGCTCGCCGACGCGCTCGTGGTGTTGTTGCTAAAGAATCCCGACATTGCTGCGGCTGAGGAGTGCACGAGGCAGAGGGTTGGGGGTTTTCCTTCGCGTCTTTCGAGCTGGGCGCAAGTCGAACGGGGAGGGTGCTCGAAGATGGCGGGTTTGATCTCGGAACGGCCTTTCGAGGTCGGCAAGAGGATGATGGTTCAAAGATGGATGCGACGGGACTTTTGTAGATTGCCTACTTCGTATGTAGCTGCGGATGAACAGGCACAAAGGCAGCTGCACCAGCCTTCCCGGATCGAAGCTCGGATTGGCTCACTCGACGCGGCGGAAAGAAAAGAAAAGTGGCCCTAGCTGAACCTGCACCCCCCAGAATCTGCCTAAGGCCACTCCCACTAGAGCCCCATCGCATAAAAATTCAAACGCAGGCTCCTGCTTCCGATTTTTCCTTCCTTCTTCACCACCCTCCTCGTTCAACAAATCGCCATTCGGAGCTCACACACAGAGACGCTGCGGCCTCGCGCTGCAGCGTCTCGCTTTTCCCCTTCCAAGCTCTGGGAGAAAGTCCCCGGACGTCTCTTTTTATCGAGAATGCGGAAACGCGCCGCCATAAAAGCACAGCGGCTGACCTCGGCCGCCCAGGCCCTCTCCCTCGCGCCGGCCCTGTTTCCACTGCTCGACCCTCGCGAAGTAACCCGGTTCGAACGTGTCTACTCGCGCCCCCGGCCCTCGTGGATGAAGATATGAGTCCGAGCCGGCGGGACGTGACGGTCGCTTTTCGAGCTGGTGCGCTGCGTGAGGGGAGGTGGGCGGACGCATTGGTGCTTGCGGGTGTGGCGTCGGGCGCCGAGGACTTGTTGTCGAGGTTGATAGGTATGCGATTGCCCGGCGAAAGCTAGGTTACTCAATGGGGCTCATTCTTGACGCGAGGAGGGTGCCATCGTCGACCTTCTGGCGACGATCTCCTCTTTTTTTCCACTCTAAACTTCGCTGGAAGTTCTATCGGGAGGTGATCGGAACTGGTTTCGAGACGGGGTTCAAGTTCAAATGATGATGACCAATATTAGAGTCAAGCACTGAGGCAGGAAAACCCTGCCGATGCTGAGAAACATATTTATATGTCAACTGATCAACTTGAACCCTTGATTGTTTCTGTTCCGGGTTGACTCTCGAGGTGTTGGATATCTAGATAGATTTTGTGGCGTTCTTCGTCGTCTTTGCTTTGGTGTTGAATCAGGAGTTCCTGTCCGCTGTCAAATCCAGCTACTCCTATAGACTCTGGTGTCACAGTTCGTGCTTCCCTCGCGGCCGGCCTCACGCATATCCCGTACGTACAGTTCGCTTTGCCGCGGGGGTTGATGTATGGACTAGCTCTCATCATAAAGTCACCCGAACACTTGAAATGGCAAACACAAAGGCCCTCCCGCAACTGCAACGGGATCAAGGCTGTTTCAAGTTGGTCTTGTCCACGGTCTGGTCGGCCTTCATCCGCAGTCACGTTCGGAACGACGGCACGGGCAGGGTAACATCTCTACACCTTCAAAGGCCCAGGAGCCCCTGACTCCCAAGCAACAAGTCTAGTCTTTCTCCGCGATCGAAGTCCAAGATGGGCTAGAAACATGAGCCAGTTTGGTGATTGGCGTGTGGGATTGGACCGAAGAGCGAATCCTGGTGGCAGGCCTACTAGACACAACAACACTGTGACTCTCCGGAATTGTCATCCCAAGATGAAGTTAAACTACGACTACCGCCAACTATTCAATTATCCAATCCATCCGCCAGCACTGTTGTGCCCGTCTGTGCCACCTCCCCTTCACAGGCCCTCCCAGGCACCACAGAAGCCCTATAGGCCCAAGGAAAGCGCCCCTGCGCCTGCAACGACCTGGAAGCCCGTCAGCAGTGGAGCGCCCCAGCAGCCCGGTCCAGCGCCACGCTGCCCCGGTCTGGGCGAATTGCACCGGAGGAATCCCGCCCAAAGCTGAAATTCCCCCGGACCATTTGCGGTTGAGATGGCTGCGACCTGTCCCGATTTGTGCCGCACCCATACACCTCTTTTCTCTTCCGAGTAGTGGTAATGTGACGAACGACTGGGAAAAGAGAAGGCAGGGGGGGAACATGGGGTGGAAAACATGGTCCTGTCCTGTTGGTGCCGGGTGCTTTGACTGACTTGGACGCAGTGCGCTAGCAGTAGTAGGCTCGTGGGGGAGAGGCTTGAGCGGCACACAATGCGGAAGGGCGGGCTCTTGGTTGGAGGGACGTCTTTTTACCTACCTAGCACTCCTAGGGAAGTAGGCCCTTGATGTTGGCTTGGGGCTGGTAAGTGGTAAGTGGTAAGTGGTTAATGGTCATAGATATGTGGCTGTGACGGGGTGACGGATGCGTCGTATGGCTGCTGGTTTGTGTTATGTAGAAGAGGAGTGGGATGCTGTTTTATTTCCTTCTTCTTCCTCTTCCTCTTCCTCTTCCACTTGATTTCATTCCATTGCAACTGCGTCCTGTTGCTCTCTCGTATTGGTGTTGTCTTACCTTGGCAGAGTCGGCTTGTGTTGCGCCAATCTCTTCGACACCACGTCCATCTCGTCCGGCACTCGACACTTACTTACCTACCTCCCATTGCTACCCGTCTACAGCACCTCGTCTCTGCGTTGCAAAAACTATATCGACAACCCGTCAACCCGTCAACCCTCCTCCTCCTCCTCCTCCTCCTTCGTTTTCGTGCATCCGCTGCCCAATGATGATCCTCCTCCGCCTCCTCCTCCTCCTCGCCACAACCGCCCTCGCCGGCCTCGCACAATTCCAAGCAAGCCTCCCCAAGTGCGCCGTCAAGTGCCTCGCCATCGGCGCCAAGGAGCACGGCTGCGCTGTCGCGGACGTCGAGTGCCAATGCAGCCAGCTCGAGGACATCATCGAGACCACGTCGCCCTGCCTCGTCAACGCCGGCTGCAAGCTCGACGATATCTCCGGTATGTGCGCAGTAGAACCTTGCACCTTTTCCCCCTCGTCTTCTTCTTTTTTTTTTTTGTCTGCTTCTCCTTTTCTTCTCCCATCTGGATGCTGTTGGCCGCGACTGACTTGGACCTGTAGACACCGCCAACCTCGTCGCGGATCTCTGTGCCGACCAAATATCCAACATGACTGCCTCCCAAACCACCGCTGCGGTCAAGGCGACTGCGACTACCGCCGCTGCATCACATCTACCCCGGAATTTGGCGTGGGCTGGAACGACGGCTGCCATGGTTGTCGCGGTCGCTGTGCTATGAGTGCTTGGGCCGGCCGAGTGTATTCACAAAGCGATCCTGGGTAATACTATAACACTAAAATAACGTGTAGTTCTTAATAATGCGCAAATCTATCTAAACTCATAAGCAAATCTATTCCGTGACAAGTCGTACATAACTCATCGGAGGTTTACCAACACTCCGCACCGTTGCCCACGAGGATCCTTGTTGCCGTTCCGCGTCATTGAGCGCCATCATTCGAGCTATTTGAAGCAGCAACCGGCTCTTCCCCATAGTTCTTCAAGGCCCAAACTTGCCGAGCGCGCCGTAGTCGCCGCCGTCAAAGACATCGTGCAGCTCCTCCAGCTCGTGGAACTTGGAAGCCAGCTCCAGACCCTTGCGTCGCTGCGCCTCGACCCGGCGCCAATCCCACTCGCCGTCGACGGACAGGTCGACGTCGGACAGGTCGACGGACAGGTCGCCGACCTGCTGCTCGCCGCTCATCCAGCCGCCGGGGCGTTCCGGCAGCAGGCCCGAGTCGCCGCCCAGGACGTAGGCCGGGTTCACGGTGAAGCGGCCGAGCTTGAAGACGTACTTGCTGATGGCGGTGGCGTACATCTTCTTCTCCCAGCCGCCCGCGGCGTCCTGGGGCCCGCGCTTGCGCATCTTGGCGCATCGCTCGTCGAGCCACTCGGTCGGGCGGGCGGCGTTCTTGGGCATGTAGTGGGTGACGATGTAGAGCCACTTGCGGTCCCAGGCGAGCACGCGGCTCCACATCTCGAAGCCCCTGTAGGCGGGGATCTCGCGCTTGAAGCTGCACTGGACGGCGCCGAGCATGATGCCGACGGTGCCCTTGACGGGGCCGCCCGTCTTGGGGTCCAGGACCACCTTGGACTGCGAGTTGCGCGTGAGGCTCGCCATGGATGCGCGGCAGAGGTACGACACGAGGTGGGTTCGCGAGATGTCGAGGTCGGCGAAGTAGGTCGAGTTGGACTTGTGCAGGTTGTAGTCGATCTCGAGCAGCGGCGCGTGCGAGGACGTGATGATGGGCTTGAAGAGAGCGCCGGGGCCGTGCCTCGGGGACTTGCGCAAAGACATGTGGTAGAAGATGGTGTAGAAGACGCGGTACTGGTGCCTCCGCGTCAGCGACTGCGACGATGCCGAGGGGAATGGGGTGCACTTACGGTCCACGCAAACGGCATGTTCTTCCAGTTGAACAGCACGAACAGCAGCAGCAGGATCCTCGACGTCCGGCCGGGTCCCGTCAGGAACGAGTGCAC
Source organism: Corinectria fuckeliana (assembly GCA_019137255.1). NCBI lineage: Eukaryota > Fungi > Ascomycota > Sordariomycetes > Hypocreales > Nectriaceae > Corinectria > Corinectria fuckeliana. The sequence goes on along the minus strand of WPDH01000223.1, from coordinate 276,762 downwards.
GAGGGGGCCCCAGTTGACGCGCCAGGCCGCATATCCCATGGAGCCGATGGCGAGGGGCGCAAAGACGGGCACCACAAGGGACAGCCCGGGCAGCTTCCTTGCCGCAGACGCCATGATGGACTGTGGCTTTACTGCGATGGTCCCAGTGAAGCCTCGACAGACACAGCAACTTGTAATGTCTGCGAGGGGGGGAAATAAAACGATGCTCCAGGGATGCCGACGATGAATGAATGTCTGAGGCACTTCCCAAAAGTTCAATAGGACGCGCAATCCAGCTTTATTAGCTAAAACTGGTCGCTATCAAGCCTCGGCTCAGCCTTATCAGTGGGGACTCGGTCGCGGAATCATTGGAGGCTTCGGGGTGTTGAGGGCTCGGCGACGGGGTGGACGGAGGTTCGGAGCGGATGCAACTAAAATGGCGGCAGCCGGCGTTGTGGCCCGCCTTGGAAAGAAAATATGGAGTTGTCGGGAAAACGGCGGACGCTAGGGCTTCATTAGGCTAGTGGCTGGGCCTAAATATTAGACCAGTACCTTACATAAGTAGTGCTACTACCTACATATACTACGTAGACTAGCCTAGACCTATGCCGTTCGTCTAGCGGTAGGTTTACCCCTTTGGGTCGGGTGGTTCTCTGTGAACTCTAGCACACATCAAATAAGGATTCGGCGACATGGTAGTAGGATGCGTATCTGCCAGTCAAGTTAGTAATTGCTATAGAATGCGAAGCGATATTATGTGCACAAGCTGAAGATTGTAGGAACCTGGGTTGTGGCAGCGCGTGGCGTGAGGATGGAGTTGAGATCGTTAGACGCGTTGCTAGAGGTGCAGACTGCATGTTAAAATGCAAAGGAGTTCCACGAGCTAATTTATTGGCTAAAGAGCGCAGAAGGACTACATCTGCTAATTCGTATAATGAACACACAGATAACAACTGTCGCCTCAATCCCACAGACCAATGTGCATATCGCCTTATACTATAACCCCCCGTGGTAGAACGTGGCCAATGAGGCGATGAGGAGGTTCTGGTGGTGGCTTGCGCTCAAGATTCAAATCGGCAACTATTACCTACGGTATGGTTTCCATCGAATGACCTATGTACATGTGAAGTCTTCTCCGTTGATCGGACGGGTTTGGCAACCATTTTGAGATTGGAATCCAATCGGTGAGGTGGAATACGCGCCAATTCTCTCGCTGGCACTTGTGACGACAGTGCGAGGACCTCGGCGGTCGAGAAATCTTTCAGGTGCTTTTGGAACTTGAACTTCTGGATAACTTCGTTCACCTCGCCGTTACTTATGGTGTTGGCGGTGGAAGAACTTTGGCGGATGCTTGTCTTGGCGAAGGGTTCGAGGATGGCTGCCAACGACGAGGCAGTGGCGGAAGCGGTTCTCTGAACGACAAAGCCAAAGTCAGACGTTTCGCCCAAGGTAATGGCCTGGACCTCGACTTGGTGGTCGCAAAGGGACGTGAGCTTATGCCGGGCGTTGTGGTTGTAACAAGGTCTTCCTGTTGGGGAACGGCGTCTGGTAATGGCCGTACTGCAAGCCTAGGAACGGTGGGAGGCAGCCATGCCTTCTCCAGGAAGATCAAATTGTCGTCTTTTTGGCAAGGGTGTATCCTCTTCTTCAACAAGGTGACATTGTCCTCACGACCATCGGGGCACAGTTGGATGGATTCCGCCGTGATGCCCTGGTCTGCAACGCCGTGGCAGCTCTGGAGGTGGGTGTCAACTGCCACCTTGTTCACCATGGCTGCATGGTGGCAGTTTCGACAGAAGAGGAGCGGCAGAGGTGGGATTATGGTAAAGTACGCGCTTTCCGAGCGGCTTGTAGACTCCTTATAGCTGATGTTAGTGGATCTGGCACAAAGTAATAGAGGAAAGGATCATTGATGTACCATCTTGGATGTCTAGGTATTACTAGACCAGAGCATAAAATATTCGAGAAGGTGCCTGTTTCCAAAGTAAGAATGGTAGAATGGATAATAAGTCGAAGAAACAAACCTTGGAGGGATAGATTGGTATACTATAGCAGCCCAGCGAGTGTAGAGGTTGGATGCTAGAAGCTAGGACATGGTTAGAGAGAAGTAAGATGTTAAGGAGGAGGTCTTACCTAGAATGCCGGTACCAAATAGATAGCTGAACATCGCAGTATAGAGAGTGCTAGAGATGGTGGCGTGTAGGGTCGTGGTGCTGTTGAAGCGGAGGGAAGAGGGCATGCAGAGATGGTAGCGTACAGAGTTGAGGTATTGATGTGAAGGGGAGGAGGGAGTGTAGAGATGGTGGTGGGCTGAAGATAGGTGTTAATAAAGAGGGAAAGAGAGAGTGCTGCATATGAGCGGGTCGGGTAGGGAAGGAAGGATAGTCTGGCAAAACTGTCTTGTTAGTATAGGACCTAAGTCCAAGTAGTTAAGACATTGAAATTATTATAAGTTGTGCTGTTCGGGCTGTACCACATCTATCTATTCAGGCTGTAAACTCACACTTCTTACTTATTATTCGCTTTATTACAGTTTTAGTTCTCTAATGTTTTATTTAACACTTTAACTCCTTAATGCTTAAACTCTATAATACTCTAACACCTTAATACTTTAACACTTTAATGTCTTATGCCTTAATACTTTAATACCCTAACTACTCTATTATTATAAATACGAGAGTATCCAAGGAGAGTAAACCCCCAAATAAGCATGTAGCATGTAATGTACAGCCCGACTAGAAATATCATACAGCCCGAATAGCACAACTTATTATTATTAGGTCGAGACGCATGTGATTTTTAGTCCCATCCGCAAAATTGCTAATTGCGTCATGACGGCTCTGCCCCGCCGTCGAGCTCATAATTGCCAAGTACGTAGGCTTCCCGCATAGCAACACCAGGCAAAAGGGTCTATTGCTTGGGCAGCTGATCAATTCCTTAACCCTAGCATGTACTGAAGTCTGTCTCTTCCGAGAATATCCTTAACAATTTTACCATTATTATTTCTTCTCGTGGTTTAAGCTTCGAGACCCTTCCTCCTTTTGGACCTGCCTCTCTCGGCGTTGAACCCCTCCCCCTCCCCCACCACCGGAACTTACTTACTCCAAGACATTTTGGCGCAACTCGACGACATCATCATCACCATACAAACTTGCACCCTGCAACAACCTCGTCCAATAACCTTGACCCCCCCCTCCAAAATGGCAGAATCAGAAACGAGGAAACGGGTCGTCGACTCGGACAAGGGTGAGTCCCTCTGCCCTAGAAGCATACCCAAGTGCTCCGTCTAATCCCCCCCCAGTCTGGACAACCCTCATCACCAACACCGACTACCTCTCCGGCCTCCTCACGCTGCACCACTCCCTCGCGCGCGTCGGCTCCCGCTACCCGCTCGTCGCCCTCTACACCGACTCCTTCCCCGCCGAGGGCCACGCCGCCCTGCGCGCCCGCGGCATCGCCGCCCAGCACATCCCCTACCTGCTGCCCGCCGCCGGCCGCGACTACTCCAACGACCCGCGCTTCTACGACTGCTGGAGCAAGCTGGCGCCCTTCTCGCTGACCGAGTACGCCCGCGTCGTCCAGCTCGACTCGGACATGCTGGTGCTGCGCAACATGGACGAGCTCATGGACCTGGAGCTCGACGCGCCCGCCCTCAGCGCCACCGGCACCCGCGACTCCAGCGCCCGCGTCTTCGCCGCCGGCCACGCCTGCGTCTGCAACCCGCTGCGCAAGACGCACTACCCCGAGGACTGGGTGCCGGCCAACTGCGCCTTCACCTCGCAGCACGCCGCGCCCGAGGCCGCCCAGACCGAGGCCGCCGACCCGGCCGTCGGCCCGCTGGGCTTCATGAACGGCGGGCTGCAGGTCGTCAACCCGTCGGCCGCGCTGTACGACCAGATTGTCGCCCACATGGAGGCTGACGCCGCCAACATGGACTTTGCCGACCAGTCGCTGCTGTCCGACCTGTACCGCGGCCGCTGGGTGCCGCTGCCCTACGTCTACAACGCGCTCAAGACGCTGCGCTGGGAGGGCGTGCACTCGCCCATCTGGCGCGACGACCGGGTCAAGAACGTCCACTACATCCTGAGCCCCAAGCCGTGGGACGAGATCGACGACAAGGGAGAGTGGACCGGCACCGAGGAGTCGCACAAGTGGTGGATCGATGCGAACCGGGAGAGAAAGGCGCAGGAGAAGGAGAAGGGGATCAGCGACCGGTTCTAAGGGGATCGGGATTTGTACAAGATGCAGCGAGGCGTTGGCGGTGATGGGGATGTGGGAAGAGGTAAGATGTGCGCCGCAGTGGGCAACATGGCACACATACATAAATATTGGTTTCATTCTGGATAGGTATCATCTATAAAAACAACCATCTGCCTGTCAAATCCCCCGATAACAATAAAAGGAACAACGAGAGCCCCTTCAACGATTCCCCCCCTGAGATCCAACTCCTGACTCGCATAAACACATCACATGCTTATCTTCTCCAACGTCTATGCATGTACGCAGCGTAATCAAGAGGCGTCTCGTTTTCGCCAATCTATCATGGATGAATGCGTGACCGTATCCTCAAAGCGACGGATGCCCAACCCACCCGCTTTCTGTGCAAGAGAAAGAAAGAAAAAGGAGACAATATCAAGCCATAAAGAGACAGAAAATGGTAGATGAGAGTCATATCGCTGCCGCTCCGTCAAATGGTCCTGTCGTGAATAGCGTCCATCCTCTGAAACGAGGTCATTCGTGAGTGAGATCCGGGAGAATCTCTTCGTTCTTTGTAGAGTTTAGTGTTTCTTGTATTTCTGTCAAGGGGTTAGCACCATAGCCAAGCAAATAACCAAAGAAGAAACTCACCTCTTCAATCCGACGCCGGTTATGAGGATCAATCGAATTCGTCGCGCCCATCAGAGTCTGTCCAATGACCTTGGTCACACCAACAGCCGGCCGGAAGATGATGGTCGGCGCCCGCTTCCACATCGCTCTGGCCGCTCCGCCAGCCGACTGGCTTCCCATGACCTCCCCAGGCACGGCGATGATGGCATCGCGCGCCAGGTTCACGTCCCGGGTCAGGGACCGATACCCGCCGCGGATGCCGGAGATGACGCCTGTGGGCTGGTCGGCATACAGCGAGATTTGTTTCCTCTCCTCCGGGTCGAGGTCGTCGTCCTCCCACGTGCCCTCGGGTTGCTGTTGTTCAGAGAGCATCTCCTCGGCGCCCTGTAGAGCATACTGGGTTCCGACCGCCATCTTGGCGCCCAGCTTGATCAGCTCAGTACCAGTCGTACGCGCAAAGGCTGCGGCGCCCTTGGAAATGCTGCGGAAGACCCGTCCGTCCTTCTTGTACTCGCGCAGTGGAATCTCGACCAAGTCCTTAATGCCACTGCCGACGTTGACGATCGAGCGTACAGGGGCCAGGCCGGCCAGCACACCAGGAAGCTGGTTGGCCTTGACATCAGGCGTCCAGATATCATTGAGTGTCTGGCCGAGCCGTTCAAACCCAGAAACGCCATAGATGATGACGTGCCGCAAGACCATCCTGGACTCCTGCAACACGATGAAGTTCATGAACTCGGTTGTGCGTCCCGATCTGAGACCCGCATAATCCACCCGCTTTGGCTTGAAGTCGAGGTTCACGGGTATATCGTTGACTTCCGCGCGTTGAAGGAAAGGCACATCGCTAGGAGACGAGTGGACAGGGACCTTGTCGTCTTTGAACTCAAAGAATCGAGTGATAAAGTCCAAGGCGTCCTGGTCGACGTGCAGTCTCAAGGGCAGCAGCGTGGCTCGCAAAACAATCTCCGAAGCCTCAAGGCTGGGCTGTGGCTTAACGTTCAGCAGCTCGAGATGAACCATGCTGGTGCCCATCTCGCGCTCTCCCTTGTCCTGGTCATAGGTCGCAAATTTCTTCCACGTCGACGTTGGCACGTGGTCAAAAACGTCCAGGTTTTTCACTCTGACGTCGATGCTGCTCATCGTTTCTCCAGAATCGGGCGGGAATGCAATCAAGTCCACATCCACACCCTGAAGTTCAAATGTGATTTTGTGATGTTTGCTGCGCTTGAGGCGAAGTCGCTTTGACCTTGACTGGCGAGAGCGCACGGTTCGGTTCGTTGTTGATGTAAATGCGGTGGTCGCAATAGACTCGGTCTCGGTCGCGTTGTCATTGAGGCCCTCATTGATCGCTCGGGAAAGCTCTTGAGGATCACGGTTTGCTGGGATGCCGATGTAGATCGAGTTGAAAAGGAAATCCCCAATGGCTTCTTCATCCTCTAGTTCCTCTTCATACACATGAGCTTGTGCCTGGCGCTCGTACGCCTTGGTTTCCACGTCCTGGACAGCCTTGGTGATGACGTCCCGAGTGTGAGACCAGTCATAGCCATCGAAGAGGTTCCAAATGACATGGACGTCCCGAACAGATACACTCAGAGGGCTGCTCTTGACAAGCTCTTTAGGTGCTCTGTCGTAGGTGTTCTTCTTCGAGTTCCACACCTTGGCCTTGCCATCCTTCGACGAGTCGCGTCCATAATAGTCTTCGTGGATGACAAGATCGTCTGTGTCCTCAGAGTCTTGGTCACGATTTGTCGAGTGATCAAAGCCAGTCAGCAGAACGCCCTCGTTGGTATCCTTCATTGTGGTTCCATGGGATAGGATCGAACTACTCTCAGCATCGAAAAGCTCCTCCGCAACTGGCTCATCCTCATAGAATTGAGATTCGACCTGCAAAGGGCTATCGGTGGCAAAGTCGATATCGGAACCACTTCCTGCTAATTCCTGGGCACCGGCAAAGTCTTGGTCGAAGTCGTATTCTCCCTCTGGCCTTCCGAAGGCCTCGGCTGATATAGAAGCTAGGAGATCTTGGACAGGGATAACGTTGGTCCGATACTTGTTCTCCTTGCTTGGCGGTGTTGGCGGTTTGAGAGCGTTGGCGAGTGAGATGAGCGTCTGTGTAGAATCTGCGCAAGTTTCTAGGACCAGGAGATCATCTCTCAGCTCGACGTTGACTCGTTTCTCACCGTCTTCGCCAGCCTTTACGTCCACAACCGCCTTTGCAGAGGAGATGTAGCAAATGTCCACATAGCCTCGTGCGCACATGTCTGCCACTTGTCGGGAGGTTGAAGATGATGCGCGGGGTCGCTGGCTGATCGGTAGGTCATCCTCCGTAAGTTGAGAAACATCATCGATGAGAAGAATGGACGCCTTGTTGATGTTCAGAACTGCATTGGTGTCAACATCCTTGGGGAGCACGGCGACAAGGTGGGCGTCTGTTAGCGCAATAGTCATCTTAGAAGGTTGGCCCAGGGGATTCAGGCCAACAAGGCAATCGCGGAAGCCAACATCCAAAGTCATTAGCTTTCCAGTCTTCGTCTTCTCGGATCCAGGGGAACCCGGCTGTCTCGCCAGAGCATGGTGCGCTTGGTCTCCAAGGTTCGATACAGATGCGGCGAGACTGGCCTCAAAGTCTTGCGGAGTTGCGTCTTCGCCCAGGTCCAAGAGGTCCATGATAGTGGTAACCCGATACTCGACATTCAGGTCCTGCATCTTCAACTTGATCACCGGCTCGATCTCGTCCCCGATCATCCTAGCCATGATGACAGGACCTCGGGAAGGGATCCCCTTGGGCCCGTATGTCGAACAGCCGACCAATTCCTCGGATCTGTTCCTCTTGACAGAAATGCCATGGATCGCAAGGGCAACCAGTGACGGCATTGTTATGTGACCAACGTGAAAGTCCTTTATTTCGGCACCCAAGTGTCCAAGCTTGCCTCCAAAATCCACACTCACTCCCACCTTCTGGATGTTACCCAGGGTCAGGAGCCCTGGCCTATCGTCCTCCGGCAGATACTTGGCGACTGTAGACAGCTTTGCAATTTCTTCTCCGAGGTTCGGAAGAACCGAAAGCTGCGCCATATTTTGCACTCGGACATTGACAGTATCAACCGTGGTCCTCAGAACAGAACCCTTCCGTCTCTGACGTAAGAGTGTGTCGACCATGATTTCATCATTTCCGTGATCAAACTTGACCTTGGAAGGGATGATGAGCTCGAGAAGCTTCTCTAGGTCCGCATCTTGAGGTGCCGTCAAGAAATCCATGCGAACACCGCTGATCTCGGTGCTGATGGCGGGATCGGCGAGAGAATTCGTCAGGTATGGGCCCGAAGCCCGCATCATGGTGCAAGCCATACCAATCCCCTCCTCTCGACTGACCACTTTGATGGCGCTCGATTCAGCTACAACACTGCAGTCCCTCCCGACGAGCTCCAGCAAGGCGCCCCCAATCCTGACGTTCACTTTGTTTTCTGCCGCGGCAGACTTGTCACCAGGGTCGATGGGGGTGTCAAAGCGGACACCTCGGGGCTTCTGCTGAGGTGTCGCCGCCAGCTTCGGTGTGGGCGAAGGACTAGACGCAATGGAGGCGCTCATGTTGAGGAAGCTGCTAAATCCGCCAAACCAGCTAAAGGTCTCATCTAGTCGCTGCAAGTCGATCTGAACCACAAGTGGTAGTGTTTCGATATCAGTTTTGATGTTGTCACCAGACTGAAGTATCTTTATTCCGATATCCGATCCGGTAGACAGGAAAGTATCCCTGACGGATGTGCTCATTGGCCGACCGCTGTCAAACGAGACGATGTCACCGTTTGCATAGCCAAAGCGGAACTTTTCCACATCGATCTTGGTCAACGTGGCCGACTGCGACTCCGGCTTGTCTCGACTGCTTTTCCTCGAGGCGATCTCAGTGGGGGCGACCTCTATCGTTAGGTTCTGAAGAGTCGTGCTCAGAAGGACCTCTTGGTCGAAAATGAACGCCGTTGGGTCTAGGTAGCGCTCAGGTGTATCTGAAACTCCACATAGCGTATTAAGGAAGTTAAATTTGATCTCTTCGAGTGCAACCTTGATATCCGGGGCCTTCTTTGCCCCTTCCTGTTGCTTGTTGCTTTGCGCAGCTGCAGGAGGCTTATTGTTTTTTACGGCTTCGAGTAACTTGCCGACAACCATTGCCAGCAGGAAACCAAGAGATGCATCAAAGTTGATGTTGATAGGGGAAAGGTTCACCTCAAGCGAGTCGTCCACGCTCGTGGCCGATTCTGGAGGACTCTTTGGAGGCAAGGCTGCGGCGCCATGAACTGAAAATGCGCCTGGCGCTTGACGATGCACAGAGCGGCCCAGAGATTGCGACAATTGGGCGATTGACTCGGATGGGGCCTGGACGTGAATATGAGGATGTTGAGATGGCACGTAGATGGACATGGTCTTGAGACTGAAGATTTCCTTGACAAGTCGAGTTGGACCTTTTGGCGTAGTCACATCGTCCTGCTGTCTCATTGGGGTGCTTGGACGCACCAGTTCCTGCTCAGCAATACAGGCTCTGGAGAAGGCGGGCGAAGACGAATCGCTATCAGAGGCCTCTGTTGGCGGGACTGCCTTTACAGGAGTCCGAGGTAGGCCATGCCGTGACATTGACTCATCCGTGGTGTTCCGTGTTGGCGATTCATCGGCTTCGTCGTCCCAACCGCCAGGCATAACTGCTCGAGGCGTCTGCTGTTCGACTGTAGGGACCATATGCTCTTCTATCTGTTCTTCTACTACTTCTTCGACTGGCTTCGCTTCCTCAATTTTTGAGTTCAGTTCTTCCAGGCTTGTGTCTATGTCATGGGTTATTGACTCTGGTAGCTCTACAATTGGTTCGAATGGCGAGAGTGTGCTGTGTGAGGCACTAGGTGATAGACCTGCCGACGACTGTTCAATGTTCTGAGAGAATGCGCTCATATACATGCTCTCGGCCTCTTCATGTGTGTAGACATGAGACTCAGCGAGATCGCCAGTTGAGTCAGCCCCAAAGCTACCTTTGGAAGAAGTCGAGCGGTCTAGCTGTTGAGTTGGGGTTTGCGGCCTCAGGGTATCCGTATACGCTGGGTAGAATGGCGAATCCAATGTCGGAGCCGGTCTAGGTTCCGTCTCAACGCTTGCCCATTGCGGCCTCTCCTCCTCAAGCACTGCAGAGTGTGAAAGGTGATCCCTGGGACCTATTGTTGAGTGAAACATGGCCTCTTCCATGGTGTCCTCAAGCGGGTCCTCAACGGGCTCCTCCAGAGACATGTTGTTGAAATCAAGGTACATGGAGGCTCGTGGAGTGGCTGGGCTCTCTTCATGCTCATCGTCACCTGGGTCGGAAAGCTCATACGGGATATCGAGGGCCTCCTCGCTGTCGACAACGGGATAATCGGGTTCGTAGGAATCGTCGGGCTCGGACAGATGGTCTCTGAAGCTCTCCTGCAACGAAGCCATGGGTTCATTGTGGAAGCTTCCTTGTGATAGCGTAGTGGCTTCACGGGAAGGAGGGTTTCTCGTCATGACCGGTGATGAGGCGACGGAAGGGGACGTCATGGATGGAGATCGTGCCAGCGCAGAGAAGACGTTCGCTTCTGAGATGAGGTATGCTCGAACATTTGACAATGAGACGTGTCGTTTGCCTTCCTTGGGTACTATGGTGGGTGACCCTTCCTGCTCTTGGAAATGGGCAGTGACACCTTCGACATCAATATCCTCGAGGGCGATCTGGAACGACACCAGCTCGGTAGTCGGCGAGTTTGGCTCGACGGGTACTTCGACATCCAACTGGAATGTGACGCCCTTTATCCTGACCTGCATGCGATCCACTACGCCTTGTAGGAAGTCTGCCAGGAAGGCAGGCAGCGAAAGGGGCTGGCCCGTTCCTAGCGACGATTCGTCCTCGCTCCCATCATCGCTCATCGCAACTGAGGCGCCGAGGTCCTGGGTCTCGGCGGCTAGAGCATCCTCCAGTTTTCGGCGCTCCAGCGATGGCTGCGTCTCGAGGAAGGACTGCGCTAGATCGACTGTGTTGGGCACGACGGTCGCGTCTTCGGGCGTCTTAGTGCCGGGTGTGCGACCAGGCTTCGGCTCAGCTCCCAGGACTTGTAGGGCGATATCGACGCCATCGACCTCGATGGTTATGGGACTCGTATAAAAGTCCATCGGGATGGTGACTCGGAGGAGGAGGACCTTGGCCCTCTGCAGCCTGAATGTGGCGGGCAGCTGGAGCAACTTCTCGAGCTTCTACACCGGATGTTAGCCTTGTCGATATCGCCTCCGAGACCGCGGGCTGTCCTACCTTGAGCTTGATGCCAACATCTCGGAACTCGAAAACCGTGTTCCTGCCCAGCGCGAGGTCGAGGTTCTCCATGTCGAGCGCCTCGGCGTCGAGGAGCTCCAGCCTGGACAAGGCATACCGAAGCAGCCTCTTGGGCATGGAGGAGCTCTGGAACGACTGGAAGAACATAGCCATGGCGACGGCAGGGTCAGGTCTCGAGTGGGAGAAAAGGGCGGTGGCGACGGTTTCCCTACGCAACCGAGGTTGGAGAGGGAGACGGGATACGGGAAAGAAGAGACGGTCAGCGACCCGTGAACAGTAACAGTCGATGGTGTCAACCTCTAGGCAGGGCCGGCGTCGGCGTGCTATCAGTAGACCCCCGGCCAGATGCGGGGCCGTATAGCATGATTAGGAGAGACGAAAGGCCATGGATGATGGAGGCGAGGCCGGACGAAAGAGGTTTTGCGGGTTTGGGCGGATGAGAAGAATTTGCGAGAAAAGAGAAGGATAAAAGGGTCGGTGGCTGCGACAGGGTCGGCGCCGGAGATGGATAGAGTTGTTGGATGAAAGTCAAGGCCGTCGAGGTTCCCAGAGGGCCGGGACACTGTCACGGTCACGGCATGGATGGCTGAGCGGGGGCCTTGGAGAGCCTACATTAGGTACCTAGGTAGGCAGGTAGGTACCTAAGCTAGACCGGTACATATGCAGACCCTCACTCCAACTGCCCGGACACGTCCTCAAGCGGCGGGTGATGCGCTAGAGGCCCAGCGCTAGGACCGCTATGAGCATAGGCTCGTGACTCGCCGCCAGGGGTCCACGCATGAGCCAGCTGTTTCCCGTCCCCTTCAGGGCGGTTATGGAGCATCATTTGACCCGTGCAACGCGCGCTCAGTGGGCGGCAGATGGCTAACCGCTTAATCGATAACAGACCCCTGGTGAGCGTCATGGACCACGGGCCATACACCATTCTCATCGGCTTGACGACACCAGCCAAGGCGTTACGTGCTCCATTACATTACATCAGGAACTGCATTCATGTATCTACCTAGCTTCCTTACATCGACAAGCTCAACGTCAAATATCTGCCAGCGACGGATACCAGTGGAGGGAGGCATTTCATCTTAGCTGCCCCTATCCGACACTACTGCCATGCCGATGGGCTCTAGGTGCATAGATACGCCAGCAATCGCTCCCTCGATAAATCTCCCCCTATATAGTCGTCAAGTACCTAGGTCTGCCTAGTCAATGCTTCCCTTCTCACACATTTCCCGCAAGACTCCTCCTCTTCTCCCGTCCGTACAGCTCGGCTATCCTCCTGCCCACTGACTCGCCGCTCCAGAATGCCCCGGTCGCTGTGCCCAGACCAACAAACGGCGCCGTGTGCTCGCCCGCCAGCCAAAGGCCTTGGTTTGGCAAGCCTTCCCGCATCGTCCGGATGTCGTCGTCGCCATTCTCCAAGCCGACTTGGAAGTTGCTGTAGCTGCCGAACCCCGCGAGCTCGTCGTGCAGCCAGTCCGTGGCCAAGCAGGCGGTCGGCTTGCAGTCGGCGTCGCCCTCTGAGTAGTGAGGTAGGCGCGAGTAGTAGGGCTTGAAGAAGTTTAGGAGGAACTCGTCCTTCTTCTCGCTTGGGAGCCCCGCGACCTGGCCAGTGATGTACTGCGATTGCTCGCCGTAGGTGTAGAAGAGAAGGGTGGGATGTGAGGTTTCCGGTGTGAAACTAGCAAGCTCGACAACCTCCTGGTTCCACTGCTCTGGATTTGATTCGGGAGCGTAGCTGGGTGATAACCATTGCACGAACCCTTGGACCTTTCGGCCTTCGCCCTCGGGGGCAAGCCAGAATGCCCTTGGGAAGCTGATGTAGACCTACCCGACAGGTCAATATGGCAGCATCTGATATGATCAAGACCACATACCTTTTCCAGACAGCCGTAGCCAATAGATTCGATTGCCTTGGTCATGCGAGCCGGCAGCGCAGGCTCAAAGGCGTCGAGATTTCGTTTTAGCCATCCAAGAGGAGTTGTGACGACGACCTCATCGAATTCCAGCGTCTGTTCACCCGCCACTTGGATCTTGACCTTTTCTTCAGGGTCCCTACGGTAAGATATCCGCTCAACCTTGGTATTGAATTTGATCTCGGCACCCTCTAGGACTGGTTTTGCGACTGTAGCCAAAACCTTCTTGTAGGTTCCAGCACAAAACAGGTTCTCTGACAGAAAATTAGCGGTGTCCTCTAAAGTATCTACGCAGCGACTCTCTGCTCACCTCCCTCGATGCACTCCTCCAGCCAGAAGAATTTGAGGCTTTGCCTGAAGATTGGACTTCCAACGAATGCGCCCCACAGCTCGGACATCTGCATGACAATATCCCGCTTCTTCTCGTAGTCCTCCTCAGTGTCTGGTATTTTCTCGACTACCCTCTGGAGGAAGAAGTTGTGTAGGCTCTCACCGTGGTGAATATCCTTGCACGACTTGTTTGAATGCTTGAAAGCGTCTTGAACAATATCCCACATCAATGTGGCATACACCTCGCCCTCATCAACTTGAAAGAGGCTGCCAGACTGGTCAAACACATAGGAGCGGGTGTCCCAGTTACCGACTGCAGTGTTTGTCTGCTTGGCAAGGTCCAGCATGGGGTTGTCGGCGGTGCCGTGGATCCAGTTGGGGCCGAGATCGACCAAATGACCGTTGGGGAGCTTTGCTTGATGCAAACGGCCCCCAACGCGGTTGCGAGCCTCCACGACCGTGACCTTGAAGCCGTACTGCAGGAGGATATCTGCACATCGCAAACCTGAAAGTCCAGCACCAACAACGGCGACATGCGGTTTTGAGGTGGGACCAATTTTGCTTCGTTGCTGGAGCCCGTGTCAGCGATGCGACACACACATCCATGGCGGAAGAGACGAAGCGAGATTTGCCGCAAATACCACCTCAAGTAGCAGAGCCGATATTGAGCAATTAGATCATGGAGACGGCGGTAGGTCGCATTTCATACCTGTTCAAACCCCTCCATGGTGGTGAGTTTCTTCAGGAGTTGATCCTGGTCGAGGCTGTGGAGGCGGATTGACCTGAGATCCTGATAGATCTTGGAAGAGTTGCGTCTCGAAGGACTGGTGTAGCATATAGAATAAGCATCCATGCTGACAGGCGACGATGAAAACAGGACAAGTTTGTGATAAGTACGGAGGATGTTAGGAATAGTTGCAGGCTGTGCTTCTAGGGTTGTATGATTTGTTATAACTGTAATCCGGTGGGCGGGGCGGATGCAAACGCAAAGTAAACAACACGGAGCCGGCAGATGGGGGATATAAGGTTGGAAGTTCGGAGCCTGGTAGGCAGGTCACCCGGCGCCGAGCGAGATTGGACTAGTTCAGGAGTAATGACAGCTCAAAAGGGGATGGGAGGAGATATCGTGACAGGAACGATCACGAGGGGGAAATCCACCCGAGGGCTCATGCGTGTGACAAGATGTCGGGCGAGAGACCCGGCCAGTTCGAGTCAGAGCCACCCGACCCGACCAAACTCCAGAGAAGCCAAAGGGCAAAAGACAGGGCAAAGAACAGAAAGCCAGACCCAACCGGGTATGACGAGCGACCGTTCAACGAGGCGGCGGAGGCGGCGGCGGCGGCCACACCAAGCACGAATCGCCGACCATCCGCCACTTGGTCGGAGCTGCTGATAAGGATGGAGGCGCGTGGGAGGCTCGGCGGCAAGCAAATGAGGCGAACGAAACCTCTAACAAGGCGCTTCCATCCGAATAACTCCAGAGGGCCGTAACAAGTGCCCGTAGATCCTGGCCCCGAGCGTCGTGATAGGCATGCACCATCTCAAAGCCATCTTGCTCCCGAGATGGAGGCGACGGGGTACCTAGAGGAGAGCCGGGAGCCGATGCAGCTGCAGCCGCAAGCCAAGCCAATCGCCGTTGCGCACCGGCGGCTCATGAGAGAGAGGGAGGAGACGCGCCCTTTTAGCCTTGGCAATGGTTGGGGCGGAGTTGCGGTCCGGCCAAGCTTTTCTCATCGGCGAATTCAGGAGGCGGGATGTTTGTAAAGAAAAACACCATATTTGAACTTACATTGTGGGTATGAGCTGCTGGAATTTGGCTGGAAGAGACGACGCCCAGAAAAATCGCATATCTACAAGTCAGCAATGAATAGTGGCAATTACGGAGAATCCTAGCGGTTGTAAATGGGGCTCGGTACAGTGTGAATATCGCCTCTATAGCTTCCCTTGGCACAAAGTCATAGGTAAGTATGTACCCAGTTCTTCCATCTCACAACTAAACACTTGACCAGTTTCACCAGAGCTCTTATCTTCTCCGTTCTCTCGTTATTGTATTGCCAGCGTCGAAGATGCAAGCGAGCCAGTCCGACCCTGCTCTCTTGCTCACTGCCGATATCCACTGCCGAAACACACTGTACATTCAACGATATAGGTTGCCTATGCGTATCTGCATCAATTCTCAATCCAGGCGGCATTCACGCAAACCATGTGAAGCATCATGCTAGTTCTCCAGTCCCGGCCACTGAGAGTCAACTGCATGAGTAATATGTTAGATAGTGACGTATTTCTCCTTGTATTTCGTTTTCGCAGATCTGCAGCTCATTCAAGCAAGCATACCCAATCACGGGGGAAACAGGACGAGGCGGTCCCCATCGGCGAGGGCGTGGGGCAGAATCCACAGTGAGAATGACTGAGGTTGCACCTTCTTCTTCTCAGGCTTATCTTCGATCTGCGACTGCATAGTGGACGAGCTAGCATGGAACTTCATTCAAGGCTTAAGACCATGTCTGCGTTCGCCTTGATGAGGCGGATGTTGTGGAACTCGTGATGTGGCATTGGTGATAAGGTCTTCTCACAGTGCCAAGACGTCCGGCCTGAAAGATCCCTGCGTACTTAAGAGCCCCCAAACCAATAACTATCCTGCCCAGCTCCTTTACCTAATACCGACCACGCTTTCAGCATCACGAGTTCCTGCAGATTCCACAGGGTGCAGGAATTTGCCCATTATATCTTGACTGAGACTCACAACACATAGACAGTAGATGAGAACATAGGAGACGCGATGCGGCCAGCCCCTACAAATGCCTCCGCTCAGCTCCCCTAATGGACTTTGCTTTCTACGCTGACTCCTTAGCAAGTACAGCGATAAAGGCCGCACGCGGACATCTCATATTTTCATGAAGAAGCCTAAATTTCAGTCGAAAAGTTGCATCCTAGGCCCAAAGCTGTACAAGGTCATTCCTCCCGGCTAGGGAGTCTTCGAACGCCTGAGGACTAGTGCCTCTCCTACGAAGACGGCTCAGACGACGATAGCAGCTCTAACGACTCGGCCGGGAATGAGGAACAGGTGATGACTTCCATACAACATAGACTCGCCCAGAGCCCAACACTATCCCTCCTTGTACGTTCTATCCCTAGACAATGAGATATAAGCCCGAGAGCCAGCATTTAGCTGCCTGTCGTATGTTTGATGGCCCCAAGACGATCCTGAGCCAGCTTTTAGAACTGCCTCTGGAGAAACCATTTTTCGCTCGATTGGATCAGAATCTCGCTTTGGCTCTCTATCATCTTAGATATGATGACAGGTCGGCAACACTCTAGGTCATCAACCGGAAAGTTCCCGACGAGAAGGCAGTGGCTGTAAAGTGCCTTTCAAAGATACACAATCTAGATAAGCACCCACGTAATTGCCGGCTAGGACCTAAGGAAGACGACAGCTCCATCACGATTGAGTTATTGTCCCGTGTCAGCACATGGGTCGAGACCACTACTACTGTGGACGTTTCCGTACCACCTCGCCGGACGCCAATGAGCCAGCATGGTATGACATTGATGTGGATCTCCCTTCCAAAGATGAAGAGTAGAAAGCTATTACCGACATTGCATGCCAGTCCTGGTTCATGTGATCTAGACAGTGCATGCAATCTTGCTCGCCAACTGCCTGACCATAGGCTTGCAGGAAGTGCCACCGTTACCATGGGCTCTCTTCCGTCGCGCAGTTGAGTGTATTTTAGATAAGAGGACTTTAACTAGGGACCGAGCTGATTTGGGCAATGCTCGCGAGAACTGCTGTCATGTACGGTTGTGCCGAGCGAGAAGCAACCGGTGGCAGATATATACAAGGATGCTGTTCTCATCAATATACGATCAAAAAGGGCTGGCCAACCTTGGCTTAGGCAAAGAGATGTCTCCTAAACAATATTTTTCGACTTCTACTCAAGCGAACAGGACGTTAAATCTGGGCGGCAACCTGGAAGATCGTCTGTTCAAGCGATGTTCAGGGGCGTCGGGGTTTGGGACTGCCGGAGGAACCATCAGTCTTGGCCCACCGGCATGTCAACCTGGCAAGCATATACCCCAGTGGACCGACTTTTAAGAAGACCAGGAGATGTGATCTGCATCATTCTTGGCCACGACCGTCCTTTGGTTTTCCGTCCGGCGGCCAACAAGGCCAACCTTTTTCTAAGCCATGCATTTTCTACCATCTACGTACCATGTACAAGATTCACAAGCCCTTCTCGGTTTATTCCCATAGCGTGTCCAGGTATTTCATCACTTCGAACAAGAGTTTTGACATTCCAAGCATTACTTCAATCCCACGACTATCGCCAGAGGAGTTAGGTAAAGGATGTCACATTCAGCATTTAGGCCAGCTTAGCACTTAGCATTAGCGTAGTGTGCATTGCATTTTGCTATGACTGGAAAATGCAATAAAGGGGGCGAAACCGGAAACGTTTTTTCTGATGTTGGTTGAGTGATTTGTAATTCTACAGTAGTCGCGGAACAGACGCTGGGAGATAAGAGAAGGAAGGTATTGGGGTCAAAGTTTATTTCAAGACGGATGAAACGGAGCTTGCTTGAGGAGATCTTTGAAGTGGACGTCACCAAGCAAACAAGGAAATCGTTTCTTGGAGTAGAGCCACTGGTGTTGCAAGGACAAGATATAACCCCGAGTCTACAGCTCGAATAGCAACTTGGTGGAGTAACGTTGACAAGCCGAGGATCAGTAAATGAGGAATCCTCAAGGACGTGCGGTCCGACTCTCACCCCCAGACTCACTCCACTATTAGTCGTCGGATCACATGCTCCCCGCGATATGCAGCTCAGACCTTACACCAATCAACATCGTGCCATTTCATCTCACCGTCTCAACCAGGCACTAGTAAAATCCGCTGTGGAGAAACCGAGGTCCCGGGTGCCGACGTCATGAAAGCCGACCAGCACCCATTAAATCTACCTACAGTGGGGGTCCAAAAGTTCCGACACATTTTTCAGTACCCCGCTTTCCCTCTACCTTCACCAAAATCAACATTCAACCTTATTAACTTATTGCGCAATCAAATCAAGTCAGAATGGCACCGCAAGTACATCATTCTCCTCATACGAGGACGAGGATTGTTTGGAGGTACAATTCGGGTGTTTCCGCCGCTTCAATCGCACGCGATGAGGGCCTAAGTCGGCATGCGATTTATGGCGTGGTACGGCGGTATCGCGATCAACAAAGTGGACGAGACCAACCTAGGTGCGGCCGGCCGCGTGCCCTAGGAGACCGGGAAAAGAGACGAATACTAAGGGTAATAAGTCAAGATCCTCACATTCAGCTGAAGGAATTGATTGAGGAGGCCGGATTGACCTGCTGTAAGAAGACTGTATTGACCTATCTTCGGAAGGAAGGGATCATGCACTTCCAGTCACTTTTACGGCCTTTTATCAGCGAGCTTACAGCTAGAAAACGTCTACGCTTTGCTAGACGATATGTACATATGTCAGAGGATTTTTGGGAGTCTTGGACCTTCTCAGATGAAGTTATCATCGCTAGAGGCGAGGGCCAGAGGCGCACCTGGTGCTTCTGTAAGCCGGTATGTTAGGTCTTTACAATTGTGACTTTTCTGACTATCCCTAGCACGAGAGACTATTCAGGAAGAATGTTCAGACCCGTATAACCCCGACAAGACATTCACAGATGTTCTTTAGTGCCTTTAATCACATCAGGCGGCTCCCAATGATCCCTCTTTACGGCGACCCGGAAAGTGAACGCGGCGGCGTTACAGCGCGAGTCTTACTTGCGTGCCTACAGCAATACCTCCCTCGAATTGTCACAAGGAACAGCCGCTTTCAGCATGATAATTCAAGCCTTTTCCGGTCACATTTGGTCACAAATTGGATAAAGGAATGGTGTGAGAATCGGCGGGCTGAAATAATAGATTGGCCCCCGTACAGCCCTGATCTTAACCCCATAGAAAACCTCTGGGCAATCCTAAAAGCTAGGATCTGCGAGCGTTATCCTGAGCTTACGCACATGCCGAAGAATCAGGAAGCAAAGGAACGGCTAATTGAAGCTGCAATTGAGCTGTGGGATGAGATTGAGCCGGAGGTGGTGTATAACCTGATTCATTCAATGAAGCAAAGAATGCAGGCAGTTGTAGCAGCACATGGCTGGTATACAAAGTATTAAAAGATACTATGAGATATATTAGTTAATAGGCTACAGATTGATATAGATAGATATTTATTTTATATTTATTTGGTTGTGTACTAGCTATTTAAAAGTGAAGCCTTTATTTGGTGGAGGTAGTGTTACATCAGGTTAACTCAGGATGTGTCGCTTCTTTTTCACCCCCACTGTAGAACCTGGCCGCGTCGGCGTCTGGTCGCCGCCGAGAAAGGCCTCTCTTCCTTTGTACTTTTACATACCCAGCCACGTTTCTTGCAGCTCCTTGGATAAGATAGACAGATCACTGTAACACTTCCTGTAAAGATCTCCTTGCCGTCATGAGCCCTCCAGCGACATCCTTCTACCGCGAGGAGGTCCGCTCCCACACCACCGAGGACTCGCTCTGGTGCATCATCGACAGCACCGTCTACGACCTCACCGACTTCGTCGATGCCCACCCGGGCGGCGAGTCCGTGCTGCGCCAGGTCGCCGGCCAGGACGCTACGACGGCCTTCTACAACCTGCACCGCCACGAAATCCTCACCAAGTACGCCGACCTGGCCATCGGCACCGTCGAGGGCGAGAAGCCCGAGGTCATCACCCCGCAGCCCGGCGACCTCAGCAAGGTGCCCTACGCCGAGCCGCTGTGGCTGTCGCCGCCCTTCCGCAGCCCCTACTACACCGACTCGCACCGCCGCCTGCAGCAGGCCATGCGCGACTTCACCGACCGCTACCTGTATCCCGAGGCGCAGGAGTGCGAGGCCACAGGGCGGTACATCAGCCAGGAGATGATCGACCGCATGAGCGGCCTGGGCATCCTGCACATGCGCATCGGCCCGGGCAAGCACCTGCATGGCGTGGAGCTCATGGGCGGCGCCGTCAAGGGCGAGGAGTTCGACTACTTCCACGACTTGATCGTGTCGCAGGAGATGTCCCGGGCCATGGCGCGAGGGTTCCAGGACGGCAACATGGCTGGAATGACGATTGGGTTGACGGCGGTGCTAAACTTTGCCAGCGACGAGGCGTGGAAGAAGAGGATTTCCGACGAGGTCTTCAGCGGCAAGAAGAAGCTGTGTCTAGCCATCACCGAGGCGTTCGCTGGCTCCGACGTTGCAGGCCTCCGCACCACCGCCGTGAAGACCCCGGATGGAAAACACTACGTAAGTCGCGGCCACACCCTCGCTCCCCTGGGAAGAGTGACTCAACTCAAAGCTAGATCGTCAACGGAACCAAGAAGTGGATCACCAACGGATCTTGGTCCGACTACTTCGTGACCGGTGTCCAAACCGACAAGGGCCTGAGCGTGCTCCTCATCGAGCGAGGCGAGGGCGTTGAAACCAAGCCCATCAAGACATCATACTCCGCCGCTGCCGGGACAGCCTACGTAACCTTCGACAACGTAAAGGTCCCCGTCGAAAACCTGTTGGGCAAGGAGAATAGGGGCATCCACGTCATCCTCAGCAACTTCAATCACGAGCGATGGACCATGGTTTGTATGTCATCCCTGCTTCGATATGTTTCGACTTTGTGACTAACGAGGACGACCAGGCGGCAGCACGCGCATATCAAGAACCATTGTTGAGGAATGCTTGAAGTGGGCAAACCAACGCCTAGTGTTCGGCAAGCGCCTCATAGATCAACCAGTCATTCGACAAAAGTAAGCCCAGCCTTGCACGCATGCATTGTCGAGACAAACACTAACACCCTCAGACTCGCCAAGATGATCGCCCTGATCGAAGCCAACCAGTCTTGGCTCGAGACCATCACATACCAAATGTGCCACATGCCTTACAAGCAGCAAGCCCAGCATCTCGCGGGGCCGATTGGGTTGTTGAAGATGAGCGCTACCCGTGCGGCTCACGAGATAGCGGACGAGTCGGTCCAAATCTGGGGCGGCCGCGGACTCACTCAAACAGGCATGGGCAAGTTCATCGAGATGTTCCACCGAACTTATAAGTTTGATGCGATTCTCGGTGGTGCGGAGGAGGTGCTCGGGGACCTGGGCGTAAGGCAGGCCATGCGGAATTTCCCAAAGGCCATGTTGTAGAAGCGTGCCAATCGCTGTGGAAGTCCGACCATGTATTTTTAATGGATTCAAGCACATCGAAGCCCATAGCTCGCCCAGACCAGCCCTTTTCAGCACTTGTCTTGCTTCACTACCAGACGTGTCGGCCGAGTTGTCGTGATCCAAATGACGTTCTGATCCACCGGTCGTTTCTCATGCTGGCAGCTGCGAACTTCCAATATTCCAAGCATGTCGAACTGTTCGAGACTACTCCGCGGTCAACTCAATTGGCCCGTAAATCTCACCAGCCCCTTTGTCCTGGGGGTTCTAACCAACGTTGTGTGAAGCACCAGGCGCAGCCAGCTCAGGAACAGGGTCGACGACACCAACAACACACAACATTTCACACCAGGATCAGACTCCCATCGACATCGGGATCAACACAATTCATCTCGTCCTGACTACCAAAGGAGCAAAGCCCAGTGCTCTTATCTTCTGCTCTCCAGCCACAGTAGCGAGTTAGAACGTAGGGGACCCAGAACGTTACGCACAAGCCACCATGGTTTTTCTGTAATCTTGTCACTCATCAACCGTCACCATCCGTCTCTCTCCATGAAGTCGAGCCGTCTGCTTCGTCGAAGCCTTTCGTTACGTGACGAAATCCAATGCGGAGATGTTCCAATCGCGGCTGAATGCAGGCAACCCTTGCCGAGATCAGAGCAACGCGAGTCGCAGGCCACCTATTTTTAATGGTCGTAAAGGTCGTGTGTGAGATGAACTTTTTGTCGAAAATGTCGGGAAAACACAAAGGAAAGCGAAATTCATCCGTGGGTATCATGGAGCTGCCACGTCAACCTCCCCTCGGCCAGTGAGCCGGGAGAACCCTCGTCGCCATTTTAGTTGGGGCACTGGGCCTGGACGTGACCACCCTGCTGGCACTTGTAGCAGATCTTCTCGCCACCAGCAGACTCCTTGGGGCAATCCCGGGAGTAGTGGCCAGACTCGCCACAGTTGTAGCACTTCATGCCGTTGACGCACTCGCCTACAGTTCTGTTAGTCAAGTCAAAAGGTTGAAAAAGGCAACCACATACGGGACATGTGGCCGTAACCGCCGCAAGAGTAGCAGGTCTTGCCAGCACCGCCAGCACCGCCAGCACCGCCAGCGCCTCCACCGAATCCACCCTGCTGGCCGCCGCCCTGCTGGCCGCCACCGTAGTTGTTGCCGAAGGCACCAGCCTTGGTGCAGTTGCGGGCAATGTGGCCCATCTCACCGCACTAAAATTGTTAGTTGACAGCTTCACTAGTCAAATTAGAATAAACTCACCTTGTAGCACTCGGTGGCCTGACCGCTGCCGCCGTTGATGGGGCAGTCACGAGAAATGTGGCCAGCCTGGCCGCACTTGTAGCAGGACTTGTTGTCCTTCATAGGCTCGGAGCAGTCACGGCCTGGATTTGATCAGCCATGCATTTCAAGGAAATTTGGGCTAAGGGAGAACATACTCATGTGGCCCTCGCCTTCAAGTAACAGCTGTTAGCTTTCAGATCACGATAATGGGTATCAATAGAGACATACCACCGCAGTTGTAGCTATGCCATGTTAGTTCAGAGCGATTAAATAGGACGGGAAGAATTCGTACCACTTAGCAGGTCCCTTGGTGGGGCAGTCGCGGGCCTAGAGCGATGAATGTGAGCAAAGAGCACGAGGTAATGTGGTACTAGTAGTACTAGTAGTTCGTACCTGGTGACCGGTAGAGCCGCCTGTATTGGCCACATGTCAGCAAATCCTCGTAGTTTGTGAAGCGGTATGCAATATGGGTCAAGTCAAAACAATCCGTAAGCAGACAAGGATAACACAGGTCAGGGCGTAGAGGCGATGCGGTCGTGCCAAGTGTAGACCGCACCCAATTGACAAATCAAATGAGGTCGGTTATCACAGCTTGACGATGACTGGCCTGCAATGCATCTGCTCGCTGGTCAAGCGGGTGCGCAAGTGGTCCCTTGAGACGCTGGAAGCAAAAAGGTGGTAAAGGCATGTTGCGGTGTGTGATGAATGTTGGTGTGAAATGCAACCACGAGAGCACCAAGAGGCAACGCAGAGAAAATGGCAATACTCACAAGAGTAGCAGGCGCCACGGTTGGCAGAAGGCTGGAAAGAATCCATTTTGGTGGAGTAAATCGAGTTGGTATTTCGAGAAGACAAGTTCTAGCTTGAACGTTAGCAACCATTCAACTCGCGTTCTGGCGGCAGCAGTAGGAAAACGCGGACTAGCGCGAATGTCCGTCCCCGAGATCCGATGGAGGCAAAAGATTAGCGAGCGAGGATGGGATAGACCGCCCGTAACTTGAGTCAGGAGATGAGGGGGCGGCCTAGACCAAGCCCAGGTGAAATGCTTCGACTGTTTCTTGTGCGGGGAAGCTGACGAGGGGCAAAAAGCAAAAGACGTTGAGGGCATTGGAGCAGCGAAGGGCTTTTTTGGCGATGACCCGTTTCTGCGATGTTGAGATTTTGCCCGAGGTTTCGCGCCCACTTTGAGCACTGCTGCCAGCTGCCCTGGGGATAGTAGCTGGAGTTGGTGGGTGGAAGCCATAGGCGGGGGCGGGGTGCAGAGATTTCCATTGTTTGGTGGGTGACGCAGTGCAGTGAACTCGAGGGCAGCGCAGCGCGAGGGCGCCAGAGCGGCAGGGTGGAGATGGGGATGGGGATGTTCAGAGGAAGCGTGGATGGTCAGGATAGAGACGAGAAGCGCAATGGAGCAAACCAGGTCACTTACCAAGAGGAGCCGGTGGTTGGAAGGCTGAGAAAGTGGTCGAAAGGGTGCGCAGAGAGGCAGGTGTAGTAGAGAAGAGAGTTGGGTTGGTGGTGGTTTGATGCGCCAGTGGTGCTTTGTGAAGGAGAGGTTTTCTGCAAGTGCGGGCCCGCTGGAGTTGATGTAAGAGTGGTCAGGGCCTGGGCAGACACGAGGAAAGTGGGAAGTGGGAAGTGGGCACCAGCGGTCCTCGCCAATGGCCAGCGCGAGAAAATTCATCTCTACAATGGCTTCGCTTACAGGGCAAAATCCGTGGTCGAGGACAACTGCATCCGTGCCTTGCAGCGCCTCGCCACTGTCGTCCAGTGTTTCTACACTAGGTGGTAAGAATCTGTGAATCTATGATGTTGCTCGACCTCATTATGCGGTGCCACCAGAGTCTTCTTTTGGATATGGGACGATTCCGGAGTCTTTCCCACCCACAAGTTTGCATTCTCCTAGGCATCTACCTAATCTCTCCCATTGTGCGTGCCATAGGGCTTTCTGGGCGCTCGGGGCTTGTTTCATCCCTCACAGCTGCCTGACAGCTGGCAGCGTGAAGAGTTTTCTGCCAGCTGCCCGACGGTCTCACGGTCTCCATGTTTTTGTTTTTCTCGGTCAACCCAATAACTAGCGTAGGCTCGGCCAGTGGCAAAACAAAACAATGATCAGCTAAGTCCTCGAGCCTAAGCTAGTTGTGAAGCGCGTCATTAGCTCGTCTTTAAGACCAATGCATGCCTCTCTGCCTGTGTCTGGGGAATGAGACATGAAACCATCTCTGCGGTAACCTCTCTGTGGTAACCCGGCAGCTGTGTGCTGTGGAAACCGCCCAGGATACCAATCCCCTCGCAAACTATTCCAGAAGTTCGAGATAGATGCAGGCCTTTGCTCCGCTTCTCCTGATCCAGATGTTTTGCCATCGCCTTGTAACGGTGGCAGATACAGTCCGGGATTCTTTTACGGAATAAGGCAAGTCGTCGAGAGGTGGTGGTACTCATAGTTACGGTACCTACTTAGCCATGCCGGTCGCGTCTCACAAGACCCGCCGCAGATCTATCGCACAAAGATGCTGCAAGATTCCATCGGCATTTTGCCCATTTCGCTATTGCTGTGCTTCGCATCCAAAAGGGGATGCACCCTCGATGCTTGACCATAATTCGAACGAGGCAGAATTGCTCATCCAGGTCCACTCACAGCTAATCAAGTTCGGTATTGTTTCTCGAAGTCAAGCGTTTCTCAACTCGAAATCAATTGCAGAGACCGCGATCGAGCCCTGCAAGTTGCCCCTCATTGCCCCTCACTATCGGAAGTTTAGCTGTGCAACCAAAAGGAACGCCACGAGCCCACGACCTTAACACTACATACGGAAACGGTACGGTAAAACTGCCAAACGAGATCTCAAGGCCCGATTGTCGTACGGACAATGCGAGAGCGGGGGAACCTAACCTGTTATAGCTTAGCTGTTCTCGGCTTCGCGTGGAGGAGGTTTTTGACAGGGCGAGGATTCACAAAGCAATTCCATTAGCGACAATCCGACTTTAGTGCGTTCGAAGATCCTCAACTGAAGAATATTCGTTGGCCTCATATCTGCATCCTTGAAGAGCCAACTTCATTTCAGCTGGGAAAACTGTTTCACGACGCTTATATCCACGCGATTCTCTCGAGAATGAAAACATGACATGCTGTGATTCAGAGCTCATTATAATGTGTGAAACTACCTTAGACCTAGTATTTGAGACAAAAGTTTGGGAATGACTAAAGTTTCACTGCACGTCCACTTAAACGACTCCATGTTCCCCCATAGAGTACCTAGGTATGTACGAAACAACAACTTGGAGTCATACTTAGTGCAGCCTTTCACATAGTGAGACGATACAGCAAGGCAGTTACCCTTTTGCTTTCCGCTTTCACTGGACCGCCCTTTTGGTACAGTGCAGTTTCAAGTCTCGGAAATTTGACGCTGACTTGGTAGCAATGTGCGACTTGGTAGCAACGTGCAACACAAGACCGTCGTATAATGGCCCGCTTATCCTCCGTTGCGACACAGATTTTAGATCGTGGCTCGACTCACAGGTCCCGGATCGCGAGGTCATACTTGTTCCATCAGAACCGAACCTCGAGGTCACAGTGTTCGGCGATGGATTGTTACACCACCCTGGGCCAGCCATGCGCATCCCTTTGTTCTACGACGATGTGTCTCACAGAAGGTAGACCGGTCTTCGTGATCTCATTGTGTCGGTGACGCCATGTATGCACAAGGTTGGTACAGATGCCGGACTACGCTCCCGTCTCACCTGAAGCACTATACGTACCTACCTACTGACAAGTTTGACGTAGTTTTTACTGCGAATGAGGGTATACTACAATGTAGCCTCGGGATTGATACGGTACGCGTAACACTTATATTCTAGTTTACGGACATCGCTTATTTGTTGATATCAGCAGGGCCCCGTACACTCGTCTGTCTCCCTCCCCTACCTATGTCCAGTTTGACTCAGTCCTTTGTGGGTCGTGTTGGACATGAGGCAGAATTTCCAAGGCTGGATCAATATCTCTATCGTTGTCATCATCCGCGTCATAGTAGATGCCGAGTTTCATCTACTCACTTCGCACAACAGCCTCTACTCGGAGAGAAGAACAACTTCCGAACCCGTGAAAGTTGCACCGAAGACAGCTATGTAGGCAACCGGCTTCAGCTCGTTGAATCCGGCTGTGCTTCGGAATAGCGCAGGCTGTGCTACATTCCGACTCAGATGGCCGTGACGCGAAATTGTGATAGAACCTAGGTTCAGCGTTTTGAGATGTGAGAATGCCAGACCTTAACGTGGAAAATACTGGGGCATAGTGCCCAAACGCTTGCGAAAAGACGGCATCGATTGCGAGAGACCTAATACGATTTCGGATAAGGCAATCAACGTGCTCCTTCTAGCTCCTAGTAGTGTTCCGATATATTCGCAGATCACATCGACTAGTCTGTTCTGCTTTGCAACTCTCCCAAACCGCACACATTTTCCATCAATATGCGCAAGCTTTCATATGCTCAAAATGGCATCATTGAAGTCGGGATGACTGCTCTAACGTCTCTCATCTCACGCATCCCAGTCCGCCTTTTAAAGGTCGGCTGGTGCGCTGCAAACGACATCACACCACACAAATGATTTGAATGTCTCGCTTACTTCCATGTCTTCCACATCTTTAATTCTCCTTTTTCTACCAGGGCCAGATTGATCGTGTGATACGCGCGCCTTGTCACAAATAAGGCAAGCGGTGATGAGATCATCTATTCCGTTCCGCCCTACAACGCTTCCACAGACCAGTCGACCTAATTAGGCCGATGTAGTAAACTGAAGTAGACCCAACAATATAGTCTAGCATCCGTTCAGGGAGGTTAGTTAGTTCCACGGCAAAGGCAATTCCCCTCCAGCCCTAGGACAAGAGCGGCGATGGTAAAGCGGTACAAGGTGAACAATTTGCTAAGTCGTGGGTTATCATTTCAGGACAAGGAGCATATTTATACAGGCCATTAGACCTAACTACTAGCCAGTAGCATGAGAAGCCGGACTATTCCTGCTAGGGCCATTATGAATCGCCGATCAGCAAATGCGATAGCTTCAAATTGGCTTTGAGAGTAATACAGTCGCGTTTCACTCTATCCAGCGCCGAACGACTTTCAATGTTTAGCATGTGCTTTTCAAGCCGTGTAAGCTGAGGGGATTAGTCTTGTCACCATTACCTAGGTATAACTATATCAACTGGTTACACACTGCAGGTCGTAGAAAAATGGTTCGACATTGAAGAGGCCTCTGTCTAGAAGTTACGTCTAAATTCAAGACCACACGATTCTTCAGCAGATATCTTCCCTTACACGTCATTAAATATTCCCGGGCTAATTCGCTCACAGGGGATGACGTTGGGTGCGTGGAAGTTGCCTTTCGTGGATTTGGGCTTCATGGTGTCACGTGGAGCAGCGTCGCGACAATTGCCACCCAGGCAGGCCGCTCACATCCGCGCCCAAAGTGGAGACGCGTCAACACCCATTTGCCATCCTATTTCCCAGCTCACAACCATACCTTTGCTTCCGTGTGACCATCACTCTGCTCATGCTCATCGGAGTGATGATTACGAATCTTCAAAAGGCAAAATGACGAGCTGGTTTCAAACGGGGCGCCCGGAACTTTTAAGTGCTCTTGCCGAGGCATGTGGACGCGTCGATGAGGCAATCAAGAAAGGCGAGTTGACCCCCGACTGATGTATTCTAGGGTCAACCTCTAATAGGCTGCAGACTATGAATCGGTGAAGCTTGAGCTTGAGAAAGCTCACAAAGAGCGGAATGCTGAGAGCAGCAAGGCTATACAGCTGATAATCAAGAATGACCGCCTAGAAGGAAAGGTGCGGAAGGCGTATGTCAAATTGGACGCAGAGAAGCGAATCAATGCGTCGCTAAGCGCTTCATCACGAGCAACCGACGGCAATTCATTCGACAGTGAGCCCGACTGGAAGGCAGAGTGTCGCAAGGTTGGCTCGAAGTTCAACGCGCTCTCAGAAAACTTCAAGAAAGCCAAGGACGCACTTCGGAAAAGAAAGGACGAACGAGACCAATGGGTAGAATATGCAAAGGCATTGGAAAAGAAGATCAGGGCTGCGGAGGAGGAGCACGGGATTGGGATTATGGACAGGAATTCCAAAAGTGGCCGAGCCTCAACGAACCCAGATGCCAAGGCCGAAGCAAACAGCCCCAGCCCCAACACTAGCTTTACTTCCGATGCTGGGCTTGAACAAGCTGATTTGGAATTACCGCCTCTTGCCGCCACGTCCCTCAGCCCAGAACAGGATGCTGCTGCTACTTCCGTCGGAGCTGTCAATCCACAATCGGAGTCGACACAGGGAGGGTCAGACCCTAGAGAACCAGACGAATTACCCGAGTTACCGATGCAGCATCCAATCGACGACGTGCAAATCAAGAATGAGCCGTCATCGGATCTCCCTGTCGTTGTCTCCGAACGGGCTGTACGGAAGAGGAAGAGGGATGAGCCCGAATCAAACGAGACACCTCCCCGAAAGATTAAGCTGGAACTGACGGTTGGATCAAGTCCTGTTCTCTCCATGGGTGGGCACGCGGTTGATATACAGGAGAGCATCGACTTGGGAGAGGTTGCCCAAAGGATGTTAACACCTAGGAAACGCAAGGAGCTGGAGGAGTCAGGGGTGGATGGCCAGGCTCGTGGCAATACTCTCATGACGGTTACAACTCCAGCTCCATTGTTCGTGAGGCCGGATCCCGCTCCTGATACGGCTCGGACTCCCAGCTTCTCGTCCGCTCTCACACCACTCAGCGTCAACAACGTCAACCGAGGGGTCCGGCCTGAATGGAACAAGCCAACCACGCCCCTTAGAAAAGGGTTGAGCAATGGCATATCTACTCTAGCCGAGGACGGCATGATTTACAAGAGGGGAGCTGCGGAAGGGGGCTCGAAGAGTGGGATGAAGCCAGTTCCTAAGGGTCGGCTGGACACGCTCCTCAACAGTCCTGCAGCTCGGGGTGATGAAACTACTCGCTCCAATCCTCGACCACGGGCGAAAGTCAGCACCCTTCAAATGGAACTTTCCGTTCCAGGGCGCCGCGAACTTCCGTTTGAACAAGACGGGCGTCCTCGGGATGGAACCCCAGCACAGCAAGCCAGCACTCTAAGCCGGCCAAAGCTTTCCAACTTCAAACTACCACATCAAGGCACAATGTCTCCTCTTGCTCAAAAAGGCTCGACCTCCCTATTGCGACACAAAGCGCCCTCAGAACTGCGCCCAGATGATTTCAAAGTCAACCCCCTTGTCAATGACGGCCTCGACTTTGCGTATACAGAAGTTGTGAGGGACAAGAACGAGAGGGCTTGCTTGTCAGGGTGTACCGACATGCATTGCTGTGGGAAACAATGGCGAGCCCTAGCCATGTCACAACGTCCCGATCCACCTCTTACATCGGCGCAGCGACAGGAAGAGCAGAAGCTGCTGGAGGCCTACATGGGCGACTACGCGTACCGCCTTGGCACGATGGACAAGCCAGAAAGGGACGAGCTTTGGGTCGAAGCAAAGACGCAGGAGCTGGCAGACAAATACGGCACCCATCGGCATCGATACTCACGCATGCGATCTCCACCGGGATTCTGGAATGCCGACTTCCCGAGTACTCAGGAGCTGGAGGCGGACAGGGCGGAGGCGACGAAGCGCGACAAGCAGACGGTTCAGGAGCGGTACAGGGAAGCCATGCGGTCGGGCGGCAGATGGGTTTTCAGAGATGAGTAGAAGGGCCGGAAAGAGGAATGGGAGAAGTTGGCCAAGGCTCGGCTTGCATTGGTGGGCGTTATTATTGAGGGCATGGCGTTAGAGTGGATGGTATGTGAGGCCCATGTAAGTGATAGCAAGCACAGCATATTCAAGACCACGAGATGTGGAACTACAGATATCAGATTTGTCACAAGTTCGTCAAGTAGATCAGCGATGTCCCACAATCTTGGTTGTATGTGTACAGAGTCCTTCGATAGCAGGAATAAATCGATGCGTAGATGAGTAGTTAGATAGTATTCCTTGGATTAGTCGTTCAGCCGTTCAGGTCTCGGGTCGATTCCCATCCAGCCTTATTAACAGTAATTATTACAGTGAGGTGCAGTACATACTGTACAGTACAGGGGTCGGTCCAAGGTGGGGGACACGGACCAGCAGGCGCACCCGGCTGCCTGGTGTCAAGCGTCAATCTCTGCCTCAGACACCAACATCTGGCCCCGGAGCCCACTGTCAGACAGACCGACCACTAGGGGTGACCCCGGCGCAGCTTGGCTCGTCGGCAACTTTCGCAGCGCCTTGCGTGCCAGGAAACTCCGAGTCCCAAATTTTACTTCTCCCGACGTCAAGCATCAGCCTGACGCAACTCTCTCGTGTGCGTCTCTTCTTCGACCTTTTGTCTCTGGCGAAGTCTTGGACATCTCCGCTCTTTTTCTTCTTTTTCTCTTCCTTCGGCTTTTCCGTTTCTCCTGTCTCGACTTCGCTCCCGGGGAAGCCAGAGGCCCCCCCCTCCCCTCTGCGCCCCGTCATCGCCATCCTCAAGACCTTTGCGGACTATCAGGCCGCTGCGAGCGTCATTTTGCGCAAGCAACAGACAACAAGCGACTCGCAATCCGCAATCCGAAATCCGTTATCCTCGAGCCAGACACAGCTTCACCCCCTGAAACCTGCGCACGAGGCCCACGCGACCCCTTCTGATCTCGAGATCCAACAGCGACGTGGCTGCGGGAGTCGCACCAACTGGGTGGCGCCCGTCTTCATTTCAACCCCCAAGCCGGCAAGATGAGTAACCGCCATCTGCCGGCTGGGCAGAACATGCAGGGAGCAGCTGGTGGTATACCTAGTGTCGACATGACTGGCGGCATAGGAGGGCCTCGCAGGAGGCAACCCCCTCCGTACGTCCCACAGTATCACCACCAACCTCAGCATCAACCCCAGCACCAGCACCAGCATCAATACCAGCACCAACCCCAGTACCCGCACCAGCAACACCAACAGCATGTGAATTCCATGTATGCCAACTACATGCCCTATACGCCACAGCAGTACTACGGCATGCCGCCCCAGTACCAGAACGGCCAGTACCAGAATGGTCAGTATCCGAACGGTCAATACCAGAACGGTAGCATGCCTCAACCTGGATACGCGCCGCACCAAAACTACGCTCGATCGCCGTCCACCATGCATCAATACGTGCCCATGGCTGGCGTCACTGTGCCGCCCAGCTATCCCCGTCCCGCTCAACACTCGCCTGCTCTCGCCACACCTTACCAACCTCCGCCTGTACCAGCTGCGCTCCCGCCTCACACTCCCTCTTCGACCCATTCGTCGCAAATCCTTCCTCACCCAACTTCCCCGACTCCACAGGCAAGAGAGCCAGTTCCCTCTGTTATCTCTGCGCAGGAGCCTTCTCCTGTAGAGGTTCCCACTGGGCCTTTCCGAGCTCCCGTGAGTCTTTAGTACAATTCAGAACTACCTTTACACTTACTGACCATTCACAGCTGCCATGGCTCTCACGGCCGGACTTGGATTTTCCGATTCGAACCGCAAAGTCGAGGCGACGGAGAAAACCACTGAATGCCGACAGCCAGGCCGTTTCACTGCCAGTCGAGCAACACGAAGCTGCCGCGGAACAGTTGGAACAGAGCACCGCAGCTAAATCGACCGCAAAGGATTCCCCGGCCTCCACCCAGCCTTCTGTCGTCTCCGATGTGCAATCTGAGCCCGCATCCACCCCACGCCAACCCGCTGGAGATGTTACTCCTTCTACTCCCACAACACCAAACTCCTCTCAGCAACGGTCTCGAACCAACACTGCCTCCACTGCCACCCCCAAAGTTGGTGGCAAAGCCGCCGCTCGCTCTGGCGCTCACCCTGTTCCCGCTGTTCCTGCCCTCCCTAAGGGTAATGTCAAGGATGCCAAGCCTTCTCGTGCTGAAAAGCCGGTGAATGGCGAAGTTATTGAGACAGTAGCACAAGACACCACATCCGCCGATGTCGCTGCCATCTCAGCTGAACAAGATGCCAGTGCCACCGAATCGACCACTAGCGCTCCAGCCAAAGCTGCTCCCACGAGCTGGGCGAACCTTTTTGCGAAGTCGACTGCTGGGCCCAATGGCTCTTCATCTGGAGCCGGGGCTGTCAATGGTCACGATGCTGATGGTGTTGTTGGCGGTGTCAACGGCTCCAGCGCAGGCTTTTCAAAAGTCAACGCCAGCTCGGTCGCAGAAGCCATTCGCGCGTATCATGTCGGTGGTGGCGACAAGATTTCGTTCCTTGAGCCCCGCGGTTTGATCAACACTGGGAACATGTGCTACATGAATTCGGTAAGTTACTAAATCCAAATGCTTTCAAGGACATCCTACTAAGTGGCATTAGGTGCTCCAAGTTTTGATGTTTTGCGTTCCATTCTATGATTTCTTGGACCAAGTGAGCAAGAGAGCTGTTCATAGCTTCAAAAGCGAGACTCCTTTGATCGACGCTATGTATGTGTACCCACACCCGAATCACCCTGACATGCCAAGCTAACCACCAACAGGATCATGTTTATGCATGAATACAAGCTCATCAAGTCGGCTCCCTCTGTTGAGGCTCTGAGAAGGGCCCTGAAAAGCGAGGAGCTTGAGCGCTATGGCGAGCCCTTTACCCCTGAATTCGTTTACGAAGCTATAAGGCAGCTTTCTCGGTTTGCGAGTATGAGGGTATGTAGCGGTCTCTCCAGGCTTCGTGAAATGCTTGCTAACTTACATAGCGTGGTCATCAGCAAGATGCTGAGGAATTCCTCGGGTTCCTGCTTCAGTCTCTGGATGATGAGTGCACCTCAGTCATGGGCAGTTCGTTGTTCTCGGGTGTATCGGAAGAATCCATTACCAACATTGGCTTGGATGGTTCCGATCCCACCGGGGACTGGCTTGAGGTGGGCCGAAAGCAGCGTGCCGCCGTGACTCGGTCCGCTGGCTCAAATGCATCGACTCCGATCACGAAGATATTCGGAGGCCTGTTAAGGTCCGAGTTCCGAGTACCTGGGCTCAAGGATTCTATCACGACGGAGCCCTATCAGCCCCTCCAGTTGGACATTGGCGCACCAGATGTCCGCAACGTGGTGGACGCCTTGCGTGGACTCACGCGACCCGAGCGTATGCAAGGAAACTTCAACTCGCCCCGTGGTAAGGACGTGACGGCTACCAAGCAGGTTTTTATTGAGTCTCTTCCCCCTGTGCTCATTCTGCATCTCAAGCGATTCCAGTTTGATGCAGAGGGCAACGGAACTGTCAAGATCTGGAAGAATATTGGATACCCCTTGGATCTTGAGATCCCTCGCGAAGCCTTATCTCGGCAGACACGCCAGACTCTAGGTGAGGGATCGATGCCCAAGTACAAGTTGATCAGCGTGGTATACCACCATGGCAAGAATGCTAGTGGCGGACATTATACTGTAGATGTGAGGCGCCAAGAAGGCAAGGAGTGGATCCGCCTCGATGACACCTTCATTCGAAGAGTTCGGAGTGAGGATGTTGCTGAGGGTGGCGAGGAGGAGGAAGTCAAAGACACTCGCAACGAGAACTCCGCCCCCGGTGCGTCTGGCAACCGATTTGGAGCCATGTTGGATGAAGACACCGGGGACGAGGACGGATGGAAGCAAGTCACAACTGCTCCTGGCGGGAACAAGCGATGGAGCAGTGTTGTCAACGGCGCTGGCAACGGCAGTGGAAAGGGGAAGCAGGCCAAAGACAACATCAAGGACAACAAGGTGGCCTATCTGCTGTTCTATCAGCGTGTATAAGCCAGCCATCGTCTCCCGGGCTCTCGCTAGTGCTGGTGTCAACTGCTTTGGCAACTTCTTGGGGGCCATGAAGAGGAGGGCACGAGAAAGGGCGAGCATTAACGGCCATATTGGATGAGATATTTCACCATTGTTTGGGATGGAGTCACATGCTGGGAGACAGTGGGAAAAGGACGGATATGATGTCAACAAGCATTCAAAACTAGCTCAGCGGACAAAGGTGTCCGGACGGTTCCGGAGGTGAGGGCTTGTTAGCCAGTGGAACTCTGTGGAGGCTGCCCAAGCCAAACCGCTGGTATGGGCATGAGGGGGCCATGGTAGATGTGGGAATCCCCGAAGAGTCGCTGAAGGGGCTCCTATCTTGTTGATTGGAGTTCCTTAGACGGTGATATAAAACCTACCTGGAGTCAAGCTCCATCATAGCCTAGTCCAGATGGCATGCTGTAAACTACGAAAAGAAGTCAAGAAAATAATAATCTGTAACAAACGCAAAGGGAGAATCGTAAGTATGCAAAGTGAGTCAATACGACGATGTCTATACATAGGATACACGAGACTGTCTAGTCCTTTTGGGTCGCCGTTCGCCCCGGAGACGCCGTTTCGCGCTCAAACCACCCATTCTCCTAGTCTGTACACTCATCATTCCCATCACGCCGTCTAGTTCTTGCGGATGACGGCAATAGAGTCGAGCTCCTCCTTCTCGGCCGCCTCGGCCTTGACTTCATCAATGACGGGCTGCAGGTAGCGGGCATCCTACGGAAGAAGTTAGTCTGTGTTCCTCTGTCACCGGTCGGTGGCGAATGCCGGGGAACGTCGTACATTGGCAGTGGTGGTCCACTGGTCCTTGGGGAGCAGCTTGTGCTGGTAACTGCACTGGACAGCGCGGCGGATGCGGTAGATTCGCTCGTAGGACTCCGTAGGGGAGATGCGCTTGAGGGCCTTCTGGGCGGCGTCGTTCTCCTCCTCGAGGAGGTCATCGTATCTGCATCAATTGACGAACCCGGTCAGCGAAAAAAAGCCAATCTCGAAACCACAGAGGGCCATGAATGTCCCAGATAGCCCAATTGGGTGTTGCAGGTTCCTGGATTCGCATCGTTCGGCCGAAAGGGGGGAGGGGTTCGCGTACCTCAGGCCCAGCTGGCGGTAACCGGCGGCGTTGACGTACCAGCTGGCGGCAGGCTTGAAGAACCGGGCCAGCCAGGGCCTCCGCAGAATGAAGGGGGCAAGCGAGTACTTCATGGTTGAGGGGATTGACGAAGGGAGATTGGTGGTCTGGTCCGGGTCGGAGGGCGTCGTCGTCGTCGATTCCGTCGTTCGTCGGGTTCGGGAATGCGCGAAATGGATGGGCTGAGGGAACAAATCCTTCTGGGAGAGCTCGAGACGTCACGTGCTTTCTGCTTTGATGACCATTCCTGCGTCCTCGTTTGCCCGTTGGTCGGAGTGGGGCGCGGCCGGTTGGACTTCAGCGTGATAGAGTCCACGTGATCCAGCCGTTTCGGCGGACGGCCTTGCGGAAGAGAACATGGGCGAGCGGATGCGGCCACGGGGGAGGGTGCAGCAAGGGAAATGTGGGGGTTGCGCCTCCGTTTGTTCCGTTGAAAGCCGGCGCTCGGAACAGCAGTACGGCCAGTAGTATTGCAGTGTTTGCAACTCTGGTCGGGACGGACAGATGACGATTCACGGGGAATGTGGGATGCGACCAAACGACTAGATCGACACTGAAGGGTCCGCTGCGATTGAGTCACTTGGCATGTCTTTACTGTGGTGTGTGAGAGTGGGAGTCAAGCGAGGTGAGCGCAAGACGATAAGCCATGTCGGTATCGCTATCGGACCTGGTGGGCGTGCGACGAATGGCAGACAAAGATACAATTGCCGCCGACGCACGGCAGACGTGCAGGACAGGTCGGCACGGTGCACCGCGCTGCAAGGTGCTGTGGTGCCCGTAGACGTGACCTCCAAAGATGCCGCCTTTTCTAGGGTCGATTAGCACCGGCCTGCGTCATTTGCGTCCCGCCGGGGCCGGCTTGTGGCGGGCGAAGAGCAGGGAAAACCTAGCCCCCGACACTGAAGTGCACTTTCAAACTACAGCGGGCCTGGGATGGCGTTTGAGCGCTGGAAACCCACCCGCGCAACCATGGGGTCTTGCGCGAAGCCTGAGGACGCTACACAGGGTCCTCTAGCACCTGTGGCCGACGCAAACCCACTGGCTGCAGTGACTGGGCTGCATTTACAGCGGACTGGTATAGTGGAGGTAGGTATTCTGTACTGCAGAGTGTATGTACTTCGTACAGCGTTAGGTGGGTTACTCCACCGCCCGACCCCATCATCCACCCGCCGCCCGCCGCCTCTCTTCCCTCGCCCTCCACTGGGAAACTTGGCTTGGTTCCATCCCATCTTCTTCCTTCCTCCACCATCCCAACTCTCCAACTTCCTCCTCCACGGGCCGCCTTGCTTCCTCCCCCTTCGCGTTTCCTCCCGCCCATCGTCCTCACCGTCTCCGTCCAGGCGAACCACCTCAAGTCTCTGCCCCAGGTCAATGGCCGGCGCCAATCGCTAGGCGGGAACGGTCACGGCGCGTGGGAGCGCTCTTCCCCCGCAGTACCAGCACCCGGGCAGCGAAAGGGCCTCCTATACCGGCACGAGTCAACCTCGAAACGGACGGGCCTTTTTTTTTGGAGGTCCGAATCGGCATCGGAATCACAAAGAGGGGGGAAACTTGGCTCCCGAGGAAAATATATACGGCCCCGAGAGCGAGGGAGGGAAACGACTTCTTTATTTGCTTTGTCGACAGCACGTTTCCCGTCGCTCTTCGACGGACCTGCTCCCCGGTCGGAGCCAGGAATCACGGCAACGAGACCGACAACGAACGGCTTATCGAAAAATCTTAGTTGAAAAGAATCCGGGTTCTGACGCCCGACCTCCGTCGATTCATCCCACCAGTACGGAAACTACGTACCAACACTGGGCAAAGATCGACCAAGCGAAAGTGACCAAAACCACGAGCGAACGAGTGCCGGCGGGAATGTCGTCTCCCGAAGCTGCCCGGACCCCATCTCCAGAGTATGCCGCATCGTCCTACGACCTCACTGCCACCTCCGACGCCCAAATGCACGAACCCGTACCAGTAACCTGGATGCACCGATGGGCCCTCCACGCCTCCGACTCTCAGTTCAACGCCCTTGCCGGTGCCATCGGCGGCTTCACCTCTGGCATCGTCACCTGCCCACTCGACGTCATCAAGACCAAGCTACAGGCGCAGGGTGGCTATATGCCGGTCGACAAGGGACGCCATACAGGTCACACCAAGATGTACAATGGCCTTATCGGCACTGGCAGTGTCATCTGGCGCGAAGAGGGCATTCGCGGGCTCTATCGCGGGCTAGGGCCCATTGTCATGGGATACCTACCGACGT
This sequence comes from Corinectria fuckeliana, assembly GCA_019137255.1. Lineage (NCBI taxonomy): Eukaryota > Fungi > Ascomycota > Sordariomycetes > Hypocreales > Nectriaceae > Corinectria > Corinectria fuckeliana. The sequence goes on along the minus strand of WPDH01000223.1, from coordinate 238,709 downwards.
GGGCCGTGTGGTTCACCATCTACAACAAGAGCAAGGTCTATTTAGGAAACTACTATGGTAAGTTGATAACGGGATGGGTGGGCGAGCTGCCATTTGCTAATCGCGATATGTCCAGACAACAGCCATGTTATCAACTTTTGGTCCTCCATAATAGCCGGCGCCAGCAGCACCATTGTCACGAACCCGATCTGGGTCATTAAAACCCGGCTCATGTCACAGAGCGCAGTCTCCAAACCTCAGTCCTTATGGCCCAAGCCTGGTACCACTCCCACGGCACGGCCGACGTTACAAACGCCATGGCACTATAAGTCAACGATCGATGCGGCCCGCAAGATGTACACTTCCGAAGGCATTGCCTCCTTCTATTCGGGCCTGACGCCGGCCCTTCTCGGCTTGACGCATGTAGCAGTACAATTTCCTACCTATGAGTTTTTGAAGACGTCCTTCACGGGGCAAGGCATGGGTGAGGCGTCGGCCGAGGGCGAAGGTGGACCCCAATGGGCTGGCATTCTATCGGCCTCGATTCTCTCCAAGGTACTTGCCAGTAGTGCAACATACCCCCACGAGGTCATCCGGACCCGGTTGCAAACCCAGCGGCGTCCCGTTGCCGGAGAGCAGTTCGTGCAAGGAATGGGCGTAACGCCTGGCCGTCCTCCTCAACGAGTGCCAGCGGAGAAACCCAAGTACAGAGGCGTCGTGAGCACCTTCCGGACTATCCTACACGAGGAGGGCTGGATGGCGTTTTACGCAGGATTAGGAACCAACATGATGCGAGCCGTCCCCGCGGCGACCGTCACCATGTTGACATACGAATACGTCATGGGCCATCTTAACAAGACAAGGGCCGAGGCACGAATACAGTTATTAGGGGAAAATTCAGAGCCGTAAATACAGGGAGGACGGTGTCAGACTTCATGCGCGCAAGGTGTTCAAGGGAGGGGGAGGTTTCTAGGAAGACCGTGGGATTGTACACATGGATTTCACACGGAATGGGGTTTTTGGGGACGGAACAAGGCTGAGATACCCTTGGTTGTCTGTAGGTTTAGACAAATCTTGGTTCAAGCGGATCACAAATGGATACGGGGGACCTAGGCAGGTTTCCGCATATCACGCTCGCAACGGCACACGCCCGCATTCGCACTCTGACATGAGAACATGAGTGGGATTGTTTTCCATTCGTGTGTTTTGAGGGGAGGGGGGTTCTCCTGATGGGAGAATGCGGATGCATGGCGAATGGCAAGATGCGGTGTATCATGCCAGTGTATCATGCAGGTGTGGGTTTTTACTAGCATAGGGGAGTTGACTGGTTTCCATCAAACGGGTGCTGAGTATACATTCCTGGAGCTTGTCAGTACACACGGCAGCCCTTGAAGTGTCCGGTGCGGTGCGATGCAAGGCGAAGGCGAAAGCGAAAGCGAAAAGTGATCGCCGGTAAAGGCTCCGAGTATTCGGAACCTGTGGAGGGAGTTGCGTCAGGCAACACGCTCCTCCCAACATGAGATGAAATGCGAGACAAATAGGTAGTGGTTCGAATTCTCTCAATTGCAAAAACAAGACAAAAATGGTACAACATGCTCTCGCCTCCCAAGCGCCATGTCGAAAATGCAAGTCATGCTGCTATGACTGTCTTTGATCGCCGATGCCGATGTCTCACTCAGGCTTTGGTCGCTCTCCCAGTTTGTGAGTCCTCTAAACCACCAGCATTAGCACCCGGAAAGCGACGGGTGTTCTTTCTCGAGGAGAGGGAACTACGCACCGCTTCTTCTCTTGCCGATCTGATGGATGACCTCGTGTATCTTCGGTGGGTTGTTTCACCCCTCTCGTCAGCTCAAGTCTCCAGGGCACTGCTGCAAGACGGCAACTACGCCACTCATGGCAACTCACGCAAGCAGCACACAAGCCATGGTGAAGGCGGCCGCGGGGGCCATGAGCATCTAAGCAAACCCCGTTCAGCATATGGAGAGCAATTGCCGAGCCCGAGTCGGACGGGACTTACCCGAGGCTTCATATTGGAGGGAGCAAGTTCGAGTAATTATTGGGAGGTTGTTCCGAGCCTTGGCTGCGCCGAAATACTGCTGGCGCTAATATGGAACAGGTTGATAGAGAGGGTCGAAGCCGGTAGTGGAAAACGGTGGAGCGGCGCGTATGTGCATCGCTGCAATTGATGCATAGGCCGTCCCGTAACGGAAGGGCATATATTCCTGTATCGGAGCAACGGCAGTCCCCATTTCCCCCCACAGTCCAAAACGCAGGACAATCCTGACGTATCTAAGCGAAAAAGTGACCCGCACGCGCCGCCCGTTGCCCGCTGTCGATGGCCCAAGCTCCCGGAAGCTTACCACGAGCATAGGCGGCTGCGATTGGCCGCGGGGCTTCTCCTTGCTCCAGTTTCCCAAGGTACTAGCCCCAGTTCAGGTGCTGGACGAAAGAGCAGCTTTGGTTGCCAAGGTGGGCAAGCCCGCAAGGTGCAAGGTAACCACTAATGTCCAGGCCCTTTGTTGCGACTGCGACTCCCCGTTTCGCTCTGCGCCGCGTTGGCCCTCCCCCCTTCGCCCTCTGTCTCTCTCTCTCTCTTCCTCTCTCTTTCTCTTTCTTCGTCACTCCCCTTCTTCCCCCCAAGCTCCCAACCCCGTCTTTGTTTCCGTTTTTTCTACAGGCCCCCTTTTCTCCTTGCTCAACTTGCTCCCTGGCTGCCCAGTCACTTGCGTCCCGATTCTGTATCTGAAGAGCAGAGCAAGCACGTCATCCTGGTCGCATACGCGTTTCGCATCGCATCGCATCGCAATCACAATCGCAAACCCTTTTCCTCCTCCATAACAAACCCCCAGCTAAAAACCTCTCCATCATGCCTGTCGAGCTGCGCAAGCGCAAGGCCCGCGAGCCTCCCGCGCCTCCGCCCGTGACCAAGAAGGCGGCGCCCAAGGCTGCCAAGGCCAAAGCAGCGGCCAAGGTGAAGGCAGCCAAACCTGCACCCGCCAAGAAGGTTGAGAAGGTCAAGAAGGTCGAGGAGGAGCCCAAGGACGACCTCACCGAGGACGAGGAAAAAGCAGAGGAACCCAAGAAGGCGGAGCCCACGGAGGAACCCAAGGAGGAGCCCAAGGAGGAGCCCAAGAAGCCCAAGAAGGCTGGCAAGGTCGAGGTCGGCGATATCATCGACCTGGAGTCCTTTGGCGGCGAGATCGAGACAAATGATGGCGAGACGACCACCCTGAAGAAGCTCGTTGACGAGAGCGAGGCCGGTGTCGTCCTCTTCACCTACCCCAAGGCCTCTACACCCGGCTGTAAGCTGCCCCATCCTTCCCAACACGCCCTACCGTCCATGCCGCTAACTGACTATCACCAGGCACGAAGCAGGTCTGCTTCTTCCGCGACTCCTTTGAGCCGCTGACAGCCGGCGGTTTGGCCATCTACGGCCTGAGCAAGGACTCGCCCAAGGCCAACACGTCCTTCAAGGAGAAGCAAAAGCTGCCTTACACGCTTCTGTGCGACCCCAAGCAGACGCTGATCACTGCCATCGGGCTCAAGAAGGCGCCCAGCGGCACCCAGCGGGGCGTCTTCGTCGTTGACAAGGCGGGCAAGGTGCTCGTCGCCGAGGCCGGCAGCCCGCAGGGCACTGTCGACAAGGTCACGACGATCGTGGAGGAGCTGGCTGAGAAGAAGTGAATTGATATTTGTCATAATGCTGAGTGATGGATGGATCTAAGAGAGGGAGATAATGACGCCAAGACGGGATTGAATGTATAGGCTAGGTACTCAAGGGCGCGTTTTCGTGTTTTTGCCAGCAGGTTCACGTAAGGACAATAGATGGTATTGGGTTTCTACACCATGTGCCTGTGCCGATGGTTGAGGTAGGAAACAGGATCAGAGTCAATCCACTTACGCGGTTTCGATACACGCCGTTGTTTCTGTACTGGCACTTGTGGACATCCGGGATATGACATCAGCTTTTCTTCTTTTGTAACATGCTGCCCAATCTTTGTTTTTCTTACAAACAGGCATAGTATTTCCATGCCGTGTCCGTGTTCCTGTCAGTGTCTTGTCTTACTTTGGGTTCTTCTCAATGGCAACGATGGGAGCCTCACTCTTCGTGCTGACATCTGCCCGTCTCATGGCAGCAAAGCCTAGACCAAAAGCCCACGCAGGACAAGACCTGATATAAATTGAATACCAATTGGCTCGTATGACAAAACACTGAGCTTTCCCTTGCAACCCGACAATCGGGTGTAGGGTAAGCTAGCTGCCAAGCCCAGTAGACGAGCTACGCGGCAAAGCATCGGCTAAACACACCAGTCCCCAGACTCCGGCCAATAATCACGACTCCATTTCCACTTGCAAACAGTTCCATCACCCGAACTTCAACGACCCGCCCTCACCCGCCATCCCGCCATCATGTCGTCTCAAGAGGTGGCCAAAGTCGCCGGCGGCTTGATGACCATCGCCAAGGTACGCCGCAGCCCCCCCCACCCCTTCCGCCGGATTCGCCATGACCCTCAATGGCTTGCACGTCACGCCGCCCCGTCCACCCGAATTGCCTCGCCCAAGAAGACGCACCAGCCCGCTGATTGATTGATCCGCCGCGCAGAAACAAACCCTCCAGTCCACGGGCGTCTGGGAGACGCTCCGCCGCTTCTTCGCCATCGACCCGGAGCGCTCCAACGGCGTGCCGCTCAACCCGCACAACCGCCACCCGGCCCCCGGCTCCAACGACCCCCTCGGGTACGACGACCCCGTCACGCTGCCCGCGGGCGACATCGCCGGCAACCCCTACTGGAAGCGCGACTCCCGCCGCTCGTACCCCCAGCTCAGCGTCGTCAACCAGGCCCAGTTCGCCTCGCTGCTGACCGTCGGCAGCGCTGCCGCCCCCAAGGTCGACCTCGTCGGCGAGGCCGGCGAGAAGGCCCTCGTGGCAGCCAAGCAGCAGGCCGAGACGGGCCTGGCCAAGGCACTGGAGAAGGCCCCCAAGGACGTGACCAAGGACGTCTTCGTGAATGGTCTGCCGCCGCTGCCCAGCGGTTCCAGCCTGGCGTCGGGATCGTGGGATGTGCACAAGTACGAGGTTACGGATGCTTCGTATGGCGAGGGGTAGGCTATCCTGGAACAATGCAAGGAGACGCGGGTGTGCTAACGTGTGACAGATACCCTTGCAGGTCGTTTAAATAAAGGAAATGCGGAGGAAGCCATTGTGTATACAAGCGTGTGGTAGGTAGTGAGGGTATAGATTTCCCATTGGCAATGCAGATGCATTCCTTTTTCGTTCACAAAGCAAACCCCAAAAACTCCGTCTATGTGCTGTGCTCTACCCATGCCAACCCGGAATTTGATTAAATAGAAATCGTTCATTGTCACGTTGCCACCGGGCCCCTCTTCTCAGGACGTCTCCTTTGCAGCACTCCCACCCGCCACCCGCTCAACAATCTTGGCCTTCCCTAGCGCCCGCTTCACCCGGTCGTCGAAATCCTGCACCGCCTCGTCCGAGTTGGCGGTGGATAGCGTGTCGGGCTCGACGAGGGCGTACAAGGCGCCGATGTTCTTCTCCAGCCGCGCGTTCGTGGGCAGCCGCGGCAGCGCGCATGGCTCCTCGGCGGCGTTGGATGCTTTCCGGGGGATGCGGTTTGCCCAGACGACGGCCTTTCCGGCGAGGCGGCCGCTCTCGAGGAACTTTTCGAAGCCCTTCTCCATGCCGAAGGATCGGCCTTCGATGCGCCCCGCCTGGACGCCGTCTGCGAGGCCCTGTTCGTAGCCCTCGTTGTAGAAGCGCTCTTCGATGTTGAAGACGTCCTCGAGGGGATCGGAGGCCATGTCGGGTTTTTTTTCCAGCCGGAAGCCAGTGGGAATGATAGAGCTGGTGTTGGTTATATTTGACGGGATGTTTGAGTGGTGAGTGGGTGAAGCGGCAGAATTTGCGCTACCGCCTGGATGTGGCGGGGCAGTTTACAAGCGCAGGACTCTCTACCCAGTCCAATACTAATCTACATGGCAGACAACTTGGACCTACAATATATATGGCTGTGCTATCCACGAGCGCACATGCTACGACATGGGTATTTGTATCGCAGGTCAGGTTCATGTTTCACTGGCAGTATCCGGGTTTGATGCATGTTTTTGTTTGTATTGAAAAACGCCCACCTATGGTTTCAACGCCGCCGCCCTCCGGATATACTTACTGCGTGCCAAAGATCATGCCTCCGTTGGCACAGATGACCTGACCGGTGCACCACGCGCTCTCGGGGCCGGCCAGCATGGCGACGATGCCGGCAACCTCCTCCGCCTCTCCGGCCCGGCCGCCGTTGGTCTTGGCGTCCTCGACGACCTCGGGCGGGTCGACGCCCTCGCGAGCAGCCATGAGGGGCGCGTTCTGGATGAAGGGCTTGATGAGGCGCTTGAACTCGTCCGAGTTGCGCGAGTACATCTCGGAGCGCACCGGGCCCGGGTTGACGGCGTTGACGGTGCAGCGCTCGCTCAGCTCGCGGGCCCAGGTGCGCGTCATGGCCTCGAGGGCCGCCTTGGAGCCGCCGTAGACGCTCTGGCCGACGAAGCCCATGCTGGAGCTGACGCTGCTGAGGTTGATGATGCGGCCGGAGCGGTCGTGCGGCAGGTAGGGCTCGGCGGCCTGGACGAGCAGCAGCGGCCCGAGCACGTTGACGTCGAAGGTGCGGTGGAAGTCGTCGGGCTTGACCTCGGCGAGGGTCCCGTTGAAGGCGACGCCGGCGTTGTTGACGAGGATGTCGATGCGCAGCGGGCGGAAGGCCTCGGCCGCCTGTGCGATGAGCGACGCGGGGCCGGTGGCGGTGCTGAGGTCGCCTTGCACGGGGACGGCCCTGATGGAGTGCTTGGAGGCCAGCTCGGCCGCGAGGCTGGCCGTCGCAGCGGCGGAGTCTTCGTCGGCATAGCCGAGGAGGAGGTCGGCGCCGCGGGCAGCGAGCGCCTTAGTGATGGCCAGGCCGATGCCTACGGGAGGGAAAGTGAGTTTACGGGTCAGGATGACGGGACGAGGGAGGAGGGGGGGGGCGTTGTTTTCTTACCTCTCGAGGCACCGGTGATGAGGGCCAGCTTGCCTTTCAGAGGAAGAGCCATTGCAAAGGTTGGAGGGGAGGGTATCGAGGGCTTGAGACAGTAACGATGTACTATGTAATGGAATTACTAGAGATGGAGAAGCAGCAGCACCGAAGCAAGAAGAGCAGGCAGACCGTCTCAACTTCCAGCAGACGAGGCAAGCTTGCCACCCTTTATACACCACCCGGAGCCAAAAAAAAAAAACCCACGAACCCACAACGCCCGATTCTTCGCAACCCATCGTTCCGTCCATCTCTCCATCCACGACGTACCCGGCGAGAACATCGAAAGCCCAAGCCCCCGCCTCCACGTTGCGCACCAATGGCGGCGGGCTCTGGCGCCGTGCTAGCTCAGGCAGTCCCCCCAGCGCGTGGGCGGCTCGGGCTGGAGCTGAGAGGTGCGGCTGTCTTGGTGCCAGGAGAGGGAATTTCCCCTTTCGAGGTCAGGTGGCCCGAACTGACGACGTCCCGCAGTTTGACTGGAATAGCGGTTTGGTGATTGGAGGGGGGCTCATCCATCGTCCTCGAACTGGAGAGGGGGTGAAGGTCCCGAACTCCGACGCTGGGCCGTTCCCTACTAGCATTTACAGCAAAGGTTGTAGGTAGCGGGGGGGGGGGGGGGGGAAAAAGAGNNGGGGGGGGGGGGAGTAAAACAGAGGAGGGGTCGCCCGCTAAAGAAAAATTGGACCCTGAGGTGGGCGGGCGGGCGGGCTGTTTGGCTTGAGCCTCATGGGAACGAATTCATCCAAACCACACACCTCCTCCAACCAACCCCGAGACACGCTCGCCCGACGCCCGCCCGCCTGCCCGTAGCCACAACCTCCGCCGCCGCCGCCTCCTCCGGAAATATCCACCCCTCCGGCCCTCCATCCTCCGTCCCCCATCCTCCTGCTCCAACCCAGCCCATCATGGACATCCGCCTCCTCACCAACGCCGACCTGCCCCTCATCCAGCACGCCAACCTCGAGAACCTGCCCGAGAACTACTTCCTCAAGTACTACCTCTACCACTCCCTCTCCTGGCCCCAGCTCAGCTATGTCGCCGTCGACGTCTCCCGCCCCAAGAGGAACCCCTACGAGTACCCCAAGATCGTCGGCTACGTCCTCGCCAAGATGGAGGAGGAGCCCTCGGACGGCATCCCCCACGGCCACATCACCAGCCTGAGCGTCATGCGCACCCACCGCCGTCTGGGAATTGCCGAGAAGCTCATGCGACAGAGTCGTATGTCCCCTCCCCCCCCCCTTCTTCCTTGTCTCGAGTGATTTGTTACTTATCTGCCTTGTTTTGCCTTGCACGCCAACCTCTCTCTGTGGCGAAACCTACGAAAGCTGACCCCCCAACGCGGACAGAGCTCGCCATGGTTGAGACCTTCGGCGCCAAGTACGTCTCCCTGCACGTCCGCGTCTCCAACGGCGCCGCCCGCCACCTGTACGAGGACACCCTGCGCTTCAAGAACGAGAAGACCGAGGCCAAGTACTACGCCGACGGCGAGGACGCCTTCTGCATGCGCCTGGACCTCGACGGCATCCGCGCCCAGGTCAACGAGGCCATCGCCGCCGAGGACGCCGCTGCCGCCACCGCCGCCGAGGTTGTCGACGAGGGCGAGGCTGTGGGCGAGGTTGGCCGCGACCCGGAGGCCGACAAGGGCAAGAAGGAGGACCGTCAGATCAAGGTCGCTGTGGGGAGGGGCCTAGGCGTTGGTGCGCTGGTGGAGAAGAACGAGGCGAAGAACTAAGGGGAGACGGGGTTGCCCGAGGTGAAGAAAAAAAAAAGACATGCGAGGTTAGGTGAGGCACGGTACGTCGAGCGGGTCAGGATTATTGTACATATAGATGGATAGACAAAATATGTGAGGGCCGGTGACGCATCTCACGACCAAGCATGTATTCACGAGGAGAATGAGAAAGATGGCACACTCTTGTGCTAAGCGCCCATTTCTTTACATGTTTCTGTCAAGTGGCTGCTTCTGTAAGTGCTTGAAGTAGTATTACTCGTGCTTCATCATAAAACATAACAAACCCATGGCTGAGAATCCAATATCAAGCCATCCGGAGCCCCCAAACCCACGTACGAACAATTCCATCAGATGCTCAAACCAAATCCAGGTATTTCTTCACCCGAGAGCAGTTGACTTGATCAACAGCCGCCCTCGTTAGTGGCCAACTCCTTCGCATATGTCTCATCGGCCTCGATTCTTATCTTCTCTAGCGTCTCCAGCAGCGACTCGAGTTCCTTCTCGACGGCCCTGCGCTCGCCCTCCGGCACGGCGCTGCCGGCGATGTTTGCCTGTTTCGATTCGATTTCTGATTCGAGGCCGGCCACAGCCCGGTACTTTTCCGCCGACACTGGACCTGGGGGTGGGAGGTCGACGTCCATTTTGGCGTCATGCGGTCTGGCTTCCTCCGGCCACGAGCCCGGGAAACGGTCTCCGCGTCCAAATCGTGGTCCCAGTGGTCCGTTGGATCCCAGCGGTCCGTTTGGCCCGATGGGCCCGCGAGGGTGGGTAGGGTCTGTAGGATGACCGAAGAGGCCTTGCGGACCGAACAAGCTGGCTTCACGAATGGGGAGGTCATGCCATGCACGGCCGTCCCAGCCGCGGCTGCATCCCGGCATGTTGAAGGGCGGTTCGTTGAGCGGAGGAACGTGGGTCTGAGGTCCCGGCCTTGGAGGCTGTGGCTGCCCGCGGCGTCCCCGGCGGTGTTCCCTCTTAGCTCTCTTCATTTCCTTCTTCTTCTGCTTCCTCTCCTTGCGCTCCGCCTTTTTTCTCTTTCTGCGATCCTTCTTAAGCTCCCGCCGATCCTTCCTCTGCTGCTGCTCCACAGCACGCCATTGCTTCGATAGCGACTTAATCTGTGCACGCAGAACCGAGCGGTCGGCCTCGCTGAGATTAGGCCGCGCCTGCCATTTGTACGCCCTGATCTCGTTGCGAAGCTGCTTGACGTCGGCGCGGGTGCGCATCTTGGCTGGCTGCGCCGTCCACGACTGCAGACGCTCCACGTACAACGGCAGCTGCTGGTCGCGCAGGTCGTCGTAGTCGGGCAGAGAGCCGATAGAGGACTCGGACATGGACGAGAGCTCGGACATGGAAGAGTATGCGGAGACGGAGGACGCCCGGGAGTGGGGGCCGTCTTGGTGGGGTATTGCGGAGCGTCCGCGTTCCGGCCCGCGTTCCGTGTCCCGCGGAATGGGCCCGCGGTCCATTCCTGGGGGAGGGCCACGATGACTGAACGGCGATGGACCGCCACCACCGAGAGGTCCGGATACCACACGGCCGATGTGGCCTGTATGAATGCCGTTGTGGTCGATGACTAAGGTGCCAATTCGAACGCCATTCCTGTCGGCGACGAAGGTCTCTCCACATCGCACGCCGTCATTGTCAACCCTGAAGCCGCTAAATGATCCGCGCCAGCTAGGGGGCCTCTGCGGCGGCGATGGGCCGGCCGCCGAAGCAGGAGACCCACCAAGGGCCGTGTCCCAGGCGCCCGGCTCCCGGGGGTGGCCGGAAAGAGGCTCCAGCTGCACGCGGACGCCGCGAACCGCAAAGAAACACTCGTTCCATTGCTGCACCGTGGCCTCGACCTCGGCGCGCCTGCGCATCATTTCGATGGGATCCGCGAACTGCTCGCTGTGGTGGACCTTGGCGCTGCCATCGGTCTTGTCTTCGGGCACCTCGCCATCAGACTTGACCTTTCCGCCGAGTATGGCCACGTTGCTGGCAGCGTCGTGATGGGGGATGAGAAAGTTTACAAAGGTCGCCCAGTCCTGGGCGGTGACGTCGTGGGTGGCCCACTCGGCGGGGTAGGGCAGATCATCCGGGGGCGAGCCGGGTTGCACAGCGAGACGGTGGACGACGGGCTCGCCGAACGACGGCGAGGCGGCGGGCCGGCTGTCAAAGTAGAGCACGGCACTGGGGGAAGGGGGCACGGCAGTGAAGGAGAATGTGTTGGCGTTGGAGCGCGGGGTGAGGGGCGGGGTCAAGATGACATCGCCAGTGGAGGAGGATGAGACGCGGGAGGCGGCGTCGTCGGCGGCCCGGGGGGGGGCGCGGTCGCTGGCGGACGGGGTCCTGGAAGTGGAGTGCGGCGATCGGGCGCCGGGGGAGCTGGTGGAGTATATATCCGTCTCGGAGTAAGGGGGTGGCGCGTCACCAACGGGGAGGAGAGAGCTGGTGGTTGGGGGGACGGAGTCGTCCATGTTGGGTGATGGAGTAGTCGTGATGGAAGCGTTGAGCTCTGGTCAGGAACTGCTCATCAAGCCTAGGCTCAGTGGGTGGGATGATGATGATGATGATGTCGATGATTTTGATGGATACGGATGGGCTACAGAAAGATGGTGATGAATCTCGGGTTACTCGCGGGTGAGTGAATGTGTAAAGTTCGAAGCAAAGCTGGCAGACGGGGTGGGATGATTTATTTATGTAAACCTCATGCCTGTCTTGCAGCTCGGTTATAAGAACAGTGCCACCCAACGACAGAGTGACTTGCTGCCTGGCATGTCACTGTATTCTCTCCCTCTCGCCCACGCCTACTTGCCTACCCAGATGCCTACGCTTCGAGTCCCTCCCAAGCCAGCCTCCTCCTTCGTTCCTTTTCTCTGGCGTGGCCGCGCAACTCGCATTCGCACACCCGACAGCCTTATGGCCGCTATGACTCGACCCCCGCCCAATCGCCCGCTAGCAGCTGACGCGGCCAACCTGATTTGAGGCCGCCCAAGGTACGGTACGGTACCTAGCAGGGTGATGCTGCCGGGATCCGGGTGCGATGGGCGGGGATATACGCTTAAACAGTAACACCTGGCTCACCGCATCGATGCTTGGCAACGTTGTTCGACAACGGGGTTTATGTACGTAATTACCGTGTCTCAAAGCTCTGTGGCCCCCTCCTTAGAAGCATCTAGAGCGTCAGGATAGCGAACTTGTGCAGTACCTGCTTGTACGTAGCTTCGAAATTGATACCCCCATTGACCTCGGATTCTCGGGTTGGCATGGATGTCGTCACGTCAGTCCAACCCCAGCCTAGGCAGACATTCCACATGCCTGTCAGGGCTGAACTACATAGTACTACATACAACAGGACGGCAAAGCTGCGACACTCTTTTCAAGATGTACGAGGGAAAAGATATCGAGACCATCACCTCACGCCTCGCTAATGAGACATCGCTATGTGCAACCTCATCTGCCTTCGACGCTCTTTTACTCCTTTATCCGTCTAATACTCCTACAAGCGCCCTGCCACTGCCGTCGGGCTCATCACCGTTCTCCCTCAGTCCAAAGGTGAAAGTCGACGTCTTCCTGTTTATAGTGTTCCGCGATCAGGCTCGACAGATGATCCCTCGAGTGTGTGCCCCTAAGAATGTCATATTAGTGTCCCCTCTGTAGCAGTAATGTGACAACGTTTGTCGACTTACAGGTTGGTGATATACGTGTCGATGAATTCCGGCGGAATCAGCTCGGTAAGGGCAGTGCGGACCTCGACGCCGCTGACCATGGCGCCGTCATCAAAGCCGACGAAACTCGACGAGTCTCCCCACTCGATCAGGGAATCTTCGTTGAACGGGTTTTCAGGGCTCAGCTTGTACAAGCCGCTGAGCACAATCACAGCGTTTCCCTGCTCCTTGGCCGCCCTGGCTACTGCCGCAGCACCAGCGTCTGCGACCACACCTCCATTGGCAACTACTGCCCGCGCACCAATGACAACCTTGTCCACCCTCGACATGTATGCCATAAGCCCGCCATTCATGATGGTGATTACTGTGATGCCAGCCGCCGTGAGCTTCTTCCTAAACGACGCGTGTTGGACTTCGGCCGTCTGCCTTCGGGGGGGAGCCGTAGCTATTAAGAGGGTAAATTTCCGCTTCAGAGCGGCGCGGAGGATGAAGCGCTCTACGGTGGGCGAAGGCTGGTGGACGAGGACGTAGTCGCCAGGGTGGATCTGAACCTCGGCCAGCGCCGCAATCTGGTCATCCACCTGGCTAATCTCATCCTTGATCTCCTCAATGCCGTCGATGACTTCGGACCGTAGGGAGTGGATCTGGGCGTAGTGACCCCGCCATGAGGGTGTGGAGGTTCCTGAATTGCCAAAAGGCGATCCATGAATGTTCGGCTCGCCGGCATCGTTGGGTGCTGATACCGAAAGAAGGTGAAATAGGGCCTTGGGGACATTTACAGAGCTGTACGAGGACAGCCCAGTTGGCCGGGTCTGTAGCGGCTTTGCGATATGTTCGCCAGCGGGCTCCTGCTGCTTTGTGGATGTTGAGGTTGGCCATTTCGAGTCGAGCGGGGGGACGCTATCGGTTGGGGTCACTTGCGCCTCGCTGGGCGTCTCACTGGCACCCTCGTTTCTATCTTCGGCAGCTTCATCACGGATGAGACCCAGGACTCGGCGCACAATATTGGCAATGACGAGTTCCTTGGGCTGAGCTTCCACCAGACGGCGGCCAATGCGAGAGACGTTATCGATGAGGCCGTCGACATCGTGCCATTTCGAGCGAGCGACTACCTGGAGGAGGATGTGGGCGGTTGCGACAGCGCAGGGCTCGGAGTCCTTGATTTGTCGTCGCTTGAGGAGGCTATCACCCCGAGGTTAGCTCACGCCCACGCGCACATCCACACCCACACCTACACCCAAGCGCTTGGACGGGGGAAACCACTCACGAAATGAGGCTCTCGACAGAGGTGTCCAATGGTTGACTTTTGAGAGTTCTCAGATATTTTTCCAGGTCGGGCGCGTAGCCCGTGGAGTGGGAGACCATCTCGGGGAGTAGTTACAGACTCGTTGTTCGCGGGTGCCAAGCTGCTTGTTGTGCGGGATGTCGTTTCGCGGGGTGAGGGAGGGGCTGCACAGCTCGGTAGAGAATCGGGAGGAAGAGGATTTTCGTAGAAGAAATCGGATCTTTGTCGAGACGATGTCTATGAGACCAGGGAGATGATTTCTAAGGCATAAGGCGCTTCGTGGGCGGCTGGCTGAAGAGGAATTACTGCGTAAAGCTGTGGTTTCGATGCTTGTGAGAGTTGTGAGTCAATCGCAGCAACGTGGGGGCCTTTTTTTTCTGCGCAAGGCTACCAACGATCACCTGCCGTCAAGGTAGGACAGCAAGGGGGTGTGCAAGGGCCACCCGCAGAGCGAATGGGGAAAGTGTGGGGCAACCACAGCCTTCTGAAGGAATCATCTGGATGGCTTGGTGCGGAAGTGTGAGGGATGATGAGTCTCGAACTGGGCCACCAATTTTGAAAAAGAACCAAAAAGGTAGGAAGAAGGAAACAAGATGAACGGATTGTTATATTTTATCGATACCTTTCCTTTTCGCCATTTTGGGTATCAGTGCCTTGCTGTGCCGGCACGGGTCGCTTGATGCGGCCACAACATGTGCTTGTTAGTTATTAGGCCCCGCTGATGCCAACCAACTCCGTCATCATCATTCGCCGTTGAGGAACCCGTCGATATTGGGGAACCCTAACTTTACAGGCTGCTGCAAGAAGAGGATTGAATCAGCCGTGTCTGCGGTCGCAACTCTTCACAACTGGTCGTTCCCGAAGTGCACAAACGTATATAGAGAAGAGTATTTCGGCGGCGAATAATCCGCCTCTGCTGCGTTATGTACTGTCTTGTGCCGTTTCCCTCTCAATCACAATTTGCTTCTACTGCCCAATATGGGGCAATTCCTTGCCGACGGCCGTGGCTGGGAATGGCTCCGCCGGCAGGAATTACTCTAGCGGCATCTTCGGGTAAGGAAGATAATGGACAATACGAAAACGAACAAGACTGAGAAAGCCATTGAACCCACGTGGTATGTAGATAAACAGTCTGCACCTCGGCCATGGCAGTCGGCAGTCTCAAATACTAGTAGGTAGGAGTGCCCAACTCAGGGTCCATGCCTCGAGATAAGTCTACGCCATGGCACCTCGAACTCCTTGGGCGTTGAGGAGAGATAGGGCACCCTGGCAATTCAACGCCGAGGGGAACTGGGTACCGCGATTACGTAGTTGCAGCGTCGTAATTAGGCCGCCCGCTAAACTCTCCGAGCTCACTCTGCTCACATGTGCCAAGTACATACTTGGCACGGGCATAATCGAGAGGAGGGCGATGGATGAATGGGGAGCTTGCGATAGGCCTGGCAACCCTACGCTGCAGCGATACCCCTCCCCCCGGCCTACAAAGGGTGTGGATTTTTTAAGCGGCAACAGGGTACATATGTTGCACTGCTCAGTGGTGGCTAGTTGAGTGGACGGAGTTGGATACCTTGATTCCGAACCACAATGCCGAACCCCATCTCAACGATGCGTAGTTAACGGAATAGCTGCGAATACAGTAAGCTGCAGTACGAATTAGTAGCGTCTAACTAGCTCGTCTCGTCCATGGGGTAATTTTCCCTTCTCGGCACCTGACGGGAAGCGATCCCCAACACGTGAACCATCCCTCAACCGCTATCCATCCACTCAACCCCCCCCCCCCCGGCCGTCTTCCGTCACCCCTCGAACCACCACTCGCCCACTGTGCCTGCGCCCTGCGTCCTCTGTCGTCCAGTTTAGTTGCGCCTCCCGCCGCCAGCGCCCAAAACGCCAACTCCCGTCCACTGGTGTCCTGTTACTTTCTCACTCGCTCCCACTCCCACTCTCACGCTCTCTTTTACTTTTCCCCTTGCGTGGCACCGTTTTCCCACCCACACAGCTCTTCTTTCTCACTTCCTCTTCTCAACTCTATCTCCCGTCCTACGAACACTATCCTCCTACATAGTACCTTGGCCCCTTCCCCCCCCCGCGCGCTTGTCCTTCCCACTAAGCCGTTTTTCTGGGGGGTTTAGTCCACCAACAAAGTTCGAGGCTCCTCGGCTCGACGCCACAAATCCAACAACCTGAGGCGCCGCCCGTCTTCCGTTCCGAACTCTGCGATCTTGGATTCGTCGCTCCACACGTACTCCCGTTCCTCATCCGTACATGGCGATCGCTGCTCCTCACTTCTGACCTGAACCCTGATCTGACTTTGATCCCGACCCTGATCTGTTCGCGACCTGCTTTGCGCCCCAATCCTCGCACTCGATGCTGCGACCTTGACACTCGTTTCTCTCCCGTCCCTCGAAGCAACTGTGCGAGCTCCCTCGAGGCCAACTGCTGGCCCGCGCATTGCCCATCACGAAACGATCCGCCGTCCTCGATTCCTCCCCGTCATCTCCCATCTTCCTCGCTATCGCTCTCTGCCTTTGACCTCCCTGTTCTCCCTCGTTCTCCCTCGCCGACCATCGCCTCTCCCGTGCCCCATGGCTGGCTTGGCCCCGTCACGATGAACTCCCTCAACATCATCACGTCCCGCGTCTCGCCTCCCTCAAGCCCCGTCCAGTCGCGCTCCAATAGTATAGGTTCCATTGGTATCGGCATTGCCTCCGAGGACCAATCCCCCGACCAATCCGACGACAGGCAACCCGCCGACGACACCGAAACCTTTCCCGAAGACACCTATGACGAGTCGCGTTTCGATACTGAAAAGTCCCACGCCCACGAAGACACCCCGTTGCTAGGCGGCGACTCATCCTCACCCGCCAATAAACGAAGCAGGTGGTGGCACTCGTTGCCTCGGGGAATCGCATCAAGCCTCATTAGCTCTATTCGGTGGGTATTTGCAACCCTCGCCTCCCCAGGCGTATACCTCATTGCCTGCTTCTACGATGAGGATGGTTTATTTGCGCCCCTCGCACAGTTGGGAAAGCTGTTCAAGGTCCACAAGAGTAGCGGCTCTAAGACATCCTTTGACGAGTCCTATTCCTCTTCCGAGAAGCAGAGCTACGGGCGTACATCTGGATATCGGGGACTATCTCCCCGTCCCGTCTCGACAGGCTCATCGTCGTCGGGTGCATCGTCGGAATCGGAATCGGAAGAGTCCCGGTCGGGTAGTCTGGGTCGGCATGCCCGGTCCAAGTCGCTGCAGCCCGCCGAGGAAACTTCGCCCGCCCGGAGGTCTATTAGGATCAAGCTGAGTAGCGACGAGGCTCTAAGGCAACGGAAGCATAGGAAGACGCAGTCTGCCGTCGCGCGGACTAAATCTAGTGACCTGGGCAGCGGAGACATTTCCTCGCACCTCAAATCTCCCACATCCCCTATCGCCGCCCTCACGAAATACCCCAGGACCCCGGCACCTCCCCAACCCCTTATACCCCGGAGGCAGCCATCGTACCTTAATATTGAACTACCAAAGACCCAGCAGAAGACGTTGATCCTGGACCTAGACGAGACGCTAATTCACAGCATGTCTAAGGGAGGCCGGATGAGCACAGGACACATGGTCGAGGTGCGTCTGAATACGACGTACGTGGGAGTTGGCGGGCAGACGTCCATTGGACCGCAGCATCCAATCCTATACTGGGTCAACAAGCGCCCTTACTGCGACGAGTTTCTGCGGCGGGTGTGCAAGTGGTACAACCTCGTTGTGTTCACGGCGTCAGTGCAGGAGTACGCCGATCCAGTTATTGACTGGCTGGAGTCGGAGAGGAAATTCTTCTCGGCCCGATATTACCGACAGCACTGCTCGTTCCGACAGGGAGCGTTTATCAAGGACCTTAGCTCGGTTGAGTCTGACCTGAGCAAGGTGATGATTCTGGACAACAGTCCATTGAGCTACCTCTTCCACCAAGGTAAGACCTGGCCGTCGTGAAGGGGGGGTATGGCTCGAAGCTAATATGGGATCTAGACAATGCGATTCCTATCCAAGGCTGGATCAACGACCCAACGGATAACGACCTGATGCACCTTGTACCACTCCTAGAGGGCCTACAATACGTGCATGATGTGCGGGCGCTGCTGGCTCTGCGCGGCGGCGAGGACGGACAGCACATGGCATAGGACACATGAACTTAGAGAGGATGATAACTGGCAGAGTCACGAGAGGCATTGGATGTTACCGGCACATGGGGGGGGATTGGAGGCGGAGGTTCGGGATATAGGATATGGGCTATGGCATTGGGCCCCCTGCCCTCATGTACAGATAGACGCATGGAGTTTTTGAAATGCCATGTATGGCAGGAGTGTACGGTATGGGAGAGACGGGGGATATCCAGCGGCTGATGGAATTCAGGCTTGCAATTTTGTGCCAAGAGGGTTTTTGCTTGGCGGGAGCATGTTTGGAGTGTCTCTATCTGTACGTGAGGCGCAGTGTGCGTATTCATTGAGGGACGTGAGGGATATGGTTGAGTGGTGGGATGAGATGGAGAGCCGTGTATACGCCTGTGTATCTTTCAGTCTCTTCATCGCCAGCAGGCTTCGGGTAGAATTCTCCAAGATGACAGTTCGTCTGGAAATGCTCTCGGGCAAAAGGCCCGTCCACCGTCCACGACAACCAGTGCGTGGGTGTCTAGGACAGGGTCCGCTTTCATTTGCATATGGCCACTCTCTCAGCTGGCATCGGAACATTGAGACTGAGACATGCTGCGTCCCGGACAACCGCATGCGGCCTGGCAGCGAACAAAGCGAACAAAGCACAGCAAGCAGCAAGTAGCGAGCAGCAAGCAGCAAGCCAGGCACAACGCAGACCAACGGACCAACGAGACGAGACCCGACCCGACTCCGGCTGTAACCGCGAGGAAAAGCCTCGTTGGCCCTGTTTTTTTTCTGGGGCAGGATTGGGAAAACGATGCAAATATGACGCCGTCACCCAGTTTGCCAGTTTCCTCTCCGGCGGGAACTGAGTGCGGCGCAACTGTTTTAGTGCAATCCATGCAAGATGGAGCAGTCTCGCCGCCAAAATTACCGGCTAGCAGCCGAGGTACCGTTAGCACTGCAGGTACCCCTCGGCAGCGGGGTACGCAGCATCTTCGAGACGAACGCCGGCGCAGGGGGGGGCAAGGGAGGTACCACTTCGGCTCCGGGTACGGCCCCCGCAATCTCGGCTCCATGCCAGTGGCGGCCCGTCACTGCGCGCAGAGAGAAGAGTCGCACAGAATGGTGACATCATCATATCTGGTGACGACAGAGAGCGGGCAGGTTCGCAAGCCACGGGCTCATCAGCGCGATCGAGATTGCGGAGGGAGGGGAGGGGGAGCTGAGACGGGAAAGAGGGAGTACAAATAGGCACGCCTGCCGCTTGCTGGCTTGCAATTGACCTCTTTCGTCACGGCTCCGAGCTCAAACCAGACAGACCTCTTCTCTTACAACCTTCACCAACCACATCTCAAAACCATTACAACCACCAACCACCACCACAAACATCATGTCTCTGCACTGTTCGTCTGGCCTTTCATCATGTCTCTCTTTCTCGCTTTCCATGCTAACCCAAGATCTCGCTCATTAGACCTTCCCCCGGTCAAGCCCTCGGCCATCGCCCTCGGTACTGCCTTCAACCACGGCATCGAGCTTGCTGTGCTGTCTCCCCTCCTGGGCGCCACCTACCAGCGCGCCAAGGCCGCCAACACCAAGGAGGAGTTCATCAACTCCAAGGAGGCCAGCGGCGCAGCCCTCGCCTGGGGCTCCTCCATCGTCGGCTCTGCGCTCCAGAGCTACGGCGTCGGTGCCCTCATCAACGCCACCGGCACTCTCAGCTACAAGGGCGCCGCGTACCTCGGCAGCTTGATCTTCTTCGCTACTGCTGCCCCCGGCGTGAGTTATTTACCTCTTATTCACATCTTAAATCACAATCGCTGACCAATTCTCTTGCAGTACATCTCCCAGATCCTCGTGGAGAAGCGTCCTCTCGACACCGTCGGCGTCAGCTTGGCTGCCAAGCTCGTCGAGACACTGGGTCTGTCCGTGTTCCTCACCTGGTGGGGAACCCGAACTAACCCCTTCGAGTAAAGGATGTTGAGCAATTCATCTGGGAAACCAATGGCTGATGCAAGACGTCTCGCCTGTCTATCCCGTGTGCTATTAGGAAATGAGGAAGCAGGTAGACGAGATTTTTGACTCAAAGGAAGGTTCCTTGCCTTGCTTTACTTCAATCCGTCTTTGACGCGGTTATGTACCTATCCACCTACCGCCTGCCGGCGAAGTAATAAACAACTTAAAAAGACTTCGATGGTTCTAATGGAACGTTGGTAGTTATGATGAAGTGAAGTTGACTTGAGCTCCCTACCTTGTGTAGAAAGACCGTAGGCCTAACAGCTTGCCAAACCGAGTGCAGGTTAGCGCAGGTTGTGTAACTGAGAGTGAGTCGCGTTTTTACGACTGTTTTCTGTGCAAGGGGGCGTAAGCCCATGGCAATATAAGTTGCTCAATCGGCGTCACATCGCATGACAACCGCCTCAAACAACTCGATTGAGGATTCTAGAAATCATGTCTCCCATTTTTAATGCAGTTGAATACCTGAACGCCGCCAAGCCCATTCGGCCATAATCGTCGGCCAAACATCTGGTATAGTACACCCAGATCGTCCTACACCCAGCGAGTAGAACACTTCCGCCTCCTCGTCTCACTCCCTTCTCATCGCACCGGGGCTATCGGCGACGCTTCTAGACCTTCGACGACTCGCCCTTGGTCCAGGTGGCCTGCTTGGAGTACTCCTTCTGCACGTGCTTGACGAGCGACGCGTAGCTCTCGCCAAACGCCTCGCCGTCGTCCTCGCCGTCCTTGTCGGCGGCCTTGTCCTTGGTCTTCTTGCCCTCGGCCTTCTCCATGATCATGACGACGCTGGTGGGGCGCTTGGTCTTGGCGGCGGCGCCCAGCTCGGCGCGCGAGGTGACGAAGATGAAGGGCACGTTGTGGTCCTCGCACAGCACGGGGAGGTGCGAGATGACGTCCTGCGGCGAGATGTCGCCGGCGATGACGACGACGCCGGGGAACGAGGTGTAGCCGGGGGCCGAGGGGGGCGACTTGCGGAGCGTCTTGACGACCTCCTTGACGCCGCGCTTGAGCGTGTTCTGCTTGGCGGCTGAGGGTGGAGTTTTTTGGTCAGCAAGGTGTTTTGTTTTCCTGGAATGCGGCACGGGCATTGGACGCTCGACGTTACCTTTTCGGATGGTCTTGTAGACCTTCTTCATGCCCTTCTCGTCCGCGACGGGGATGGCGAACGGCACAATGGTTTTCTCCAGGGGCAGCTCCTCAACCTTGTCCTCCTCCATGTCGGAGTCGTCGTCCGACTTGTCGGCAGCGGCGCCAGGGGCAGCATCCTTCTTCTGGAGCTTCTCGGCCTCGAGGGCAGCGGCCAGTTTTTCCTTCTTGTCCTTCTTGTCCTTCTTCTCCTTCTTGGACTTGGAGACGCCAGCCTCGTCGCTGCGCTTCTTGTCCTTCTTCTCCTTCTTGTCGGGCTTCTCGGCGGCCATGGCTGCGGCTTGGAGACAGGGGGGGACAAGCTTTTTTCGGGAGACTTGGAGAAGAGGAGGTTTGATCTCGATATTCCACGGGCCTGGGTTCTGGAGGCCAATTGAGGATTATCGGGGGGGGGGGAAAGGTAGGGGGGATGGTGGGCGGTCGCAAAACGTTGAGCTTGGTTGTCGAAGCCTCCACTGACCTCGAAATTTTTCCTGCAAAACCCAAACTTTTTTTCTTCGGTGAGAGAACTAGCTGCTCGCACAGTGTTCGGCAATTCATTTCGCCGGATCCGGGAGTCGTGTTGCCCACGTGATACACGGCGAAGGATCGGGTAGAACCGCTAGGCCAATCAATGGAGCGGCAATATCAATTACGAGAGGATAGGCGCGAAGTAACCAGGCCTTCACAAGCAAAACATTAGAATTGCCATTGGCTAGACTTGCCCCCTTTACCTGTCGCAAGGCAATTGGCTTGAAAGTTGTAGATGCCGACAAATAATAAAATGGTATGACGTTTGTCTATTGCGTCCCTAGGTCTAGGAATGATGTACAATGAGTCCCGAGGACCACCACCTCTGCTCCAACACTTACTTCCCTTCAATAATCACTCTATTCCTCCTCATCAGCGAACTCAGCACGGCCAGCCTTGGACTGGTAGTAGTGGTTGCTGTGAACTCGTTAGCCTGGAGTCTCAAGACCGTCGGGGGCGTATATATGGCCTACCGCTCAGTAGCCCAGTCCATCAGGTAGTAACCAGCAATCATCTGGGGAAGCCAAAAGAAGATTTGGCCCTTGGTGCGGCGGAAGGTGTTGAAGATGGCGGCGTGCACGGAACCAGCCCAGGGGTTCTGTCGGTTGGCGGATAGGCCGTAAGTGACGATGCCGCGCTGCTTCTCACCACCTGCTTCGAGTTAGCCTGTGTTCCCTGATTCTTTTGCTTCTCCGTAGATGGCGGATTCGAATGCGGCTCGCTGGTGAAGGGATGGTCGCCATGGAGATTTGTCGTATAGCGATGGCCCGTCGCTTCAATCGCCGCGCTTCCACTGCGTCATCCATTCCCTTCGTCCGTTGCGCAGCCATCCATCCAATTCGATCGAACACCGGGGGAGCAGCCGCTTACCGAAGTGGCCCCAGTTGCCCAGGTAGCTATTAGAACCCTCGTCAGCACACAGTTCCGTCGCGGTTGAGGGCGGGAGGCTGTTGGCTTCGAAGCCGGGGAGCGACGGGGATTCCGGCAGGTGGAAAAGCCGCAGCGTCCCGGCGCCGCGCCAATTGCCCTCCCGCGGGGGAAAGGGGCACGTACTGCCCGTTCTGGGGGTCGAGGTGGGATCGGAGGGCCTGCGTGGGCTTCATGTTGGCGGTTTTTTTTGGCACGGGGGATTCGCGGTGGTGGATTCCTCGGTGATGGGCAAGGCAAGGCGAAAGAAAGGGCAGGATTTCTCGGGTTGAAGTTCGAAGACGCAAAGCAAAGTCCCCCCCCCCATCAGCCGAGCTTTCCCGAAGGGGACTAGTGCTACGACTGCACCTCTAAAATTCAACATCCTAGACGGAGGTTGCCGGCACGGGTTGCAAGAGCTTCAAATCCACCATCGCCGTCGACTCCGAAGCTTCCAACGACGTGCATCACCTGAACGCTCCCTTCCCGCATCCCAGGTTTCCCACGCGCAATACACAAATCTGACACTATGGCGGGCGCGGCGAGGGCTCTCAACTGGATGTACCGCATCGCGGTGCCGGCTTCGGCCGCCGTCTTTCTCGGCAGCCAGGCCATCTTCGACGTCAGAGGCGGGACGCGGGCTGTCATCTTCGACCGATACTATGGTGTCAAGGAGACGGTCATCAACGAGGGAACCCACTTCCTTGTCCCTTGGCTGCAGAAGGCCATCGTCTTCGATGTGCGGACGAAGCCCAGGAACATCGCCACCACCACCGGCAGCAAGGATATGCAGATGGTCAGCCTGACCCTGCGAGTGCTACACCGGCCCAACGTCAAGGCTCTCCCCAAGATTTACCAGGTGAGATTCATCATGCACGGCTCTCTTTCTATGACGGCACAATTTCTAACGTCAGATGCAGAACCTCGGCGCCGACTACGATGAACGAGTTCTCCCCTCCATCGGCAACGAAGTGCTCAAGTCCATCGTCGCCCAGTTCGACGCCGCCGAGCTCATCACCCAGCGAGAGGCAGTCTCGGATCGCATCCGCGAGGACCTGACTCGCCGAGCCGCCGAGTTCAACATCGCCCTCGAGGACGTCTCCATCACCCACATGACCTTCGGCCGCGAGTTCACCAAGGCCGTCGAGCAGAAGCAGATTGCCCAGCAGGACGCCGAGCGAGCGCGCTTCATCGTTGAGCGTGCCGAGCAGGAGCGCCAGGCCAACGTCATCCGTGCCGAAGGAGAGTCGGAGAGTGCCGAGGCCATCAGCAAGGCCATTGCCAAGGCGGGCGACGGCCTGATCCAGATCCGAAAGATCGAGGCGAGTAGGGAGATTGCGGCGACCTTGTCGTCCAACCCCAACGTTGCGTACCTACCCGGAGGCAAGGGTGGCCAGTACCTGCTTTCGGTGGGCAAGGCTTGAAGTTGTGTACCAAATGTATCGGATAATGGGAACTCCCCGCTTTAGTTGGTGATGAGGCTATCCCATCGTATACCAACCATGTATTTCTAGAAAGGGACCAAACGGGAATACCAAAACTTTCTCTCACACTGGCGCATTCCCCAGAGAATTCCCAATGATTTTAAGAACGTTGTCTGGTTCTATTCGCTGCCTAGAGTTAGTTTACGAGGTCGTCCTCATATAGTGTCGTCATGGATGCAGCTACATGTCGAGCCTCACGTTCAGTCTCTCCATACCAACAAAAAAAGGAATTTAGGCCGCTCTATCACCCACCAAATCCCAGCAAAATAAAGATTGAAGAAAAAAACAGCCAATTAAGCCGGACTTATACGAGCCTTGATATTTCAGAAAGAATTGATAATGTCAGTTCAGTCCAGTCAGTTTTCAATAAACTCTTCGGTCAGCGTTGCCCTCCCATCGATGATCTGTCCAGGGGCCACAAGTTCTCCATTCACCAGCCTCCATCCCGTCCTCTGCAAGTCCATCCAGAGATTCTTAATTTTCAACCGCACCAAGTCACCTGCCGCTCTTGCATCTTCGGCTGAGTCGTGTCCCAGCATCTTCGGTCCAGTCTCCTGCTGGATCTTTCGGTTGAGGTGGACATCCATCAGCATCTTGAGCCCATGTCGATATGGCAAACCACCCTTGTGCGGGTACAACAGGACAGTGTCAATCAGGGTTGGATGAACTATGCGTACGGAGTTGAGATCGTTTTCGAGGCCATGACCGATCAGCGGGGTGCTGGGAGATATTAGAGAAAAGAGGAGGTCTCGTGCGACTTCAGGTGACGAGACGATCTTGAGCTTCTTCTTCTCAGGGTTGAGCTCGCCGTCTTCACTGCCGTACTCATCGCTGCTCCTAGCGGGCTTTAAGTCATCGTCCGAGGACCAAGGTGCGGCCTGAGCCATGTCTTCAGGCCACACACCCGAGTAACGCGAGTTGAGGTCCAAGATTTCTCCCAGCGGCCTCACCAGGACGTCCAGCAGCTCTTCTCCAGTCGGCCAAGACGTTGCCGTCAGCCGAATAAGCTCCATCCCGTGAACAGTGTACCCCATCTCGCAGTCGAAGCACACGGCTCGGTCAGCGGGTGCAAGAGGGTTTTCTGGAGTTTTGGCAAAGTTGAGTACAGACGCGATTCTTTTGGGGTCGGAGGTTTTGAAGACATGATGGTCGCGGGTGAAGCAGCCGACGGAGTCTCCGACATCTTGGCCACAGCACTGATATCGCTTGGGTTGGTGGGAGCGGTCCCCAGGCGCTTTCGCGGCGATGAAGGTCTTGCCCCAATGAAAGGTACATGACCCTCCGGTCGTCAGGGCACCGTCATCCTCTCGTCGTCCAGGGAAGACTTGGAACCGTTGCTGGCAGCGGTCACACTTCTCCCACCCTTTGGATGCCTCCACGCCTTGCCTTGCCTTCTCCATAGACTCATCAGATGGCACGTCCGGCACGTATCCAAACTCGGACAGCTTGTCGATTGGCGTCAAGATTCGTCGGGCCAGTTGAAGTTCTTGGATAGGTGTGAGTCCGGTCTCGATTTTCTTAGGCGGGTCGGAGACGTCAACGTGGGGGTTCCGTTTCTGTATTGCCTTCTGCCTCTCCTCCTCACGTTCGGCCTTCCACTGGTCGACTTTCATTCGCTTGTACTGCATCACCTTGTTTTTCATGACGTTTGTGTACACCGCTGGCTTATGAACGGCGGCGTGCTGTTCTTCGTCTAGGGCTCGAATAACGAGTTCCTGCTCAGCCATGAGGAGACGCTTCTCGTTGTCTTTGGCGGCCAGCTTTAGGTCTTTATTGAGACGAGAAAACTCTGAATAGAGCATCTTGAGCAATCTAAGACGAATCTCGTGACTCGCCGGGGAGCTCTTCAGAAGGCGGGGATTGAGTGATTCAACTTTCTTTGCTTTGGGTTGGGAGACTTTGTGCACGGGCGAAGATGGTGATTGACTGCTCAACGAAAGCCTTGAGGCTGGAGTAGAGAAGGCTGTAGACGAGTCGGGTCGACGCTTTGCTGATGGAACCTTGCGCTTTGAGGGAGGAGGTGAGACTGGGCGAGTTGCAGAGTCTAATTCGCTCTGGGCTGGTGCCGTTATACGGCCTGCATTGGCAGTTATGCCCTGAGTCGGGCTCTTGGAGCTTTCGTACGAGGGCGAGTCCCGGACGGGATCTGTCTTGAAGCGTTTTCGTGGAACATGTTGGTTTGCTGAGGTGGCCTCTAGGCCTTCCTTTCGGCTACCTGCATCCTCCAAAGTGGCAGGCACGGCCTGAGCCGGAGCTTGATCACTCTCGTGGCCGAAGATGCAGAGAAAGGCCGTGCAGCTGTTTCCAGCTGGGCACGGGATGTGCTTGAGTGACAGACTCATGGTGATGAGGCGTTGGCATAAGAGGGTTTCTTCTGGGGCTGGCGTATTTTCACTATTCCACAGTGTGGCAACAACTCAATGACGAACTGGCCAAAGCGGCGCGAGAGAGCCGTAGAGAGAAAGTAGCTGGCTATCGTCTATCGCGATTCGTGAAGCAGATGGGATGTAACGATTAGAGTGATAGGATCGCGGCCAACGAACCACCTCGCAGAGATGAACGGGATGAGGAAGGGCGTCACGGTGACACGGGTGGCGGCAGCAAGCACACAGCAAACTGGCGCTAGTGAGGAAGGTTGACTCTTGATATTTGAGCCTGCATCTCTTGATGGTTGTGAGCCATGTTGTGCCTGGCTTGTTCTTGTGAGTGTTCCTATTAAGCTTACTTCAGTTTATGGAAAGGAGACACCGACGGGAGGACACCATGAGCGGGTTCCGCCTGAGGCAGCTCACCCCAAAGCCTAAGGGAACAAGGAGCTGCTCTTCAGGCGGCTGCTCCCTAGGCCCACCTCCCTGCCAACGCCTGGAAATGGAAGGCACCTAGCTTACACCCCTGTAAATCCAGTATTACAGCGCATGCAGCGGCCCGTGAGGCTGTACATGTACCGAGCCGCTTCATCGTCATTGACGGAACGGCATTAGGGGGGATGTCGAATAATCTAGATACAGGATCGGATTTCGGACACGGCGGGTTACAGAGGAGGGTTAGGTTTACTAGTTGTGTCAAGGCGTGTGTTCCTGTTGAAGCCGGGAAGTATTAAAACTATGTAGGAGCGTTTCAGGCACGCACCCGGCAGCTTCTTCCTCAGTAGTCTGGAGATGGGGATTCGCAATCAAGCCAGCGTTACCCAGAATCACTTATTCCGCCAAGCCTGTAGATATGCGCTGGCTCATTGTGTTGCGCCAAATGCCATTGGCGGCGGCCCATATCATCGACTATCGCCAAGCAACCACGCTATCTCTTGCTTCTCTCAATTTCTTATCTTTCTTATGCCAGCAACGAGTATAAAGCCCCTCTCATTCTCCTCACCTGTCGCATGCCTCCTAAATCAGAACCTGTCTTGTCACGTATCTAACCTACTTACACACAAGTCCAAGTCGAATCAAACCGTGTATAAAAGAAGCATCCTCGTACACCTACCTCCTGGTTAGTTACAAAGGACGGTGTTTTACCCAATCAGCCCTGCTCAGCGTCGGCCACAGTCCTCTTCCACGTGGCGGGGTGCCTGAATATCCTGCAAGGCGGCCCTGGCGTAGCTTCGACCCCGAAACTCCGATTGTTGGGGCTGCGCGTCTCCTGAGCATTCGGACTTATTAGACGGGGCTAGAGACAGTCCCAACTTTTTCCCTCTCTCAGTCTCCTTATTGTCTTGCCACGATTTCCCAACTGACTCCAGCTCTTTGGACGAGCATTAAAATCCTCAAATCTCTCTGCAATCATGGCAGCGACCGACGTCGACTTTGCTGGCGGCAGCCCCCAATCAGATCACCTCTGCGTCTTGGTCCACGGTGTAAACAACCCCCCCTGAGACCCCGGTATACCCGCCATGCATACGTCATGACTAACACAGAAGATGCTGCAGCTCTGGGGGAACCCATCCCACATGCGCAACATCGCCAAATCGCTTCGAGAACAGTATTCGCGCGACGAGCTCTACCTCCTTCTCGCCAAACAGAACAGCGGCAGCTTTACCTACGATGGCATCGAACGTGGCGGCGAGCGCGTCTGCGCCGAGATTGAACAGGAGATGCGCGACATCGAGGGCCGGGGCGGTAAGATCAGGAAGCTGAGCATCGTTGGGTACTCGCTTGGAGGACTGATCTCGCGCTATGCCGTCGGCTTGCTGTACGCAAAGGGGATTTTGGATACAGTTGAGGGCATGGTACGTATCTAGAGCCTGCAGGGGAATCCGCGCCCGTCCACCGCCCAACCTCAATGCTGACGCTGCTGTGCCAGAACTTCACCACGTTCGCAAGCCCACACCTCGGCGTCCGCACACCTCTCAAGGGCTGGCACAACCACATATGGAATGTCCTCGGTGCCAGGACGCTGTCCATGTCTGGTCGACAGCTCTTTGCGATCGACAAGTTCCGCGATACCGATCGCCCCCTGCTCTCCGTCCTTGCTGACCCCAAATCCATTTTCATGTCAGGTTTGCGCAAGTTCAAGCGACGCTCGCTTTACACCAACATCGTCAACGATCGAAGCGCCGTCTACTATACGACGGGCATCCAGAAAACAGACCCATTTACAAACATGGACAGCGTCAAGGTCAACTTCCTCAAGGGCTACGAAGGAGTCATCTTGGACCCCAAGAACCCCGTAGCACCCCGTCCCAAGATCCGTAGTCCTGCATCCCTATCTACGGTCACGGCGTCAGCGGTCAAGTGGGCGAAGCGCATTCCCTTTATGCTGACATTGGCCGTATTCGTCCCAATTGGCGTGGTTGCTTTCCTCATCAACTCGGTCATCCAAACAGTCCGCAGCTCGAACCGGATCAAGCTGCACGAGATCGGAAAGGCAGGTTTCAACGTTGAAGACTACCGCATGTCTGTGTTCGTCAAGGAGATCCGCGAAGAAGTCGAGCATGCCTACGAGGCCCTCAACAACTCACAGAACCAGCAATATCTGGCGACCGAGGACGAGGACGAAGAGGGCTTGAATGCAGAGGACATGAACTTGATCCGAAGGGAACGCAGGCTTTCGACTCCCGCACAGCCAACGCTCGCTCTTACGCCCTACCAGTTCGAGATGATCCGGAATTTGGATTCGCTGGGCTGGCGGAAGTATCCCGTATGGATCCAAAATGCTCGACACAGCCACGCAGCCATTATTGTGCGGATGGAGAAGAAGTCGTTTGCCGAGGGGTACGTTGTGATGGGACACTACGCCAGCGAAGAATTTTTGATCTAAGCTTGAGAGATGGGACTTGGACGTAATGGTGCTTTTATAATGGGCTGTTGGTTGGCGTCGGTATGAGTTTATGTGAGGGATGTTTGTACGGAATAGAGGAATAGATGGTAGAGGGCGTTGAAGCTTTGATGGCGAGTTCTTGGAGATAGTGTATTGTAATCGATTGAAACCCCATACTTGAGTTAGAGCGATCCTTGATGCCACCTATTTGCACGATCCAACATGAAATGCCCATCTGAACATGCCACAAGGTGTGCTCATACGGAGCCATCCGCGTAAAGTGTAGACTTATCTGTAGGCCTAGATAATATCTATACGATGCTGGGTGTCCGATGATTCGTGCACAGACCACCTCTAAATGAATGATGCAGCGCCAACAACGATGACGCCTGTAATTGCAGATTGAATCACGTGCGAATCGCCACATCCTCAGTCGATTCTGGGGCTTCCCCGCACTCCTAGCCAATCACAGACCAGCCTGTCCCTGCCATCCAGAGAAAGGCAAAGAAAAGTTCGGCTGATCGTCGAGGTCTCGATTGGCCGAAGGGGTAGCACTGCATCCTAATCATCCGATTTGGCTGCGCGAACTGCCTCAAGTCTCCTCTTTTCCCTCTCACACCCTGGGTTTGGCTTGTCGAGGTCGCGAGAGCTCTCTTCCCCCTCTCCTTCTGTCGTCACCATCCTCGCCTTATTTTCCTTCCATTTCCTCTCTCTTGTCTTTCTCTCTCTCGCGGTCCGACATAGCTGCGAGCTTGTTCCTCTTTACGTTTACGATTTTACTTCCGGAGATAAACCCTTTTTTTTTCGGGTTGGTCTTAAACCGAGGGCCCGGGCTCAATTTTCTACCACCCTCTTGGCGATATATCCGACAGAACATCAGCGCCACCAGAGCACCTAGCTCTAGCTCAAGCGCAACGACTCGAACCCATTCCTGCAGGCTGCATTTTCGACCTCTTTGAAATCATCCGAATTGGCTCAATTGGCCTTTTTTCGTCTCAGCTTCCCATCGTCTTCTCGGGAGTGCTTCCGCCCCTCAGCCTCGACAATGGTTCTCACACACACCACCAACCATACCTACTCCCACCCCTTCCCGACCGTCACTCTCGCCTTCTTCCTCCGATACTCCTCCCCTCAGCTCAACCCCTTCGCCGCGCATGTCATGAGCACCGACACCATCGAGAGTCACGTTGACCCCAAGACCCACAGGCTGCACACTACCCGCATCCACCTCAAGAAGAGCCGCATGCCTGGCGCAGTCTACAAGCTGCTGCCCAAGAGCGTGACTGGCGGCGGCGGCGGCGATAAGGCGTCCTACGTCCTGGAAACGAGCGTCGTCGATATCAAGGAGGGCTGGATGCAATGCGAGAGTCGAAATCTCAACTTCACCGGCGTGCTGTCTATTGTCGAGAAGCAGCAGTTCTCCCTTCCCCAGGAGATTGAGTCTCAGACCACAAACGAAACGGCTGTGACGACCATGGTCGAGTTCCGGTCAAGGCTGGGAGAGAAGCTCCGGGGTAAAATTGGACAAGCGCAACAGGACGGCTGGTTCTCTGGTATCGTGACAAGCGGGTGGGGCACAAAAGGCATCCAGCGCAGTATCGAGAGTATTGCCTCCACCAAGACTCAAGACCAGCTGGGCAAGAGCCGCGACGGCATGCGACTCGTCCTCGAACGACTACGAAACAATGGTGTTATTGGCGTCCTCGAGACCCTGAGGAGGGAGCGCCAAAGGCAAATGGTCTGATTGCATTCACGGCACGACTCGACTGTAACAACGAACTATGGACTTGGCGCAACAAGGGCTTGAATCAAGGGGACCTTTTGACGTCCCACCACCTACCCACGACCATGACAAGTACCATACTCTGTATTGTATTATATTACTTCCTTCTAGCACGGCGCACAGTGTCTTTTTTGGTTGGGGTCATGTCTTGAGGCATGGCAGGTCGAGGCTTGGGCGTAGCAAGGACGCCGTATCTGGCCGACGACGGGAGAAGCGACAAGAAACCGTGCCACGACACGATGGAGCGCTTCCAAAAGCGGATGGAATCTCCTCTCTTGTGAAAACTAGGAAAACAATGAAAGGAATAGGAATCAAATCAGTTAAACTTAAGAATAAGGGCCTAGCGAGTCTAATCTGCCAATGATACACTTGAGGCTTATAAAGTAGGCGCATCCGGTTTTGTGCTTGGATATTATGTCGGACAATCTTCTCTTGGCATGTGTAGGTGGTCATACCATCTTTAAGACCCTAGCAGTCACGGGCGAGGCAAGGTGTATAACCTAAAGACGAGGCCCTAGGCTCGAAGATATGCAGCCACTTCTTGGAACTAATTGAAGTTGCCCTATTAGAAGAGGGAGACGACCCACGAGAACTCCCCGCCCGAGAGCCCGAGGTCTGCCTTGAGGCCGAAGACGGCGGCATAGTTGACGGAGCCCTTGACGAGGTCTGTGTCGAAGGTGTTGTCAGCCTACCCAAGGTCTCGATTCAGGGGGAAAGCGCAGACGAAGAGGCTCACACTGGAAGAGGTAGACGGCGGCCATCAGGGGCATGATGACACAGTCGAGTTTGCGAACCAAGGCTCTTTCCTCTGCGGGGTCGGTTTCTTCGAAGACGGCAACCTCATTGTTCTGGTTGTCGAACTTCTCAGGGCTCTCGACAGCCTCTGTGACGTGGTGATCGCCAACGTTCTCCTGGTTGACGGCCATTATCACCGGGGACTTCGCCTTGGTGTTTTTCTCTTTGCGTGCTTGTGTCGAGGAGAAAGAACGGAGACTGAATTCGAGTGCCTGGGCGGAGGTGTGATAGGGGAAGACATATTTGGAACCGACTCGTGGAGAGTTGGGTACCTAGACAACTGGCCTGATCACACGATACGTAGTCCTCCGAGAACCCCAAGTGCTGGTCTCCCAGACCCCGTGGGGAAGCAAATACTTACACCAGATCTCATATTCAAGGACGCCTCCTTCATCTGCGGGGGAGAATCTTAACCGGCCTGGGCATTGGACTCATTTGTGGGGAGAAGACAGCCCAGGATTTACGCACCCACGGCACGGAAAAGCATGGCCCTCGTGAGCCTGCGATGAGTTATGGGCGATACGCAAAGGGAGGGTTTTTGGCAAACTTTTGCTGCCCACACAACAAGCGTTACAAGCAGTCTTCGACCAAGATGTTTGCGGTCCAAGATCCGAGGTCTGTAAGTGCCTACCCGTGATAGGCTTCACACATGAAAACTCTAGACTCGGAAAAGCCCAGTCAGTTGGAACTCCAAAGCTTCCCAATCGGCTAACCCGACCCCAGTATATACAAACCCCAGCGAGCGATATACCCAGTACGGGGCGTTATCTCCCTCCAGAGAAACGTTTCGTATCGCAAATATTCCAAACCATATAGAAGAGGATTGGTCGCACTGTCTGTATTAACACCTGCATTCTCAATACATACGATGTTTCCCCAGAGAGCTCAGTGTACGGAGTGTGCCAGAGTCGTCTCTGGTGGCTCCTCTATATGCAAGAACAGCATGCCCACCTTCCAGGTGATCTTGCGTCTAGCTAATAACTCGACGTCTGCAGGAGACCCGATGATGCTGGAGGCTATTCAATTGAAGTAGCTGATGTAGCCATCTCAATAAGCGTACAGCCTCCGACCGAGAACATTTCTATATTTCCTTTGCCTTGCGTGTACCATTGCAAATGGGTCGCCAACCCTGCTCACCATCTCGTTCGCTTTAACATTGTCCCAATGCCTGATACCCTGACGCCCCAACTGCTCTGCTATCATTATTAGCAAGAGTATGTCCAAGGAGAGATATAGGCTATACAGTCTGAACAGCACTGCTCCTGCAAATACATAGACTTAGCACTATGCTTGCCTTGTTTTATCTTGGACTTGCTTCTAACAATATAAAAGAGTGTCAAATGTACAAGTATGCCTCGGCCTTCGATCCGCGACTTGAGGGGGAAAAGCAGCAAATCCCACCGCCTCAATGCCACTAATCCCATGCTTGCCAATGTCACTCATGGCCAGCATACGTCTCTCGTTGAAGAAGACAACTCCGGGAGCTGCAAAAGTCTGCAAAAAAGAAGGATAATGAGTGGATTTAAACCACCTGTGTTGGACGAACAGGGAATCGAACCCTGGACCACTCCCAGATATTCGAACGAAACATGCTAAGGGAGTATTATACCACTAAACCATTCGCCCGGTTATTGATTGGATAGTGAGGCATTATTGATGTATATTGAGGTAAAAGTTAGTGGAGTGGGGCCGTCTCTAATTTTCCGTACCCTGTATTCGTACGAATATTGAATCTTTTGTGAATAGTATCGTTGTTCAACTCACTTCATTTTTCTAGTGAAGTGAAAGTGGCAGTTTCTCTTGTTGGGCATTTGATTTCGTCTCGTTCTACAGATTTACTTACTCAAAGTGACTTTTCCACCTCCTCCACAGCATCAATTACAGGCTTCCAGGTTGCCCACTCAGCATCACCACCAGGAATGCCCCCCAAGAGCGGCAGCCTCGTGCCGTCCAGGTCGCCAAAGCCCCTGAGCCGCGCAATGGCCTCCTTTATACCGACGGCGCCGAAGCGCACCACAATCTCCTCCATGGCGCTGACCTTGAACTGCAGCAGCCGGCGCTCGGCCGCCTCGACCGCCGTGGGCCGCTCCTCGGCCGACAGCTCCCACAGGCGCACCAGCGCCTTGGGGAAGAAGCCCGCCGACCCGTCGATGGCGCCCACCATGCCCACGGCCATGGCCGGCAGCAGCAGCTGGCCCAGCCCCGTGAAGGCGTGGAAGTGCGCGGCGTCGATGGCCGGGTTCAGCCCAATCTGCGCGTGGTACGACACGTCGCCGTGCGAGAGCTTGCACCCGACGATGTTGCGGTGCTCGGAGAGCGTGGCGTACGTCGAGGGCACCACCTTGACGTTGTTGGACACGCCGGGATAGTGATAGCTGGGATGGGCTGTCAGCCAGTCGATCCGGATATAGTCTTGCGGATGAGGCCCCGGAGGCTCTTACATCATGACCGGGATGGGGCTCTGGTCGGCCACGGCCGTGAACCACCGGATGATGCCGTCCTGGGTCGTCGCGCCGGCATTGTACCCCGGCACGAGCGACAACCCCCACTGGGCGCCGGCGGCGTGGGCGTCCTTGAGCTGCTCCACCGTCTCCTCCACGCTGTTGGTCGCGGTGCCGGCGATGATGGGGTAGTCGTCGAAGCCCGCCTTCTCCAGCGCGGCCTTGATGCCGCCCAGCACGCGGCGCCGGTCGCGCGGGTGCAGGTGCACCGCCTCGCCCGTGCTGCCCAGCGCCACCACGCCGCGGACGCCGGCCCTGGCCAGGTAGACGGCGTGCGCGCCCTGCGTCTCGAGGTCCAGCGGCGGCGTCACGGCGTCGTAGCCGGCCGTCGTCTTGGACGCGAAGAACGTGGGGACCGGCACGTACAGGCCCGCGGGCGGAGGAGCAGCCATTGCGAGCAAAGGGGAGGGTTCTGGGGTAATAGGAGGAATAGAGGAGACACTGGGCTAGAGTAGAAAACAGCAGGAAAATGAGGAGCTGAAGGGGGGAGCGTGTGAGGGGCTCGGGACCGCTGCTAGGACACCCGTTGCAACTATATAAGTCGAGCAGAATGTAAGCCGGACCTCGGGGGGTGTCGGGCGTTCGGGCTATCTGGCAGCGACCTCGACCGAAGAGCGGACTACCCCAAACTGACGCAATCCGGGAAAGCGCACCAGCGAGTTGAAGAGATCAGGAGCCACTAATAAAGCCCTCAAACACTACCGAGCTGTTCCGCACCGAGCGTCAGTAAGGCTGTGGCCAGACCTCCTCAGCTTTTGGGATTTCACGCTGTCTTGCTGCCGCCTCAAGGCATGGTCTGATCCGTAACTGGCGGGAAATGAACTTGCGACGAGTAGTCTAAAGCGCTGTATGGCCTCGAAATTCCCAAAGAGCATCCTCAACCGACACATGCGGGAGCAGGTACTGACTAGCTTATAGGTTTCTTCTAGTCCGTGGGTTTCACAGGTCTTGGCTTGTATTATCCAAACCTTTATACTGGTTTCCATGTCCATCTTGTGGTTCCCCAGAACGCAACTCCTGTCAGATATGCGGACTTTCTACGTGTTGCTGCCACTGTTGTGCAACCAATGAAATCGGGAATGCTATGCAGGTTACCGGTCAACGCAACTCCCCCCCAAGAGATCAAGTTCATCGGATGACTTGGGTGCCCTCGGCGGGCTCCAGCACCTTCCACTGGCAATCCAGGTTCTTCTTCTCGTTGTGATCCCTCAGCTTCGCAATGATCTTGGCAGCAATGCCCTCGAAGTTGTGGGTAGCGAGGGCCAGGATGGTCGGGCCAGCGCCGGACAGGCACACTCCCAGGAAGCCGTCCTCGGTTTTGGGAGACATGGACTCGACGATCTCAGTGAGGCCAGGGATGAGCGCCTGGCGGTACGGCTGGTGAATCTTGTCCTGCATGGCCAGGTGGATGAGTTCCGGGTCCGGGGGCGACTGGCCCAGAGCAACGGGTAGCAGGGCAATTCGCTGCAGGTTGAATGTCTGCAAACTTGGGTCAGT
The DNA here is from genome assembly GCA_019137255.1 of Corinectria fuckeliana. Lineage (NCBI taxonomy): Eukaryota > Fungi > Ascomycota > Sordariomycetes > Hypocreales > Nectriaceae > Corinectria > Corinectria fuckeliana. The sequence continues at coordinate 202,965 of WPDH01000223.1, read as the reverse complement.
CGCGTCATGTTATACAACTACGGCCCAGATGCCTGGTCGGCTCCGACTTACCACATCAGCTCGAGGATACTTCTCGGGGAGGACTTCACGGGCTAGGTGCGTGGCGACCTGGAAGTCAGGGATGATGGCTACGGCCTTGATCTCCTTGGCCCACGGGAACTTGATGTGGTGACCGATTCCATGAGGAGGGTCTGGGGGCGCCTTGCCAGTGTCTTCGCCTCCAGCCGGCGCGGGGAGGACCTCGCTGAGGGGGATTTCCGTCCTCGCGACCTCCTCGGGGGTCAGAGGCTTGAGGTAGGTCCCCACGAACCCACCGTACAGGGCCGCTCCGACATTGTCAGGATGTCTCTCTACGACTCGCGTTAGTCGCCCGCCTTGGGCCTCGGGGGCTCGCTCACAGGCGCCATGTTCACGCACCAATCATGAGGCAATAGTCGAACAGCCGGTCGACGTCGAGATCCTTGAGCCCGCCGACCTCCTTGCCCAGGAAGACGCCGGCCACGACGGCGGCGCCGGAGCTGCCGAGGCCGCGGCCGAGCGGGATGGGGTTCTTGATGTGAACGTGGGTCTCGACGGGGAAGTCGCGCTGGGCGTGGCAGCGCAGGACGTAGAGGGCGACGCGGGTGATGAGGTTGACCTGGGGGTCGAGGCTGATCTCGGGGGTGCCCTCGCCCTGGCCCTCGTAGGTGATGCTGCAGTTCAAGGGGTGGTCGGACCTGGGCTTGGAACGGTCGATGGTGACGTGCAGCTCGAGGTAGACGGAGAGGGCGAGGCCGATGACATCGAAGCCCGGGCCGATGTTGGCGCTGGAGCAGGGTGTCTTGATGACGAAAGACTCCATGACTGTGGTTGAAACAGCAGGGAACCGATCAGTTGCGGAAGGCAGACGGACGGACAGGGGAATGAATGTCAATGGCGCAATTAGGGGCTTAGATGAGGCTCGAAACGGTTCCCGGGCGTCTTGGGAGGAGTTTTGCGCGGCCGAGTGTGAGTCTTGCTCATCCGCCACTGGCCGAGATCCATTGCTAACCAAACTCACTAATTAGGTAGCCGATGACGGAGCCCGCCGTGCCCCTCTCAACCCCTCCAACGTAGAAGAGGAAAAAAAGCCCTGGCGGCGGGGTAATAAATTCGCTGGCTAAGTAATTATTGGGCGTCTCGTTTCCCATTGGCCCGACTCTGCAGTCAGACGGAACTTTTCTTAGATGGTTCGAGGTGGTATCTAGGCCTAGGTAACGAATGCAACAATCCCATCGGGTGATTGGCTGGCAACCAGTCTGTTCCAAACGCGGAAATCATGTGTCTTCTGAGGCCCTGAGAAGGACTGGAAAACACCGGAGACACACCGCCCCTGATGCTAAATGTCGATATGTTACATGGAAACACCAAATCCCCTCTGCTTACCCGTACGCCCTGTCTGACCTGCTGCTGGTTGTCGACGACGCAAAGTGGCTGGCCCAAGAGTCGCACCGCATCTCTCAGCTAAGGTATGCAGCACTTGCACAAGGACACCGGCCCGCCGGAACTCGCACAGCCCAAGAAGTCAAGCGTGGTGACCTCCCAGATAATTAGACCTGCAACGCAACTGTCTGGTCACTTGAATATCGTTCAATATAAGATTCATGGGGTTGGCCAGCCTAGGTAACTGTAACAATGCCCCGGCACATAGTATAATTCTTGGGCATCAGCACTGCTCCATTGAGGGCCGAAGCGTCGCACACAAACCGCCTTAAGGCCATCCCGCAGTACTCGCAGCGCAAGGCTGGATGATAAAATGTTGGTCGGTCTCGGCGAAATCGGAGTTTCCTCCACAGTACATGCTGGTGCGCACAGATGACGATAAGAACCTAGGAATATAATATATTAGTTTTAATCACTATGATTATAGAAGGTAAAGAACTCACAAAAGGCTCTGGTGGGTTCACTGGTGTGAGGGGAGGCTCAGTCGCCTGCCCCACTGCAGCAACATCTAGTCCTCTCCATTGCTGGGGAACAGCCAGGTGCCAAGGTACTGACTGTATCATCTTCTGCCATATGATTACAGAGGGGCATTAGTTCAGGAGTATAAGCTGTCCCACACATGAGGCAGAAGTGTGTACCACATGTGCACCTAAGCTATTATTAGTATCTTCTATTAAGAAATAGGATATATTACTCACATAATATGGTGGCAGCCTCCAGAGCGTTCAATTAGGCGGGCACATGAGGGACAGAACTGAACTTCCCGAGGTCTGGACTGAGCGTACTGTAGTATCTGGGGGTCTGACAGCTGGGTGAGTGGACGGGAATGCTCTTCTGCAATTGCTAAGGCATTTTTCCAAGCAACAGCTGCCTCAGTCGGTAGCCCGTTGAACACTGGATAGTCGCGAGCATTGGCAGTTCGAAAGTAGCGGGTAGGAAAGATAAGCACTCCATCACACCGAGGCGGGAACGAGCTTGGATCGAAAACGTTCTCTGCAGCCACCGTCAAGACTTGCTGAAGGCATCCCTAACACCAAAAGCATTCTTTGGAGCACTGGACATTGGTTCCAGGGGAACGTTCCCAACAGACTGTATAAGACAGTCCCTATGAGCACCAAATGAGTAATGAATGAGTCTTGGATTAAAGTTGAGCCAGGGTCAAATAAGGGCTTACCATCTCAGTCGCTGGGCTTGCCAGCTCAGTCGCCGGGCTTGCCACATTGTTTGTCTATATGTATTAGCAAGTTATAATTATTAAAGACGCAGAATAGTACCTCTTCTTCATATCGGAGGAAGTTTCGAGCTGCGACTAGCTGGCGTCGAACTCGTTCGGGGAGTGACATTGTTTGTTGAATGCGTGAATGCGTGAATGCGTGAATGCGTGATTGTGAGAATGTGTGAAGTAAAAGAAGCGGGCCAGTGGTTCATACACCGGCACGAATTCTTTTTGTGTGGCCTGAGCGTGTACGTACGGTGGCACATTAGGCAAGGTGCGCCAACGTGCAAACAACCTAAAATCTAAAATCGCAAATTGTAAAATCATAGAATTGCAAAATTGTAAAATTACAAAAGAACCAGCCAAATAGCTTTCTAGTCAGTAAGATAGATAGCTATTTAGTCAATTAGTCAATTAGTCAATTAACTAGACAGACAGATAGTCAGTCAGCTAGTTAGTCAATCAATCAGTCAGTCAAGCAGATAGACAACCAGTCAGTCAGTCAGTCAGTCAGCTGGCCGGTCAGTCAGTTAAGCAGACAGACAAACAGTCAGTCAGTCAGTTAACTAGGCAGATAGACTGGCTGACTGACTGTTTGTCTGTCTGTCTGTCTGTCTGTCTACTTGACTGACTGACTGACCGACTGACCGACTGACTGACTAACTGACTAACTGACTAACTGACTAACTGACTAACTGACTAACTAACTGTCTAATTAGCTAACTAGTTAACCAACTAGCTATCTGGCTGGCTGGCTAGCTAGCTAGCTAGTATATATCTAACTAATTAATTAAGAAACTATCTTATAGTGGGTAGTCTTACAATTTAGGGGGCTATAAGGGGGCATAAGGGGAAGGGAATTGTGATTTCGCGAAATCGATTTTGGGTTGTTGCACGATGGCGCACCTTGCCTAATGTGCCACCGTAGGCTACCCCACAACGGGCCTCAAGTTCTCATCGGCAGGGGTGGCAAGGTAAGTTGATACCTAATCTGGGGAGAGTGGTAATTATCTACTTACTATGTACTGTGAGAGTGAGGCGAGACGCAAATAGAATCTCGCGTTACAGACCGGCCGATGGAAATCTCCGCAGCGATACCTGATCTAAGTCACTATCCACTATTCGGGGAATACTTCGTACAGCAGGCCCAGCCTCCCGTGGAGTGGCTGATCAACGAAGCTCGCGATGGCAAGATGCCCGCTCGTCGCGGAGTTTGCGAGGTGCGAAGCGTGAGCATCCGAGTATAAAGAGAACCGTCGACCCGGCCCTACCTCTCTCTTTTCCTGGATCATCATCACATACTCTCATCCAAGCATTCCTCTCACCTTCAACAACCACCCTCCACCACTTCCAACACTTCGCTTTGAACACCCAACCTTTCCACCCTCAAACCCAACAACACCGCCAACTTGCAGTTGCCCAGCATCCTTAGCATCTTCACCCTCGCCACCGCCGTCTCGGCCGTCACTGGTTCGTTTTCTCCTCCTCACCAAAAAACACCCATTCCGAGCCCACTAACACCTCCCAACTCCAGTCTCCTACGACACCGGCTACGACGACAAGTCCCGCTCCCTGACTGTCGTCTCCTGCTCCGACGGCGCCAACGGCCTCAAGACCAACCACCCCAGCTGGAAGACTCAGGGCGACATCCCCAACTTCCCCTACATCGGCGGCGCCGAAGCCATTGCCGGCTGGAACTCGGCTTCGTGCGGCACCTGCTGGAAGCTCGAGTACAATGGCAAGACCATCAACATCCTCGCTATCGACCACGCTGCCGCCGGCTTCAACATTGGCCTCGCTGCCATGAACGCCCTCACCCACGGGCAGGCCAGCCAGCTCGGTCGCGTCGACGCCACGGCCACCAAGGTTGCCGTCAAGAACTGTGGTCTCTAAAGATGCCATCTTTACGAGCTTACGACTGGAGAAATGGGTTGAATTGGGACTTTTTTTTTTTACTTCACTCCTTAATTGTTTTTTAATATGCATTGGCTGGCGTTATAGACTACTACGAATGATCACACTGGATCACTTGGATATGCATCAATTTACCAAGATTACTACAATGACATTGACAAATACAAGCGCAAACTATCTCCTGAGTGATTCTAGATATGAGCGACTACCCTGGCAATGATGGCAACTCATGGCAAGCATATCATTGGTTATGGATATATCTGCAAAGCAATCAAGAGACTGTAATCAACTGCCGCCGTACATGTATCCACCCCCACAGATGCTCGTAGCCAAATGGCGTTCCTTTAAGCTCAAATATCCCTGGTCTCTCTGAATATTCTCTGCTTGACTCTTCTTTTGTAAAGTGAGCTGGGGGTACTTGTACATGAATTCGAATGCCTCATTTATTTCTCTGCATCGACTTCCTCGCTGGTGTGGTCGGCTACTCGTCTGAAAGAACAGAACCGCTTGGCGAAGACTCATCACTACTGTTTTCGTCCTCAATTCTCTCTTGGGCTGCGGATTGTCTCATCCACGGCGGTGTCGTGACAAATTCTGGAGGAGGAGACAGAGACGAGCTTGAGTCAGTGGATGGGCTCTTGGTTCTTTTCGGTGTTTGCTCAGTTGGAGGACTCCCGCTCTCAGGGGTTTTGCTTCTAGCAGTCCTAGCAATATCGAACGACGTGGGAATTGTCGAAGCGGTTGATGATTCACCGGTGGTGTAGGGTTCAAGAGAACTTTCGTCCGCCTCATCTACTTGAAATAATTAGCATCCTTTGTAAACCCTTCTGTTCACGTCGCTTACTGTCATCCTCATCAACGTCGGTAACCCACATGATGTATTCCACGACCTCAACTCTTGCGGCGAAATCTTCGTAGCTGAGGCCCTCTTCCAGCCCTCTAGACGGAAACCGAACCTGGCTTGGTGCCTTGAAGCCCCCAACCGCCTCTTTCCCTTTGACTAGGGCCATCGCAAAGTCGATAAAGCGACCGAACAAAGCCGTTTCACCCTTGAAGACAACACATTTTTCATCGGGACACTATCCCATGAAGTTGACGGCGTCTGGGTCCGAGGCTTTTTTGATCTCAAGTTCGAGGACTTCGTTGGTCTCAGGATCGCGACTGGACTCGACGGCGAGATCGGAGTCTGGGAGGAGCTCGAGGGAAGGTAACACATGGGGATCGACTTTTAGGATTTTGCCCTCGAGATACTCTTCGTAAGCTAGCCCTAAGACTTCCTGTCGGGTCTTGTTGACGGTGGAGAGTGTGGTGGGGGACCTGACAGTGATTCCTCCATCGCCTTTGGCGCCGTCTTTGAACGCCATGTTGCTGAAGCTGACTCAGAGCGGCGTAAAGCCAGAGGATGAGTTGAAGATGGCGAGGCGCAAGAAAGGATAATTTTCAGAGGTTCGACTTGAATGATGCAAGAGTTGGAAAGTTTACTAGAACACGTGGCAGGAGTTATGGAAGAGGCCTTGGACAGGCAGCCGCAGACAGCCGTGGCAGTTGTCGGGCACTGGCAAGTCGGCCCTCGCTTCAACCTGGCCGCCGGGCCAAATGCTGCGTGCCGCCGTCCGAGCTTCAACTTGCTCTTCTAACCTTCAAGTTTCTTCCTTGACAGTCGGCACCTTGGAAGTGCGCACAGTACTTGTTCGAGCTTCGCATCTTGCAGCAACCAAGACAACATCTTCAAAGAAGCAATTCTCGTTTTTTGAAGCATTATGACTATGACACTTTAAGGATGCCATCCAAATCAACCTGCCAGATGCGTTTTCTTGTTCTGATGGTTTGAGTCGACGCATCACATCGTGGCTCGATGGAAGACCTTGCAGGTTGATTGGATGGTGTTGTATGGTGTTAGATGGTGTTCTACTGTAGTAGTTTCCTCCCGTCCGAGTGGCAGCATCTACGACTAACCACAAGTCACAAAACTGTTTGCTCCTTCACGTGTCACAAACACTCACCGACCACATTAGCGACCTGTCGATGTTCTGTTTTAGGACGCCATACTGATGCAGACGCCCAAATCCGGCAAGAACTTTGGGTACACAACCTGTAGCTACAAGCCGCTTCCCAATGCAACTCTGTGGCGACGCTGGCTGCAGCTGGGGGCGTCCAAGTTGAACAAGTGAAGTGGTTGGACAGTGGAAACAACCCGGACCTTATCACGGCGCGGCCGCATGATGGACCGAGTTTGTGGACCCAATAGCCGGCCTCGACGGAATTGCAATTCGCGACTTTCTTTCCGGGAAAAAGCAAAACCGCAATAATCGATGGATGCTGACTTGGGGCGATAAGCTTCAAGAAGTGGCGTTGTCTCCGATCTGCCGAAGCTAGCGCTGTGAATGCGACAGAACAACGTGGGGCCCTCTTCAACAGCTGTGTTGGTCCTTGTCCTTCTCTATCCCCTGACCCGGACATTCATTACTTCTCCGTAAGGCGGTAGGGCCATCTGCAGTAAGTATCAGGCGACCCAACACGTCCTGGGCGAGACACATGAAGTGAGTGGGAATCCTCGCCAGCCACCATCCAACATGGAGTCGGCTCCCGCGCAAACACGGGTGCCGGCCTCGCCCTTCGTCCAGCAGCTCCCGAACGAGCTCCTTAGTCATATTCTTGGGTTTCTCGACTCGCCCTCACGCATGCAGGATGCTTTGCAGGACGACCCCACCAAGATCTCTCGCCCCGTCGACGATGGAATCACTACTGGAATCGCCACCCCCATCAAGAATGCCTCCCTGGTCTGCCGCCTCTGGAGGCACTCGGCCCTGCAGCTCCTCTTCCGTCACGTTGTTTGGGCCTTCCAGCGCTTCTGCAAGCCAAATGACGTCGACGTCGTATCCAAAATCCCGATTCTAGAATTCTTGAGAAGCAACCGTCTGTCCAAGACTGTCGACAGCTTCACGATTCTCATAGACTCTCCTGAGGGGACCGGGAACTACACGTATGCGGATGGGGAGTTCTGGGGCCTCCTGCCTCCCGAGCATCGTCCTCCTCAACCGCCCATGTCTTGGAACCCTCCGTGGTCAGTCACCTCTGGTGAACCACAACGGGCACCACCCCCGCGTCTTGCCTCGGCGGATGGGCTGGGTGCCAGGGGAACAGACGCAGCGGCTCGACCACACTGGGACAACAACTGGTTATGGCACGCCATCTTTGGGCAGCTCGACCCCTTTCGGATCACGTTGATTAGCTCAGCAGATATCATCTCTTCGCTTCTAAGCCGCAGTGTTGACTTGACAAGTGAGTGGGCATTTAATAGTCACTATCACATCGTGTCACTGTCACGGGCGTCGCGTTCCCTCGTGCCAGAGGCTGCTCCAGCCGGCGCCCTCAGTCTCGGCCTCTTACCTTCAAACGATCAGGACACTGCCGGGAATTCCGTCCCAAGCGATTTATTCAACATTCGAGAATGGACCTCACTTCTTGTCAACGAAGGATCCTTTGTTCCCGTCTACCAAGCTTACGAGTTCTTCCACTACAATGCCCCGACTCTCCTCCCCGTCATACTGAACCCCTCGGACTCATCCTTCAACCGTCTTCAGAAGACTCTCCGCTCATTCTCGTACATCGGGACCTTCCCGCTTTCCCGCCATATCCGAGACGTTGTCCTCCCCCACTGCCCTCCGGTCGAGCACCTTTACATCCAGATCATGCCTACGGACCTCAGTTTCTGGCAGAATAGCGGCCTTGCGCATGTCGATATCACCGACTTGTGGCTGGAGTGTGACACTGCATATTCGTTTATAATGCGTGACATCTTTGATCGAGACGTGAAATCGAGATGGAGGAGGCTTGAGGTCTTCGAAAGTGGCGACGCCTCCACTGAAGAGGCGTGGATCATGGCCATGCAATATGTCCAGATGCATGGGCTCAACGGTTGGAAGATGCACAAGGAGGGTTACTTCGTGAGGTGCCGGGCATAAGGCGCTTGGCGAGGCGGTCAAGATATCTTAGCTCATGAAGCCCCGTTGGCTCAGTGGTAAAGCGTATCACTAGTAATGATAAGATCACTGGTTCGATTCCAGTACGGGGCAGAGCACAAGGCAATTGGCCATCTTCTTTTTGTTGTCTCTTCTCTATGGGTTTGGGCATCGTCGTTGTTTGGCGGCAGTCGATTCTCGTGGCCGTTTGGCTTTTTGTGGAGACTCTTTAATAGTAGCAGGACGGGATAGTCTATAGATAGTCTATGTATCCAGACTAACGTCCCTAAGTTTGGTTGCTTAGGCTTTGCGCTTTAACGGCACTGCACCGAACCTGTTGTCGCTGTCATGAAGTTCAGGGTCATTCGTGCACATTACAGTCTTCGTTCAAGCGAGTGTCCTGCTCCATGAAAATGGGTGAAACGGGGTAACAGCTCGGAAGTGGTTCGCAGATTATTCAACCTTTCACTCACGCAGGTCTCGACACTTCATAACACCGACGACAGTAGGAATGGCGGATAAGGCCATCGGCAATTCTATAAGTGATGACATTCGTCTCTAAAAGCACATCTCTCTATCTTTGGTCCCGTTCCCTCCCGTATTACGGAACCATATCGAACCGCAGCCAAACAAACCTAGTTGCCCTGTAGTATCAACACCCAGTAGATGCCAAGACGATGATGTATATCCGAATCCATTCACAAGCAATATGCAGGCAACGTGTACGCCGTTCCAAACCCATAGTATGTAGCCCGATTGCTGTCACCCTGAACCACTGGCCCCTAGTCCGAGTAATTGTAAGAAAATAACAAGATTTGCAAGCCCTGCCGGTCAAGGGATTCAATCCTCATCGCTGCTGATGTCGCCGTCTTTATCGCTGTCGGAGAGGTCCACGATGGGCTCGTGAGCCTCATGCTCCTGCATCTCGCGGTAGGTGCTCCAGGTCAGGCCCAGGAAGGCGACGATGATCATGGCGCCGCCGAAGATGGCAGCGTAGCTAAGCGGCTCGCCGGTGATGAACCAGTCGACGATGGCGACGATGAAAATGGTCAGGAGCGCGGCGACGGAGGAGAGGACCGGCGACGTGAGAGAGATGAGGACGAGGAACGAGCCGCTGAAGGTGGCGTTGGCGAGGACGGCCAGAAGAATCAGCCAGCACGTGGAGGCGACGGGGAGCTCGAACTTTTCGATGCCGAGGAAGTGGATGATGGGCAGAGGAACCCAGAGGACGGTCAAGGTGAACAGGCCGATGCAGGAGCCAAACGTGTTGGCGAAGATCATGCCCCGGCCCGGCGAAACTCCCTCGGGCGGGCAAGCGAAGCGCTTATACAGGACTTCGTAGAGGCCGTAGAGGACGGATCCAACGCCGATGACGAGGTTTCCAAAGAACCGGTTGCTGGCTTCCACATCCTTCGTTCCGGGCTTGGTATCCCCGTATGCGACGACGAGAACTCCGGCAATGGCGATGAGGACCGCCACGGACTTGTCGAGGCGCAGCGGCTCCTTTAGAAGCGGGACGGAAAAGACGTAGGCAAAGAAGGCAGAGCAGTTGTAGATGGCGGTGAGATCCGAAGGCGTCGTCAAGCTGACGGCGATGTACCAGCTCAGGCCCGCGACGGTCAACGAGCAAGTGATGATGGCCGTGTAGCGGACGAGGTAGCGAATCGGCCGGGCTCGCTGCTGCACCGAGAGGCGGAAGACGTCGAGGGTCTGCGTCTCGATCATCATGGCCGTAGTGCGCAGCAGCTGCTTGTGGCGCTTCCAGAAGACGGGCCAGGGCATGTCGCGCTTCTGCAGGCGCAGGATGGCGAGCTGGACGGGCCACAGCACGACCCAGGAGCCGTGGGTGAAGTACATCATGCAGTACGCCTTGTCCCAGCCGAGGTCGTGCTGGATGTAGGCGCTCAGCTCCGTCTGCACGCAAAAGGACACGAGGCTGACGGCGAGGAAGAAGGCGGCGTAGGTGTACTTCTTGCGCGTCGAGCTCATGCTTGCCTCGACCGTGGTCTGAGGGCTGCGGCTGCGCATCGTCGAGCGCCGGCTGAAGGTTGGGCGTTCAGCCATCTCGTTGCGGTAGGGGCTTCGGTCCCGGCTGGACCCGTGACTTGACCTCCGGTTGCCGTCGTCGCTCATGCGTGCGAAGCCGGCGCGGCCTCGCTCTTCGTCGGGTTGCTGCTTGTGCAGCAGCGGCGTCTCGGACCGCCCATCGGTAGGACGGTTCAACGGCGGGCGGCGGGCCGCTTCAGGGTCCATGTTGTCCAGCTCGAGCCAGTTGTCGTCGCCGTCGTCGTCGTCGTCGTCGTCGTCACTGTGATGTTCCCCGTTCGGGTCGGAAGCGGCGTTCGGAGGGCCGTTGTTGGGGCCGGGATTACCAACACTGGTTGATTTCTCCGAGGCTCGTGGCTCGCGGGTGCATGTAGCGTCGTCGTTGGCAATGGAGGATTCGGCGGAGAAGTGCTCGTGGTCTTGCAGAAGATGGACCTCTTGGTCGGGGTCGGGTCGCCGAGGCATACGAGACGGCGAAGGGAGGATAAGATAAGATCAAAGGAGAGACGAGAAGAGAAGAGATCAAGTGGTCAGCCGGGGATAGCGCTCTTTTGTTGGACCCGATCAGCCGTGCCCGTGGTGGTGGTGTTGAGAAGCCGTCCAGTTTGGGCATCCAGTGGGTGCTGTCGCAATGCGGTCGGTCGGGGAGGATCCAGGGGTGACAGCTGAATGGTCCAGGGGGAGGGCGGGTCTAAACCCCCGAAAATACAGGGGATTTAGCAGGGGGGCTAGTGGCCAAGATCAAGATGCCTCGCGTCAGTCGCGGCTCTGGGCCTACAAAGACCGTTCGAACCGTGCAGTGGGAGCTGCCGCTGAAGGATCTGACTTCTTTTAGGGGGTTGCTAGCGCGGGCCACGAGGCTTTCCGTGGTCGGAGTGGTCGGGTGGGATAGATTAGAACAGTGGCGACGTCACTCATCCGGCTGCTCGGTCTTACAACGAAAGAAAGGGTCGTTCCATCCATGCTCCCTAATTGCTATTTGCTTGGTATGGTCTATCTTAATGAAACCAATAATAGGATTACCGGCCTCAGGTTGAACATTGATTTCTTCTATTCTGACTTGTTCAGTGGGGGTCGCTGCTCTGGTGGAGGGTGAATCCGAGAATAGGCACTATCTATAGATGGACGGGTTTGTGGCGGACTGGGCCGTCTGAGGTGGTCACAAGATGACATTCTTCATACATGCTGGGGGTATGCAGCATCTCCAAGCCCCTGCCTCGGTCATCCACTAGATTTATGAATTGCTTATCTCTCGTGCCTCATGCCATGTTACCCTACAAAGATCCAGCCAGTGACCCGTCGTTTTTCTCCAAACTGCGGACCTCCATCCCGGTGACACCAACGGTCATGTGCCCACGACACCCTCACTGAACGACCCAGCCTGCCGGTGCCTATTTAGCTCCAGCACCAAACAGCGCCGCCGGGACGTCGTACGTATACTCGAGGTCGCCGTGCCAGTAGTTGGTAGTGTCCGCCTTGGACAGAGCCCACGCTTCGTCTAGAGCCTTCACTACGTCCTCGGGCAGCGGCCCCTTCTCCAGGTCGTCGAGGTTGCTCTCCAGCTGGGCGAGGCTCGATGTTCCGATGAGGATGCCGTCGTTGCCGTCCTTGATCTTGAGCTGAGAGTGGTGCACAGCCCACCTCAAAGCAATTTCCACCATCTGAAGATTGCTCTTCTCCGCCGCCGCCTCAATTGTCTGCAGCGCCTTGAAGGTGCTGTCCCGAAAGTAGCGCTGGCGATACGCGGCGCCCGACGCGGCCTCGGAGGAGAAGCGGCCGCTCTCGGGCACTATGTCCTTGGACTTGATCTTGCCGGAGAGCAGCCCGCCGGCGATGGGGTTGTAGACGACCACGTCGAGGCCGTAGCGGCGGCAGGCCACCAACAGCTCCGCCTCGATGCCTCGGGTGATGCAGTTGTACATGCCCTGGTAGACGGTAGGCCTCACCCAGTTGTTGTATTTGCAGATGGCGACGACCTCGGCCACCTCAAAGGCCGTGAAGTTGCTGATGCCGAACTGCACAAACTTGCCGGCCTTGTGGAGCTTATCCATCGCCTCAAGGGTCTCCGCGAAGGGAGTGCCACGATCGGGTCTGTGGAGATAGAGCAGCTTGGGATGCAGCATCAGCAACGCATTTCCTCACATAGACAGGCCATTGAGGGACGGTGATGTCTTAACTCACATCGATACAGTCGGTACCGAGGTCCTTCAAACTTGTCTCGACTGATGCAAACACCTTCTCCGCAGTGTTGTCGCCAGGGGTGGATGGATACTTGACCTTGGTGGCCAGGGTGAAGCCTCTATCTTTCCAACCAGTCTGAGCCGTCCAAGCCTCCTGCTTACCTCCGATATAGACTCGGGCCGTGTCCAGCTCGTTGTATCCTCTAGACTGGAAGAGGTCAAGGTTCTCCTTGAATGTGCTCACGTCAGTGATGCGAGCGCCATCTCCTCCCTCAGGTCCAAAGGTCATGAGACCTAGGATGATGCGATTGGTCGGCTTCTGAACGATGAGAGGCATGTTGTCGTGAACAAGGGGTGCTGTTGTTGAAGTCAAAGAGGATGTTGTTGAAGTCCAAGAGGAGGGCACAGTACACGAGATGAGAAGTGATATGGAAGTATGGATGGTGTACAGCTACGTTTCCAAGGACATCACGCAATGAATATATACCCAGAGAGGAGTCGAGGACGATGAGAACGGCCCCACCCCGATTGTCAATCCAGGCGGGGATTTGACCTTCGAAGCCGGTTCGTCGGATCAAAGTTCGGATTTAGGCGCCTCTCCAATGCTTCAGTCGGGGACTGCAGCGAAGATATGTCAACCACCACCTCGTCCCCAAAATGTAAATCAAACCACAAAATTTTGGCTTTCCATACACACCGCTATAGAAGCCACCCTCCTGTACGGTTGAACCGCACCTACTCACTAGGTTGAGGATATGATGCCACAACGGATCACGGATGTCTATCCTTTTCAGAAGCAGTGTGCCTTCAATATCGACTACCAAGACCAAGAACATCGCGTGTGTTAGTCTAGAGATTGGCGAAAGCCACCTGATCTATTGTCATTTCCCTTGAGGACTTAGTAGGGTACCTTAGCGAGGTTAAGATGGCAATTAAAAGGATCTATGAGGCTAGAGTTGTTCATTTTGACCTGTCTATAAGCAATATCATATTAAACACCAAGGGTCAAATAACTCTTATCGATTTTGGTCGGGGTGGTTTTATTATATTTATTAATAACGATATTAATCAAGATGAGAATATAAAACATCGAGAGTGAAAGACCATGTAGGCATGCAATATGCAGTTCGAGTAGAAACATCGTGCAGCCCGAACAGCACCACTCCTACATCCATGAGCCTTACCGTCGTGGTGTACTACTGCGGTGCCGCTCTGCAATGCCGTTCCGCGGCGACGGATGACGAGTCGGCAAGTCACGACTGGGTGTCAAATTCTCGGAAATAAGCCAAAGATGGAAGTATTTAGTCTACTGATGAGTCAGATAGTCTACTAGTCAACGGCCCAAATCCGTATGAATGCCCACTACTCATCAGTGAATCGACACTGAAAAGTCCCAGCTCTTGATGCACCGGGAGTTAACCCCAGGCAGGCTTTGTAATCGGCGACGTGCACACCACCACAAAGTTGTGACGGGGCCTACTAGTAATCTTACTGGGAGTTACTTGCATAGAGGTCTTGTGAGTCACCTCTCGGGCATGTTGCATGTTAACTCCGAAAGCCATGAAAGGGTACGTGGAGATTTAGGACATGAACATTTGTCGATGGCGTTGCCGAGCTTTCTAGAGGCGGGGAAGAAACACCCAAGAAAGCAGCCCGCCAGGCTCAGAGCCGGCGTGCGGCTAAATCCCGGTTGGTGGCCAATCCGCGCGCTCAACCTCGAAAATCAAAGCCGCCATTGGGTCCAGAGCTCCAGATTTGTTGTATCGAGCTTCAGACCTTCGTCGCCTGCAAATTGCAATTCGTGTAATGCGGCGCCTTTGGCAAACATGCCCATGTATGATATGATTGGTCTCGCCGTCGCCATCTCCGGCTTTGCTAACATGCCCCCCAGGACCACAATCTCATCCACTGATCCATCATGAGGGCACACCTAGCCCGCCATGCTCGACGGGTCCTTATCCAGCAATCCCGCTCCCCGTCCTGCGCACTCTATTCAGCTCCCACCCGGTGCCAACAACTGCGCCGGCCGATAGTTCACAGCGTCTCACACCGAACGTTCCTCGATGGCATGTTCAGGAAGGCGCCTCGGGAAGTGCGCCAGCCCGAGTTCGAGCCGGGATGGATGAAGATCATGGTCTGGAGGAGTCGAATGCTCGACAACCTGCGTCCACCACCGACGGACGAGCTTGTTCAAGCTTGGAAATCCCTTTTCGATGCGAAGCTTTCGAGCCGAGTACCATTGAACGCCTCCCAGGCCCTCCAATGCCGCCGACTTCTCGATTACCTCCTCCGGCAGCTCTCCGAGGCACCCGCGAATAGTCCCTTGAAACTGGACTCCAAGGACCTCAACAATGCCCTTACCGCACTCCGGACCCTACGACCTCGCGAGAGGACCCCAGAACACTTGGGTCTTGCCAAGAGCGTTTATTCAACTCTCACGTCGGGACATTTCAACAGTAAGAACAATCGCCCCGATACTGGATTGTGGGCGCAATACATCCACACCATCTGTCTCTACGGCGGATCGAAAGAAGCCATCCAAATGCTTCGCGCAAATTGGGATAAGGCGGTTGACCTTGCCAAGAATGGCGACAGCTTGGTGCTTCCGGTCGCACAAGGCTTGGCGAGAGAGGGCCACGAGCAGGAATTGGTAGCACTGGTCGAATACGCCGACAAAAATGGCATTCCCTTTGACAAGGATACACAAATGGCGATTGTCACATTCTTTGCGGAGCGGGATCAGGTTCCGGAGACGCAACAATGGTTTACTAAACTACCCGCGACGGGAACACGCACCGCTGAAGTGTATCCTCTGGTCGCATTGTTCGCAGTCCGCAACAATGTGCAGGATTGGGCCGTGCCTTATTTTCTCGAGCTCGGCGACACGAAACCCGAAAAAGCCTACTGGGACAGCTTACTACATGCCATTCTTGTCATGGGAAGGGGCCTAAAACAAGTCGAAGCCATGATGTCGCACATGGCCGATTCGACTGGTCCTGTCAAGGCAGATACAACCACGATCAACGGCCTCCTACGCGCTGCGGTAGCCTTAAAGGACCCTATGCTGGCCGAGGACATCCTTTCGCTTGCTACGGAGAAGAACCTCAGGTTAGATGGCGAGACTTACCTCATTCAGATGGGCTTGCGCCTAGAAGCAGGATATCTGCCGGGTGTCCAGGCCGCATATAAGAGTGTCAAGAAACTCGAGCCCTGGCACTCCGACCCTGATCGGTGGTGGGAGTATTGTCAATTGCTTAACAGGTACCTGAGTGTACTTTGCGCCCAAGGGAAGCCGGACTTCATTCGTCTCGGTGAGCTTGTCGAGCTGGCCGAGGAAGACCAAGTGCAACTGGACCCGAAAACCCTTGCCTCGCTTTGCGTTAGGTTCTTGGAGAACGACCAGCATTTCGAGGTGATGGATATTCTGTCAGTCCACGCCTTCCAATTCAGCGCCGCAGAGAGAGAAATCGTTCAAGAGGCCTTCGTCAAGTTCTGTCTGAACCCTAAGACGAGCACCTCCCGTGCGTGGACTAGCTACCAGGTGCTGCGACAGTTTTTCCAGGACCTGAGCTTTGAACATCGCGTTAGCCTCATCGATGCTTTCTTGGACCGAAAACGTCCAGATATGGCATCACACGTCTTTGGGCACATGCGACAGCACAGGAACAGCGACTATCACCCACGACTCGACACCTACATCAGGTTCTTCGAGGGCTTGGGCCAGTATCCGGATAGCGAAGCCCTGGAAATGGTCTACAATATGTTGAAGATGGACACGACCGTTCAACCAAACACGCGACTTTATACGTCTTTGATGCTCGCCCACACTGCCTGTGATCGGGCCCTACAGGCGTTAGATTTCTGGACAGAGATCACATCATCAAGGGAAGGGCCTACGTACACCAGCCTCGAGGCCGTCTTCTGGACCCTCGAACACAGACCAGGAGGGTCCAAGATGGCCCACAAGGTCTGGAAAAGGATAGAGAACATGGATGTGGATATTCCTCCAGCAGTTTACAATGCCTACGTCGGCGCTATTGCTGGAAATGGGGAGGAACAGGAAGTGCAAAACGTCATTCTTAGGATGGGTAAAATCACGGGAGCTGAGCCGGGAGCAACGACGTGAGTTTCCAAGATGTTCAGTCCAGGCCTGTCGTCGACGCTAACAAGACACAGATTAGGCGTGGCTTACAATGCCCTTCCTGGGCGGCAACTACAGTCCAGATTCGAGAACTGGGCGAAAATGCGATACCCCGACGTCTGGGCGGAACTGGAAAAGAAGGGAAGAAGAGAGTCGAGGGAATCGACGCTGTGTAAATTCAAACTGAAGCGAGTCTTCAAGGCTTGAAATGTACCAAAAGATGTTTGATGTAGACATGTATCTATACATAGTAGAGGTCGAAGCTGTTGTACATATGACCAAACAATGACCATGAGATCCCCCACAAACGCCAGCATGGCCCAAGCACGACGCTTTTATCGTCCTCGCGTTGAGAAGAATTGATCGCGCAGCATCTCTGGGTGGGCGTGTACGCTGGGGTAGAGACCCATGCCCTGGACTCGGCGGACCATCTTGGCGACCTTGCGCTGGTTGACGGGTCGGAGGCGGGTCACCTTGGAATGGTTGATCATTCCGGAGGGGGTGGTAAAGTGCTCAATCAGCGAGAAGTTCTGCAGGATGCATTAGCCCAATACTTCTACGCAGTCAATCGGGGAGATTCCACGGAGAGTAGCCCACCTTGTACATGTCCAGAGGATTGATTCCTAGAGAGTCGACAACATCGTTGTTGCGCAACGACCTCTTGCGCCACTTCTGCATCTCGATCGGGCTCAGGTCATGCGGCGAGTACACGTCACCGGCCTGCCACCGACGGGGCATCTGGCGGAGGTAGTCGTTGGAGTTCTTCTGGCTCTTGAGGAACTCCATCTGGGCTGTCTTCTCGCGGACGTACACGGCCGAGCGAGCCTTGGCGCGGTCGAGCATGCGTGCCGCCGCATCGGCGCTGGGGGTGGCTCCCTGCGCGGATCTGCTGTTGCTGCTGGTGTTGTTGTTGCTGTTGAGGTTGGAGAGGCGGTTGTTGTAGGCGCCGGCGCCGGGGGCAGCGTCGCGGGGGGGCGGCCGGGCGACGGGGGCGGAGGAGGAGAAGAGCCGAAGGAGGGATCGCACAACAGCAGCGCCGGAGGGCGGCAAGGGGAGTCGGGGAGGCATGGCTGGGAAGGCGGATTGAGAGGGCGGCGGCGGCTGGGATCGTGATGTCGTGATGCCTGGTGTAGTTGGAGGTTTTTTGAGGTGGACACGGAACATGCCGGCGGAGCGTTTCCGCGGTCTGCGGGAGCGCCCCACTCGGATTTTATCATTTTCTATCTTCTTCAACGGCGGGATGCAATTCAAGACAGGCATTTTTAGCTAATAGCGACCAACTTCGACAAGGTCCACGGCCACAGCAATCACCTTCTGCTAAGGAAATACGGGGGTTTTCTGATTCTTGGGCAATTACGAATTTTGCACGCGAAACCGTTGCAGGTCCTTCACCATGGTCCGAAAACTGAAGCATCACGAGCAAAAGCTCCTGCGAAAAACCGACTTCATCACGTACAAGTCGGACAATGACCACCGCGACAAGGCAGTCATCCGACGGTACATGATCCAGAAGCCCGAGGACTACCACAAGTACAACCGTCTGTGCGGGGTATGTTTCCTCGTCGCCCTTTTCTCGCATCGTGATGGTTCTAACCAGGGCTTCCCCGAGCAGTCTCTCCGACAGCTGGCGCACCGCCTCTCGCTCCTCCCGGCGGACAACGCCACGCGGCGAAAGCACGAGGAGCTGCTGCTCAACAAGCTCTACGACATGGGCATCGTGTCGACGACGGCCAAGCTCTCGGCCGTGGAGAATAGCGTCACGGTCAGCGCCTTCGCGCGGCGGCGGCTGCCCGTGCTGATGACGCGGCTGCGCATGGCCGAGACGGTGCAGGCGGCGACCAAGATGATCGAGCAGGGCCACGTGCGGGTCGGCACGGAGACGGTCACGGATCCCGCGTACCTGGTGACGAGGGGCATGGAGGACTTTGTGACGTGGACGGTGGGGAGCAAGATCAAGCGCAACATCATGAAGTACCGGGACCAGCTGGACGACTTTGAGCTGCTGTGAGCACGGTCTGCAGACACGCATTTGGGTTCGAGGAGTTTGCGGCGCAAAGACTATTCGGAAGGGGTTTCGCACGCGGTTTTACCACGACTACGATTACGCATCTAGATTCAAGACAAAAGTTCAAGACAAAAGTTCGGGTTGTGGATGTGTCGAGCTGACAACGACACAACGATAAATATGCCACGATTTTCCACCCTTCCTGCTTTCTCAAGTCTCCGAAAGACATCAGACTGTCGATTGATTTAACCGAACGGATCCTACTGGAACGTGAGAGGCTGGTAGTGGTGGGTGGTCAACGGATGGAACTCACTCCCCCGCAAACTGAACCGCAGCGGAGAAGATTAGCCGACCAGAACTCCAACCCATGACACCTCGGCAACAAACAGGCCAAGGAGCTTCAATGATTCAGCTCGCCTACAAGACAAGTCTGCAAGTTCATCTAGGCTAGCATTTTCCGACGTCAAGGCTGTACTCTATCCACGTCCCTTTGATTTCCCATCTTCACTCAAGAGCACCGTAGCAAGTTTCAACCCAGGCTCGCAGTCATGGTCGTTACCAAGGACAAGCCCGAGTACGCCGACATCGACAACTTCAAGCCGCTGCCCAAATACGGCCACCTCAGCGAACTAGACCCTGAGTTCGCCAAGCTCAAGGGGCCAACCGACGAGATGGTAGAACAGATATGGGAACCCTCGCTCTCCCTCGACGCCTTCCGAAAGATGTGGCTGAACGACTCGCTGCCACCCAAGGGATGCCCCGGGGAGGGCGTCGACGTCGTCACGGAGACGCGGCAGATCCCGGTGCGCGACGGCGCCGAGGTCGGGATCAAGGTGTACAGGGCCAAGGAGAAGAAGCCCGGCTCGGCGCTGGTGATGCGCTTCCACGGCGGCGGGTGGGTCGTCGGCGGGCACTGCACCGAGCATTCCGAGAATCTCCTGGTTGCAGGGCGGACGAACTCGGTGGTTGTGAGTGTCGAGTACCGGATGTAAGTGGCTTTTGCCGGGGTACGATGTTGCCATGTTGCGATGGTTGAGGCTGACGGCCCAAGGGCTCCCGAATTCCGTTTCCCATACTCGGCTCATGACTGCTTGGACGGCCTGAAATGGGTAGGCTCCAAACATGTGCCATCGAGGTGCCACGCGGCTGACTCTCATAGTCGAAAGAAAATGCTTCCTCCTTGGGTGTTGACCCCGAGAAGATCATCCTCGCTGGAGGAAGTGCCGGCGGTAACCTGGTAAGTTCTCTTCACTACATACAACCACCAGCAGTCCAGCTAACGAAAGAGCGCAGGCGGCCGTCGCTGCTCTCATGGCGCGAGACGAGGGCATCTCGGGCATCGTCGCGCAGGTCCTCTGCTTCCCCGTGACGTGCCACCCCAAGTTTCTGCCCACGGAGAAATACGAGCTCGGGAGTTTCCGGCAGAACCACGACGCCAGCATCGTCACCTCAGCGCGCTTGGAGTGGTTCCTGGACCATTACATGCCCGAGCCCACACCTGACTGGCGGCTGTCGTGTCTACTGGCGCCGTCGCTCAAGGACCTGCCTCCAGCGTGTAGGTGACCAACTTCACAGATTTGACTATCCTGTATATCGGAACGAACTCAAGCTAATGAGTGCTGAATAGTGGTGCTGGTTGCTGGGTACGACGCCCTGAGAGACGAGGGCCTTGCTTATGCGGAGCGTCTGCAGGACGAAGGCGTGGAGACGGAGTTGCATACGTATCAGGGCATGCCGCACGGCTTCTACATGTTCCCGACACATCCCAAGGTGTTGGATTACTTTGATCGGATTGTCACATACATTGGCCGGTTTTCTGGCTGATCTTTGCTGCGTCAGAGTGTCGCTTGTCGGACATTCCAACAACCTGCCTCAGGGGTCGGTGCTGGTCTGAAGTACTCCCCGAGGTGTTTCATAGACTATCAGCAAAAGACCGCGCACGAAGACGGGTCTGTTCATTCTCGTCGCCTCTATGCCATCTATACTTGAATCCAGAGGTCTGGGCTGGCTATATGCCCCTGATTAGTGCTACTTACCAACTCCCTCGTGTCGGCCAAGATTCTAGGCAATCGCTTTATGAAAAGGCGGCATTGTACACATTAAGCACGACATGAGATTCACTTCGATTAAGCCAAATGCGTCAACAGCTGTGTGTGCCATGCTGATAGTGTTAGTTGACGGCTCCCATCCGGGACCGGGGGGTTCAGCCGATCGGCCCCGCCCGAGGCCGAGATACAGCGCGGAGAACTTATATAAACGCCTAGCTGCAGTCGCCCATCTCTCCACATTCACACACGCCCACAGAACGGTGTAATATGTAATATATTTGCATTTCAGTCTAGCACCCAGTGCGCCAAGAAATCTCAGGCCAGCCCATACCATATAGCCAGCCAGGACCGCCCACGCCCGCAAGATGGCCTCCTTGGACACCCTCAAGGACGTCCTCGTCCACCTCATCGACCCGTGGCTCTTCATGGGCGTCAGTCTGCGCTTCTGGCCCGGCACCATCGGCCAGCTGGTCTCCAGGGGCGACTTCCGCACCCTGCTCTCGCCCTCGGCCTTGGCGGAGGCCTGCTTCGGCAACTTCTGGGCCTTTGTCGGGCCGCAGGTCAAGACCGGCGCCGAGAAGCGCGTGGTGCCCCTGCTCGAGGGCCGGGTCCGCGGCGGCCAGGTCTGCGACGACGTCGTCGGCGAGCCCATCGGGGGGGTCGTCCTGGAGGTTGGCGCGGGCACGGGCATGTGGGCGGATGTGTTCGCCGCGGTCGGCAAACGCACCGCGGCGGCGGCGGAAGATCGCGGCGGGGACGGGGACGGGGACGGGGACGGGGACGGGGACGGGAGACGGCGCAAGGCCGGCGGCGGCCTGAAGCGCGTGTACGGCATCGAGCCGAATCTCCAGTCGGCGGCGGCTCTGCGGGAGCGCGTCCGGGAGCTCGGCCTCGAAGACGTGTACGAGGTGGTGCCGGTGGGCATCCAAGACCTCAACGACCCGACGGCGTGGGCCGGCCGCATCGAGCCCGGCAGCGTCGACTGCATCGTGACCATCCTGTGCCTGTGCAGCATCCCAGAGCCGGAGAAGAACACCCGGCTCCTGTACGACTGCCTGCGAAAGGGCGGTCGCTGGTATGCGTACGAGCATGTCCAGGTTGGGCGGGGAGGGTTCTCCTTGTGGCTGTATCAGCGTGAGTGCAACCTACCCATTTTCCATCGTTTCCCCCCCTGCACAATCTTGGCCAGAACCAAGAAAGCTTACCAGCGCGTACTGCAACACAGGGTTCATCAACCTCGTCTGGTCCAATGTTGTGGGCTCATGTCGACTCTGTCGAGCCACCGACAAGACGTTGCGAGACGCTGGCGCATGGGAGAAGATCGATCTGGCGCAGCCCCCAGACGAGCCAGTTTACAAGATGCTTCCTCACATTTATGGAACGTTGACAAAGTGAGCCCGGAGATTGTTGAGGAGTATGCGAGTCGAACGGTGTCTTCTCACATACGACGAGTTCGCTGCCACATGTTGTTATATGTATGCACATCCCGTTGGCAATGGAATCCGGTGGCTACTCAGGGAGCTCCAAATGTGCACCAAGCCATTACGGCTCATTCAGAATATGGTAAACTCAGGGTATCTCATCCAACAACACCCCTGTGGTCCATCAAAGCTCATCGTCATCGTCATCATCTGATAGGAAAATGGACGTCCGCTTACTCGACCCTTCAAGCTTGATCGTCTTCTTGTCCTCAAGTTTGACCATCTTCTTGTCCTCAAGCTTGACCGTCTTTTTCTCGTCAAAGTCCTTGACATCCATAGCAGGTTCCATCTTCGTTTTTATGTCCTCGACCTTGACCCTTTCTTCCTTGACAACTGGTTCCCGCTTGAGACACTTGTCTTCAGCCTCTTCATTGGTCTTGATTTTCATCTTCCCCTCATCCTCCTCTTGATCGTGCTCCTTAACGAGTCCCTCGCTAGCCAATTTAGCTTCTCTTCTCTTGTAAAAGATATCCAAGCAATTCCTTCTCGCCTCTTGCGTCCAATTTTCCACCACCAGCGCAAACTCGGTTGCATTGACAAACCCAAACTCCCGCGCCATTTCACAGAACTGACGGAGTCTAACGTCTTCTGGGGGGTTGTAAATGCTGTGTAGCCCCTCTCCACCTGGTCCATCTTGACTGTTTGAAAACAAGGCATTCTGTCCCTCAACGTCACCTTCCGAATAGGAAGCCATTGCCGCCCGCCGTGAAAGTTGCTCTTCGACCTTCGAAGACCCAATAACCTCCGAGTTGTCGTGTGTGTATTCGACCCCAGCAGAGGTAAGAATGGCCTGGATGGCATCACTTTTGGGCGCGTTTGGATTCTTAGACTCCATCTGTTTCTTCTCGGCCGTCAAGAGCGCTGCCAGCTGGCTCATTCCACCATCTTCGCCGTCTCCTTCTTCTTTTTTCGTTAGTCCAACCATCTCGTCATCCTTGGCTGCCTTTTCCATGTTCACATCCACGAGATGCACCCCAGCTTTAGCTTCGGCAACGTTGGTCTTGTTGACGATTTCTTGGAGCAGACCGGTGTCGTTGCGGTAAGTGAAAATGTTGCTGAGGCCGAAAATTTCGCCCTTCCTCTCCGTGTCCTGCTGTACACCTTTAAAATATCGCCGCTCAGACGAGGCTGTGTACCCAATGTTTGCTTGCTGCTGCTTGTAGATCTGACGCGCGTATACGATTTCCTCCACCGTTCCCAGAGAAATCAGTCGAAAGACCTCGACATCCCGCGTCTGCCCGATTCGGTAGGCTCGATCCTGCGCTTGAAGGTCGTATGAGGGATTCCAATGCGGGTCAATGATTACGACCTTGTTCGCGGACGTAATGTTGAGTCCGACGCCACCAGCTTTGGTCGAGATGAGAAAAACGAACTGCGTCGAGTCGGAGTTGAACGTATCAACAACCTCCTGGCGCTGGTCGTAGCTTAGTGACCCGTCCAGGTAGCTGACGCTATAGCTTGTGTTGGTGAAGAGGTGCTGCAGAATTCGTAGTAACCGCACGCTATGTGAAAAGACCAGTACTTTGTCCCCGTTGCTGTGCCAAAACTTCAGAAGCTTCTTCAAGACCATCCATTTGCCGCAGAACTCTGGGTTGACCAGGTTTTTGATCTGATCCCGATTATTATAGAGCAGCTCCCACGCTTCCGGCACGCATGTCCGCAGCGTCCTAAGCTCCGATTCATGCTTCTCGTCCATGTCAGTTGTCTGAGGTATCAGGAGGGTGAGGTGGTTTGCGAGTTTCTGCAACACCATCATACTAGGAAACACAATGTTCTGCCATCGCTTCCCATTAGGAAGCAATTCACCACAGCACCATCCCTTCTTCTTACCACCACAGCACGGTTCGGAAATGGTTCGCAAAATCTCGATTTCCTTACTAGCGAGGAAATTCTCGTAAGCATCGCGTTGAAGGTCAGTAAGTGGGCAAAAGACCACTCTGTCGGTCTTCTTGGGCAATTGATGCGCTATCAACGTCTTCATCCTTCGGAGAAAGTAAGGCGGAAGGAGATTTTCGACCAGCTTTTTGGCTGTCAGCCTGGCAAGACTCAACTGGGCGCCTGTCGCATCGTGGGATTGGCCAACCGTTAACGGTTTTGCGACAGCGTGCCTCCATTCTGCCAGTGTCCCAAATTGCCCCGGATTTGTCCAGTCTAGCAGTGTCCAGAGCTCTTCGTACTTGTTTTGAATAGCCGTACCCGTGAGGCCAATGCGGCAAAGAGCATTGATTTCGTTCAACGCCTTAGTAGTCTCCGAAGATCGATCTTTGAGCCGATGACATTCGTCGGCAATAACGGCATCCCACTGGACCATGTTGATGGAGCTTCGGCTGTTCTTGTAGGTGTCATATGTCGTGATCATGATCTCCAATCGGCCAGCTCGAGCTGTGCCGAGGACATCGTCCTTGTTGATGCCGTGGAAAACATCAACGTGCCACCAGCCCCATCGATTCAGCTCATTCTTCCAGTTCATGATCAGGGATCCAGGGCAGACAACCAAGACCCTCGGGTACCATCGGTCGTTGTATTGGCGTACTTGTCTCATGCGCTTCGCATCTCGCTCATCGCCAGTCTTTCCAAAGGCCGCTGTCAGGAACGCGGCGACCTGGACGGTCTTTCCGAGACCCATGTCGTCGCCCAGGATGGCGCCTTCTTGGTACACGAACTTTCGATGAAGGAACGCAACACCGGCAACCTGGTAGTCTCTCAGGTACTGGGCTATGGATGCTGGAATGAGGCCGGCGGATTGACGGAGTTCAATGTCCTTGTACGGTCTTGAAGGCCTCACGCCGCTGCTGTCGTCGAATCTGGGGCGTTCCTCGAGCTCCGCCAGTCTACCGGTTTCTTCGAAATGTATTCCAGAGTAGTCGGGGGGTAACATGAGGGCGGCATTATGGTGAAGCTTCCTACCGGCGTCAAACTGGCGCCTCCGGTCTTGGAGATACTCTGGAATTCCGGCGAACTCGAGGTCGTCCTCAGGGTCGACTTGATCTTCAATTCCCACCTTCTTACTATTTTTCGGTTTTCTCTTCCCTCTGCGTTTCTTTGGTTTCACAGGTAGCTCGTCGTCGTCGTCAGTCCACTGCACTTTTTCGGAGAAGTCTTCGTCGAGCTTTCTCTTGTGTGAACTTGGTCCAGCAGCTTCTTCAAGGTACTCACCGGACTCTGAGGCCGTGGCTTCATCGTCGATGATTTCGATAACATCCCTGGCTCCGCGTGTCATCGTGATGCTGCGTTAAAGCGATGCGGTGGTGTGGGGATAGGAGACAGGGTGCTACGCGTGGCGACGCGCCTCCAATAGATGCAGTGAAGCGAAAGCACGTGACACCTCAAGCCGCATCTACCTAATTGATAAACTAAGCCTTCCCTCCACTTAACGTTACGAGGCTCTACGACCGCACGATCTCTTGCGAGATGGTCTATGGGACAAGCAGTCTAAGCATGGCTCAAAATGGGTACTCTGCGTAAGCCCCTGGTCATTGAGCGCTATTCAAAGCGGAGGTTGGTCGATCTAAGGTCTCGAATATTTCTGTACCATCCAAACACGCATCCAGTTCTTGTTGGCGACGACTTTTACATCCTCTTTGATCTCTCTGAGCCGATCTTGGATGTGTAACTTGACTTCAATCGGCTTGCCTCGGTCGTTGCCACTTCTGTCATCTGCAGGCTGGCTGTGTAACTGGCCGTGTAATTACCCAGTCAGCCAACGTATCTAGATATGTGAGACCTTCGACACCAGTTTCTCCCAGCCATGTAATAGCCATGCTCTATTTATCGTATATCCCTTTCGTCATTGACACCTGCGGTAGTGAGATGCAGGTTGTCGGATTGGTCCTCGGCGTAAAGAATCACCATTCGAATCTCGTATGAGGCTAAGCAGGTGTACGGAGGCGGTCATGGTAAGATCACGCATTTGTCTACCAATGCAAGTTCCTCTGGGAGGTCATCACGGCAGGTGAGTTCGGACACCCTCCATCTGGAAGTGCAAATCTGATGACCGCCAGCTTGTCCCACTTGAATTTTCCATTGAGCATTGTGACATCACCTGGCAGGAGCCGAACATGCAGGCATTCATCGCGGACTTTTCCTAGCTTCTCACTGGGCGCTCTTGAACAAGCTCTGTACAGGAAGCGAGGCATATTTCACGCTGCAATATGGCGCAGTAAGCTTGCTGCCTAGGAGTACGAGGCAGAGGAGAAGAAAACCGCCCTTCTTCATCTGTCACAGCCTTGGCATTCATTGTCAGGGGGCTGGGCTTCGCTCGAATAACAAACAGAATTAACGTATCTATAATACGGTCATCATGCCCAGAAGCGTGTTTCGCCATTTCTCTGAGCCTTCAACCCAACTCACCGGCACGATAAACCGGACTATTGTGTCCAACTACACGCCATCTGTTTCGCCTCTATTAGATGGTGTTCCGGGATCACGGAGTCTTCTGAGGCATGCTCATTGCCCAGAAATAATCTCCCCAACGCCAACCGCGATAGAGGCGTCGACCCGGCCATAGTCAGCTGGAACAGAAGATACAAGAAATATGAGCCCGAAACGACTTCGTCGACGATAGAAGGGGACCACGCGACAGGGAGATGGTTGAAAGGCACACATGATTGAATAGCGAGACGAGCAAACACGGTGTACCTTTGAAGAGTAAGTCCGTTGAGCTAATAGTCCTAAACGTTATTGTATTGTCAGTAAAGTGGATCAGCCGTTTATTTCGTGTCACGACCTTGTAGTAGAGAGAATTAATTTCATCGCTATAGGCATAACTTTTTGTTAACATAACTCTTATCTCCGATTACTAAATGGTCATAAATCATGCTCAGGGGGGGGATTCCCACTTTTTCCAATGATCTGGCAAGAATCCTTGCCCCTGCTTTGCTATGCGGGGAAGAACAAGGTCCCGTGAACATGTTCATAGAGATGTGGAGAGGCTTTTTAGAAGTGGTGAACAAAAGGGATTATAATCTCTATGGATTTATCATGGCCGTAGCCTAGATGCTACTGCATCTTTCGCTACAAAATGCACCTCAACGCCTTTCAATGCTATATACAAATGACTGTGTGCGTCGCCACAACTGGGCCAGCTATCAAAGTGGATGGTCATGCAGTTCATGGCCTCCATCGACAACTAGTCTCTCCGAGTCTCGCTCGATTGAAATTGAATCCAAGAAATATTGGTATGGTATGGTATGGCGCTCGTCATTTAGAGGGTACCGTCGAAGGCCCAGGCGGCGGCAAGGGGCCAGCCAAGGACGACAGCGAAGCCAGGGAAGAAGCTGTTGATAGCATCGTTAGCCTCTAAATCGGGAAGTGTAGAATTAACTTGGCAACTTACATGATGGCCTGGCTGCCAACGCGCTTGACCATCTTGGCGTAGTCAGGGGAAGCGGGCTTCATAGCAGTAGGAAGACGCTCAAAGGGGTGAGACTCCATTGATCGGCCAACAGTTCGCATGGCGCCGAGGAGAGAGAATTGGCGGCGGGCAGCGGCGCGGATGGCGACACGGGCGACGACGGGAGACATGATGATGGATGAGTGGTAGTTGGTGGTTTTGGGTGTTGAAGTGGTGATTTGTCGTTGAGACTTTGTTATCCAAGAAATGAATTGATTGGATTTTATTTGAGTTGGAGAAGAGTAGAGTCTTGAAGACGAGTCGAATTGAGTGGTGTTTATTGGGTGAGAGTGGAGAGTTGTAAGTAGTTGATTGCTTGGATGCTGTTGATGCTGATGCTGGTGAGAGAAGGGATGAACTGAACGAGGAAGATGACAGAGGCTCTTATACAGACTATGACGATGCCGATCTTCTTGTCTCGTGGCCAAGAATTGCGAATTTGCACCGGGATGTCAGCCCTGGCGGCGGCTTCCCGTCGCCCTGCAACCCGGGCATGTCCATTGTGGGCAGATTTCGTCCGCTGTCGAGAGCATCATGCCACCGCGTTGGGTGCCCAAGAGGACCAGAACAGGCTGCTGAGGCTGCTGCGGCCAATGAGGAGAGCAGGGTTGCCATGACTCAGCACCGCGTCCCCACCACCCGTTCACCGGGGCCCGGAGGTCGATGGGTCGATTTGGAGGGCGCTGGCCCCGGGCGTGGTGCGATTCTGCTCCGTTCGGCGGGGACCGGCGGGGCGTGTCATTGGCCGGGCGGCGCTCGGCTGACGGCAGGCCTGGCGGGGATTCCAGGCGGCCAATCAGCGAGGGATCCTGTTTTTCCCGATCGCTGGGGAAAAAAAGGAAAAAAAGGGCCTTGGAGCCCCAGTTACAGCCGCTTGCGGACGCTGCAGCCCATCGACTGATGGCATGTTGGCCCATTTCGGCCGGCGACGACGACGTCGACGCAGCGAAGATGGCCGCGGGTTCTCGACCCGATCTGACATCTGACATCTGAACTTACCCCAAGCTGCATGTCCCAAACACGTTGCAGCCGTGTCCTCGACTTTTGCATGACTAGGCCATCAGATTGGATGAGATCCGGATACAAGTGTTCTCGCTGCCTCCCGAAGACCAGCTAGGACTGATGAACCCGCTGGTCTGTTTTGGAAACCGTACGAGTATACCTACGTACCTCAACAGACAGTCGTCTGTCACATCACATCCAACCAAGTTTTCCCCGGAATATGAAAAGTCCCGGCTGGCGGGACAAATACTATACTCAACCATTGGGCTTATCGTTATCAGCATGTGACCGTCAGCGTGACCCGAGACTCCCAGGCGAGCTTCAAGCTAGCTGTCAATGGAGCCTCGGGAGGCCGCGACGAGTAGCTCAAAACACCTCGTCGCATCGACGACAGCGCCGCCCGTTATCATGTCGACGACCTTAACACAGGGCGCCTCCGCCCAGCCGGTCGCCCCTAAGGCCGCCATCCCCCCGGTTCCGCTCCTCACCAACTCCGTCGCCAACACGGTTTCCGTTATACACCCGCACCTCCTCGCGAGTCTGTTCGTATGGCGATTCGAGGCCCTGGTGGCGGATCCCGTGTCGACGCTTTGGAAGGCCCTGCCTGTCGTTGTGGCCATCCAGACAGCCTTTGTGGTCCTTTGTCTCCCAGTCGCCGGGTCTCAAAACGCGAAGCTGGCTAAGAAGCTGCGTCCCGGCGAGAAGAAGAAGGATGCAACTGGACCAAACCGCTTTGCCGTAAGCTCCCAGAGGCGCCCAATTGCTTCAACGGCACAAGAGTTAGCTAACGTTTAATCCGCACAGACTGCTGTCATCGCTCTCCTCCTCACCGGCATGGTGACGCCCGTCTTCCACCTCCTCTTCGTCCTCTTCGGCGCCCCGTTCGTCACCCATGTCTCGCACACCCTCCTCTGCTGCGCGCACTTCACAGTCCTCACCGTGTTCCCCATCCTCTACGTGCGCGGCTCGGACCCCCAAGCGTTGCAAGCCGTGCTGGGTGCCTCGGCGCCAATGGACACGCCGTTTGGCGGCTTGGTGGGCGCCACTGTCGGCGCCTGGTTGGGTGCGGTGCCCATCCCGCTGGATTGGGACCGCGAGTGGCAGAAGTGGCCCATCACCATTATGGTCGGCGCCTATGCGGGCTATATCTTCGGGACCAAGTTTGTGGGAAGCGTCTTCTATGGCAAGCGATGGGCGACGCCTGAGTCCAAGGAGGAATAGACTTGTTCTACGGTAGCCTTGAGAAGGGGCATTTTCAACAGGCCCGGGGACTGGGCTGGACTATTGTTTTGTACAATTAACATTATCGCCCGGAGGATACATGTTTGTGCGATTAATACTATTCCCAAAGGATATACTAATATGCCTGCACGAATACTATACACAGGCACGCCAACTTTATTGATGGCCAAAAATAAATCAAGAAACATGCATATTAATTCCTACCCTAAGGAGTCACCAACACGCTTGAGTGAGTCCTTGGCCGTCCATTTGCTACCGACGGACCGCCTTGGCGGTTGGCACTGACGCGGCGGCTCTGGGGTTAGACCAGCGACGAAAGGCGGTCGAAAAAGCCAAGGACCCGTGCACAAGCAGAGCAGCATGTCGGTAACAGTCATAGTAAAGGGGCGCCAAGAGGCCCGTATGCCATTGACTCTAGAATCAGGTATTCTCCGCCCGCGGGTCCACCGCTTGCGAGCAAGTGTGAAACCTTGCTTGGCCAGCCCGGGGGGCTGGTGCCGGGAGATCCGGCATTGCAGGCGCCTCAAGTCTGCGATAGAACGGAGGACGTCAGGGAAATGTAAATTAAAACCAAAAGAAAAAAGGAAAAGAGGAAAAAATGGTTGGGGGAAATCCTGCTTGCGAACTATTAGAGGCCGCCTGCAGATACCTGTGCAGCAGAAGCCAAGAGGGAACTTGCCATAACCCCGTGATTCGCACCAGCCACACTCCGCGCAATGAATGAGGCCGAATAATAAAACACCCCGATCATCAGAGAGTCGGACTTTTGATCAATGACGGATGGGCCTTGTGCTGCGCCAGGTTCAGGTGTGGCTCAGCAGCCTAGCGGGGCCAAGCGTCACATTGTGGACGGGAAGTCGGGGGCCGTGCGTCCTTCTTTCCTCTTTCTGAGCAGCACCGTCGTCACAGATTGTGGCGTTGGCTCCACATCCTGCCACAAGCTTTCTTTGATTTGGCTGTTCGGCAATGACGTAGAGCTCCAAGCCCAGCCCAGCGAACGTCGGTCTGCAGCAATCGGGATGGCCCATAGATAACCCATTGGCGTCTCGCAGGTTGTCCTGGTGCTCCGTGGGAATTACCTACTATGTAGCTACGAGGTCTCCTCCCCTGCAACCCAGAAAAGCAGGGCACAGCTTGACTGCACACACGCACACACACAGACGTCCCCGTTTGTGGCTTGCCCAGCTGCGGTCCACCCCTCCTAGCCCTTTTCCCAAGTCGATGACGCAGTGCCCAGGCCTCTTGCGTGTGGCAAGGCTGGGCAAGTTAGGCGGCTTGCTGGTGCCCTGGAACGGAACAGCCTGGAAGCTTGTATCGGGGAAAGTGACGGGGTGCAGTGATGCGTGATCACAGACGGGAGGATCCCGATGCGGCCGTGCTTCGTATAAAGGACAAAGTATCCCCCCTCCAATCCACAGGAATGATCTCTACCATCTCTCTTGCATCTCCATACACACCTGTTTTCTCCCATCAACCAACTTCAAGCACACATATCACCAAGCTTCTCTCTTCCCGAGCAGACTCTTTCCAACCGACACAATGGCCTTCACCGCTAGGTAAGTTCGCCCTCCCTCCTTCGCCTTGCAGTGATGATGGGATCCGGGTGCTCCGCGGGACTATTGCGCCAGCATCGGCGCAACATGCATCCCTTCACCCATCATGCGCCTGGCGCCATGGTTCAGAGAGCTAACCACATTGATTGCCCTTCCACAGCGACATTTGCAAGATTATCCTTGCCGTCCTTCTCCCTCCCGTGGGTGTCTTCCTCGAGCGCGGCTGCAACGCCGACTTCTTCATCAACATCCTGCTCACCATCCTGGGTAAGACATTTCCTCCCTTCCCTTCCCTCCCCTCCGCCTCCGGTCTCCACCCCGGTTTATCCGCAGCAACAACACACCAAAGACCAACCTTTTCTAACTATTGCCCCCCCTCTAGGTTACCTTCCTGGTATCATCCACGCTCTGTACATCATCCTGAAGTACTAAGCAACCACCTCGTGGGCGCACGCGCCCCGGCCAGACGCTGGCGGACGTCAACAAGCTTGAAGCGACCGGGGACTCCACCCGCCAACATCAAGCAAATGCTGATGCTCGACCGTCACAGCCACTCAAAGTCCTATGCAGGTCACAGCGCAGCGCGCGTGCCACGAAGGGCCAAGACATCGCAGTTGCCGAGCATTCCGACGATACGGCGGGGAGCTACGGAGTATTGGGTGTGGGCTTTTCCCTTTGTTTAAGCATGACCATGCCCTGGACCTTGGCGCCGGCCGGGAGTCGACGCCCAGGATAACGAGGCGAAACGACCGACACCTTAATGACTCGAGGATCCTTTTACGTTTCCTTCTTTCTTTTGCTACTGGAGGCGTGTGTTGGATTGACTTTGGAAGGCAAACGTCGCGCTGGACTGATTAGTAATTATCTCGATACCCGTCAATCCAACATTATACCCATTCAACATTGTAGCCTTTTTCTATCATCAGTGAATGATTGTATTGGTGCTCGTCAGAATGAGGCAATCTTTCCCCAGATGAGGGATTGTCGCCATCGTCACCAAGAGCTGTTCGGCACATGCGGAGTATCTGTGGAGGTTTCGGGCTTAAATGGCACCCCGGCCCCGTGTCTCATTGGTAAACATCTTCCGGCAGGTCCAAGGTCGCGCCAACCGAGAGTCCAAAACGGTGTAAGTCGAATTGAAAGATAGATGAGAGTAGGACAAAATGATGTCCAGTTGAGGCGGTTGTTCCAATTGTCCCGCAGATTTGCGGACTCTAGGTTTATATTGCATTAATCTCTTCCATGATCCTCTCGCGTTTGAGGCTATAAAAGGTGTGACAGCCCATGTCCAGATCGGGACAGTTCAATGCCATGAGACCCGGCTGCTGCTGTGGCGGTGCAGACAGGGGTCAAATAGCGTCCTCATTGTTATTGCACTCCGAGGGTCCGACGGTTCAAGATGCTTAACAATGCCGTCGCTTATCAGCGGGAAGCTAGGATACACTGGCTTTATATGTACCAGGCGCCTAGCAGCAAGCGTTCAGGGCGCGGTTCATTCACCGGCATCGGTTCTCCACAAAGCGTCTAAGGGAAGGGTCGCTGGCTTCCAGGGAATGCCATGGGACTTGGATCGTAATACTCTTCGACCCTTTCAAACTGTTCGCACCTCGACAAATATTTGCCAGACTCCGTCCAAGACCGCTGAATAATAATACAGATGCATTTGCTCCGTGTCATTTATATCCGCTCACGCATGTTTAGCAGATGTCCTTTGTCGTTTAGCTTGTTGGGAAGGATATTTTTATGTCTATCTGAGCCTCGTTGTGTGGTAATCATCTCGAATTGGACTTTACTGTCTATTTATTTTGGAAAACGAAGGCTTGTCTTATCTTACAAGACGGAGAAGAAAAAAAGGGGCAAGTGTAACTCGTTTCACTCAGCCCAGCTGTAGTGTTGTATGTGCTTTTATCGTAATTGCTATAGGGTGGCTACTGTGGTTCACTAGGACTCCATTATCTCGGTGCCTTGCATTAGCTACCATTATGTACTTGAATGATAAGTACTCAATATCGCTGTGTGCTAATACGTTCAGTGATAGCTATCTAACTATCTTGACTGATGATGGATATGCTAGTAAGTAACTGGATTACTGCAAATAGATTAGAGATGCTACGATTAAATCATTCTCAGGGTGGCCCTCGAAGCTTCCAACCTCCAGACTACCCCGTCCCTCCGATCCAGCTCGCCACGCTCTGCGTATTTCTATCCTTATTTCTTTCTCTCCCTTGTCATCGTCTTCGGAGATACGGCCGATGAGCCCGCCGCCAAGATACCAATGTGGGTTGCTTGAGCTGCCCGCGAACGCTGCTCTGTTGATAAGAGCTTTTTGACACATGCAGAGCTAACCTTCTCGACTCTCCTCTGCAGCCTCAATGAACCGTGGAAGAAGTACAAGCCGTTCAAGGCGAGCTTCGTGCCTCTATGCTCTCAGCCTTTTTCTTCCAATTGACTTGGCTAGCCGCTGCATTTGCCGATCCGACAGTGGCCTAACGAGGTCATGGACAAGGCCCCTCGCTGGCTGTCGTATGTTCCCCAATCTACACTTTTAGCGCATGAGGTGTTGCTAACATCCTCGAATCTCTTGCCTCGGCTATGATAACCAGAGTCTGCCCGATCCAATGGTATGTTCCTTTCATGCCCGAGCAGGCCCCTTTAACTTCTTGCGTCTTCGGCTACTCGGAAGAGCAGACTATAAGGAGCATACTATCGGCGAGGGTCGAGGCGTGAAGGCGGCCTCATATATCGAGTGCAAGCCTATAGGCAGCAAGCAGACAGTCTGGGGCGTCGATATCCACGAAGACGTGGTACAGAGCTCGCTCATCGCCCTGCTGAGCGCGACGAGCAAGGTAAGTCCTATTCGCACGGGTGGTAAAAAGGGGGGAGGGGGGGGGGAGCGAGTTGACCTTGTAGAACAGCCAAACGCTTTCTCGACTTATGGCGTAAGGATAGGCACAAACTATCTAGCTGTTCCAGGACCAAGAGTGGCACCCAAGGATAAGTAGTGGATTAAAGAAAAGGACAACACTTGTATGAGCCATCTAAAGAATAGAATAAGTACCATTCCGAGGCCTTATAGTAGGCAAGTACGACTCTAGCAGCCCCGAAAACGCCAGATCTAGCCAACCGTGGAGATCTTCCAAGCTGTACAACTATAAACCCAACACCAAGCCTGCGTCTCTAGCGTATACCCCGTGCTCAACAATGCTTATACTATATCAACTCTCCCTCCCCGTCCTCTGCCAACGCATCCTCTTCGTCCCAGTCGATATCTCCTGCCAGCTCCTCTGCCCTTCGTTGCACCTCGGCGAGGCCCGATAGTTCCAGTACATAATCCTTTTCTTGCAATGCCTGCTTCACGAAACCCCACCCGTTCTTCCGCCAAGCGCCAAGAATCTTCGGGCTGCATGCGCTGCAGCTATCATAAGACTGCCCTCGAATGACGATGTTCTGGAAGGTTGATACATAGCCTCGAATTTGATGTGGAACTAATCCTAGAGCGTGATCTGGGGGATCCCTCTCGGGCATTACCCCCCCGGTAGGTTGCGGAGCTGGTGCGTCTTTTCCCAGTGGGTGCTGCAACAAGCTGGTCAGGAGCTCTACCAGAAGGGCCGAGGCAATGGCTGCTACTCCTGGCCGGGTGACGGTGCATTGCTGATCAAGCGTCTGGTCCTTCATCGACTACGAGGCAGGTTAGTAGTGAACCGTTGGTATAATATTGTGGATAGAATGACTCACATCTGCGGGGGCCACTACATCGTTGCAAAAGTAGCAACCGAGTGGCATCTTGCCGTCTTCATTGCTCTCACTCCCATGTCTCATGACGACATACGAGTCAAAGCCCAGTGCGGCATTCATCACGATCTTGCCGACGGCTTTTCCCATCACAGTTGGGAGCCAGCGTGACTCCCGCGAATCCATGAGCAAGAAGATGGCGTCATGCTCGTTGATAAGAGCCTCGAGTTTCTCATAGTCTGCCCGTGTCTTTGCCTCGTCCGTGAAGGGGTGGCCAAGCATAGGAACAGACAGGGAGTGACCCTCACTTTCCACTCCAGGATAGATCCGCCTAAGCGCCTCGGCGGCTTTTGGCGCCTTTGGTTTACCACCCCCCAGGCAATCGTCGAACTCGAACAAAGGTTGCCTGACGGGATTGGAGTAAGAAACTTTGCCGTAGTCGACAAAGGTGATCTTCCGGACCCCCCAGCCCATGAGATTCCTTGACACGTAACTGCCCAAAGTCCCAGCACCCAGGAGAAGGCACTTCGTGTTCTTGATCTTATCCAGGTCCAGGTTCGGTGCGATTCGCCACTTCATAAGCTTCAGGTTCAAATCAACCGAGCTGTCGGCCAGCTTGGCAGGATCCATATATTCGCCCAAGTTGACCTGTTGAGCCTGGAGTTTGCCGTTCCTCGACCTCTCCCATCCAGTAGTCTTGGGCATCTCGGCGATTTTCATATCTTGCAGAGTGTCCATCTCGATGGGGAGGATCACACTTCGCGCCTCATGTCTCCTTGCCCAGGTGTCTCGGTAGCAGATAACCTTGACCTTTTTCAGGCGAAACCGTTGTCGGATGAGAACCAAGAAATTCCGCAATGGCCATCCCGGGCCCTCCGGATAGGTGGAAGGGTCGACAAAAGCAACATACTGGTCTTCCTCGGGGATCTGGTTGAAGAATCCGTCTTCAAAGTCTCGCAGCGAGCCAACCTCCCAATGATAGGAGAGCCTGTGGGAAGCTTCGCCATCCTCATTGATATCCGGATCTTGTCCTTGCACCTTCTTTGCGAGAAAGAAGCCGTGCTCGCGAGAGTCCTTCTCATATCTCCATGTTCCCACTCGATCCACAAGTGCAGTGCTCTCATCAGCGGTAAGGTGCTCGGCTGGACCTGATCGTTTCCATGTCGGATCGGAGTGAAGGGCCGGGAAGGCAAACCAGTACGTGAACTTATACTTCTTGAGGTCGGCATATGAAAGGATCACGAACGAAGACAGCAACGAAGGGACGGAGTAGATGCTACCATCGTTGATCGCATCCCAAATCTAAAAGAGTCAGGCTTATGGTAGACGGTCGCAAGCGGGAGCGGATATGTATGTACCTGGCGGCCAGCAGTCTTGATTATGGCAGCCTTGTCCAGATTCTTGAAGTCCTCCAGCGTGTTCACGTTCCTAATAATGCCCTCGGCCCTGACAGTCCCTAGAGGCGGACTAGGCTGATTAGTTCTGCCATGGTCAATGAGAGGAATGCGCAAAAACAGCAAGGGCAGCCTACTTGTTGCTATTCAAGGCATTCCCGAGAATCTGCATGCGACAGCTGGATTCGGGAGTTTCAATGCGCGGCTCGTAAAGGCCGAGAACGCCCCGAGCGGAGTCGTCCAGCTTGTCATAATCGAGCTTGGAGCCGAAGAGCGCTGAGTAGAACGGCAGCTCTGTCTCGGAGGTGAAAGCCGCGAACTGCAGAGGCCCGGCCATCTTGATCGGGTAGTCTCTTCTTTCGCGGATCGGGCGCGGGTATCGATATCGCGACGAGGGTAGTGAGGCACAAGGACAGGCGGAGAAGCTCGGAAAACAAGGGCACGACAACGGTCGCTTCAGCACCGAGGAAGAATGAAGAATGAAGATGCTATGAGAGGGCAGAGGGCATGCGAAAATATGACGGCGGGAAGAGGGCAAGGCTGAGGCTACAAGTACTCCGAGTGCTGACGAAACGATGCTGTCATTTGACGACCTAGGTTATATCACAAGGCGGGCGCGGATGATGTAGTGTCGAGGGCATGTGCCACCCCGCCGCGGGGTACGTGCTCATCAGGCAGCCAGAACAGCCCCACCAAATGGCCAGTGCGGAAAACTACTCCTAACCTAGACAACCAACTTAGGTAAAAAGTTAGAGCCTCAACCACAGCTCCAACAAAGGCATAAACCACATTTATGAATCGACAATTTGGTATATTATACGTAGAACCTGTATCATCAAGTGCGGCTAGAAGTTTGCACTGCCTAGTAGAGTATACTCCAGTTCTTAATCACAGCGCAATCAAGCTACAGTCTCCACAGGAATAAGGCCCATCGCTAGCAAGCGATATTTACATCCCACCTTCTATCAATCGATAACGAAGGCGGGGAGATTTACATGGTCTCGTTATGCTTGATGTAAGTCATCTCTCTTACCCCTGGTTATTTTGCATACGTTCACAATTCCGATCTGACCGTGCCTTGGTGGTCGCCGTAAGATGGTCGCTTCGTCAACGGCCTAGACTTACATTACATTCCCTCCCGCGCATATCCGGCTGTGCTTAGCAGTCCACGGCTGCAATCGCAACCCCACACGTGCAGCGACTACTGAGGACGCGCTTGTCGTCAAATCGCGTCTCGACGGTAACGACTTCGCCAAATCTCCAACCCAAGTCTCAGATTCTTGCTTCCAAGAGCTCGTTTTCAACCTTGTTCCACTCTCAATCTCAGCAAATTACCTGGGCATATCTTCACGATGCTCATTGGAGTCTGCGGCGGTATGTTCGACAGCTTGCTCGGTTCCTGATTGGCACTCACCGCTCACAACTCATTTCACCGAACAGGCATCTGCTCAGGCAAGAAGACGGTGGCTCAATATCTGGTGGAGCATCATGGCTTCAAACGCCTCTATTTGCAATCTTCTCCCTCCTCGTCGCCCACGGACGCAGAGTCGGCCGCATCTGAGGCTTTCACCGGTGTCCCAACCTCGACTAACCTCCTCATCAAGAATGACACCCAATCGTCGTCTGAGACTTCACTCGCCCTGCAAGCTCAACCTCATACCTTCTCTACACCAGAAGAACTCCTGGATTTCGTGACGCTGCGATGGCGGAGCCGCTTCGTTACCACAGACATCCCCACTGAGGCTGTTCTCGACGTCTTCGTGCGCCGGCCTTTCTTCCTGCTCCTCTCGGTGGATGCCCCCCTGACGACCTGCTGGAACCGCTATCAAGCCCGAGCTGCGCATTCCGGGAAGCCCAAAATGAGTCTCGAAGACTTTGTCGCCAAAAGTGATACTCGCTTGTATGATGCCGAGACAGGTTTATCGCAGCTCATCTCTAGGGCAGCCGTGAGACTGCTCAACACATCAGCCTCCCTGGCGCATCTGTACGCTACGCTGGGGAAGCTCGACATCCCCAACCCCGATCGTCTCCGCCCTAGCTGGGATAACTACTTCATGGCGCTGGCATCCCTGGCCGCCCATCGCTCCAACTGCATGAAGCGCAGGGTTGGGTGCGTGCTCGTGGGCAGGGAACGCAGGGTTATAAGCACGGGATATAACGGTACGCCACGAGGGCTCCAGAACTGCGCCGACGGGGGCTGCCCGAGGTGCAACGAGGCCAACAGCTCTGGCGTCGGACTGTCGACCTGTCTGTGCATCCACGCGGAAGAGAACGCCCTCCTCGAGGCGGGACGGGAGAGGATCCGCGAGGGTTCGGTCTTGTACTGCGACACGTGTCCATGTCTGACATGCAGTATCAAGATTTGCCAAGTGGGAATCAGCGAGGTTGTCTACGCCCACGGCTATAGTATGGACAAAGAGACGGCGCAGGTGTTTAGAGAGGCTGGCGTTAGATTGAGACAGTTCATACCAGTAAGTCGGGCTCCCTCGCCTCCTATACCGGCCGGCGCGATCCTTTCGTCTCGGGCACTTTGTTTCACGGAAAACTGATCTAGATCTAGCCGCCCAACGGGCTTATCCACCTGGAAAAGATGGAATTGTACTGATCGACAACGTGTCGCTTGTGTGCGGGGAAACCTGAAGGGAGTTCCCGCTCTGCCGAGGACGTGGCTTTGTTGAGGGGGCGCCTTGCCTGCCGGGTGATGGCATTTTATAAGATCAAGATGAACCAGCAGAATTCAATATCAATGCCACCAGCGAGAAGGGACATACCCGTGCGCAGTCCAGCCAAGTTCGAGGCTTTCTCATCTTGGCGGTTCGTTGAGAATCGTGGAGGATATCCACGAAGGAGGATTGTGCTGACTTAAACCCCAACCACAAGTCTCACTCTGAGTTCGGTGCTGTCAAGTTTACCCAATGAAGACACTCACTATCAACTATCGCCTAGCATGCAGTCTTATCCCGCATGCAAGCGCCAATGTATTCGGACAGCATATGCAATGCGACCCGCTCATGTGCGTTTGGTATGCCAGCGTGGCCAACCGATGGCGGCCGGCAGATTCTCGCGATGATTCGAGCGCTCTAGGGTAACCAAGCCCTCATTTTGTCCACTTGGTCGCATTTCTGGTCGAACGAGCATCAAGCCACCATGCGCCATGCTTCTTTCTTCGGTCGGCGCGTTGGCATGCATCTTGTTCGTACGGGTCGGTTTTATTGGCGTATGATGGCGCCTAGCAGTATGTTGTGAAGGTTACGGACTTGTAGTTGCTGGAGAGAGTTTAGAGAGACGTCGGACAACACAGCCGCGACATGAAGAAGGACAACTTCCAAACCTCGCTAAAAGAGTTTCGTCTAGGAGCAGACGCTGGAGCACTGGGACTCGCTGGTGAACCTCACTTTCGTCTTCACAAAAGGGGCCAGGAGAAACCTGTCCGAAGAACACAGATCAGACCGCCTATACTCACAGCCCTTTCTAATATTAATACCTGTAGGGGTTCATTCGTAGAGCCGCAACACTTGTGCGGTGTGCTTCAACGGCCGACTTAGCTGCAGCAGCGTCCCATAAAATATGCAACCAGTCAGGCGGTCAACGAGTTCGCGTTTTGCGTTGTGCAAGGACAGCGGCCCGGCCGCGCCCGTCCATGTACCTACGTTAGTGCAAGCCATGGGATTGTGCTGGATTGTGCTGCTTGGTGAGAGCGGGGAAAGTTTGTGCATCGGAACTTTTGAGGAGGTCCTATATTTGGATTGGTGATGGTGGTTTGGTCCGTGTAAGTCGCCATCTTCGGGCATCATCGAGCATCATCGAGAGCACGGGGCAAGACACCAAGATGCACCGGCACGACCTAAATGCCGGAGACGGCAGCTATTGGTGGTCGGCCGTGGGAATCACGAGCTGGGAAGTCCTAATTTTCTGGGAACAATAACTTTGATTTGGGCAAAGCCACCAAAGCCTCATAGCGCGAGTATGGTTCGGATCTGGCCACCCCCGGACTCTTCCAGAAGAAGCGAGATGACATGGGCCGGCGAGCATAAACAGGCATAATCAAATGCCAAATTACCACCGCTGGCTAGTTTGAATAACAGTGGAGTGAATAGGGGAGGATGGATTATTTGTTGTGATCAAGGGAGATTTGCTGCGCGTCATGACGCCTGTTGCATTGGGATGCAGATGCAGATGGAGATGGAGATGGAGATGGGGGATGTGAGATGGGTGGGTTGAATGGGGCGGAAGGGGGATACGTAGGTGCTCCGATGCTGACGGATGCCCGACGATGAGTTGGCGAGCGGCGGAGGTAATATCAAGTCTACTACTACGTATGTAGGACGAGCAACTGGTGGACGAAGCAAAATCAAGGAATGGAGATGGAGACAACAACCAGGGGCGAGTCAAACAGAAGCTGGATGATGCCCAGGATGAGGGGAAGAGGCAACGGCGATCATGACGCCGATAGCGACAAAAGCCCAGCGAACGGGTGGGAATCAAGACAGACAGGAATGCCGAGACACTGTTGGGGACTGACACGGCGGTTGAGCGGCTCCGGCGTTTATTCGTCTGCGACCATGCGACAGGCCAGCAGCAGGCACACACACACACACACACACACACACACAGACTGCAGTCAAGGGCTCTCAGCATCTCACGGACGCCTCGTGCCATCCCGTCCCATCTCGTCCCAAAGCCATGCCATCCAATGCCATGACATGGCTGATCGGCCGCGAGCTAGGGACGGTGCCAGACGACGTGGAGCCAGCCTCCAGGCTCCTGGGAAGCCCCTGGAAGGCCTCCCCTGAAGGAGACTCCCGTCAAGAGTCGTTAGGGGCCCTGGAGGCTGGCAACCTGGCCGCTGGCAGGCTGGAACCCAAGGGGACCCTTCAGGGTTGGGGTTCAGGACGGGAGGACCCCTGGGCACTGGCGCTGAGATGCGCCCTGTGGAGCTGCTGCCAGCCGGGGTCCATGTTGGGGCGCTGGGGACGTGCCAGTGTCACCAAGGGGGCCTACCTATTCAGTGAAAGCGAGCCGGAGGAGGGCGATCAGGCGGAAGCACAGACTGGAGGTTTACGAAGTATCTCGCTCCGATGTGTCCTGCTTGGTCTTGGCTTGCGCTGAGGTTCGACCGCAGTCTGTCCCTCCGTGTTTGTTTTTGTTCTCGACAAGATGTTTGTATGTACCTGTGTAGCCTATAATGCTGGCGGCTTGGCACATCGAGCGCGAAGAGCGGCGACGACC
The DNA here is from genome assembly GCA_019137255.1 of Corinectria fuckeliana. Taxonomy (NCBI): domain Eukaryota; kingdom Fungi; phylum Ascomycota; class Sordariomycetes; order Hypocreales; family Nectriaceae; genus Corinectria; species Corinectria fuckeliana. Next base: position 160,967 of record WPDH01000223.1, on the reverse strand, counting down.
AGCCAAACCTACGTAGTACGAAGGTGTGAAAAAAACGGGGGCTTAGATTACTTGTTATTTGTCCAGATTGAAAACCATCCATCTAGATTTAAAGGCAGAGTTAGTTTAGGTCTGATGGAGCTGAAGACTCACCCGGCGGGGGAATGCGATAGGCAACTAATTAGTAGTCTAACGTTTGTCTCGACGGATGGACCAGAGTGAGGTACTCACGTACTATGTACTGTTGTAGAAGGCGGCGGGGCGTACTAGGCGGGCCATAGCGGGCCACGGGGGTACCAGCCCGCGGCGCCATGGCCTGACCGGGGTCCTAGTAGCGCCCAAGAGGGCCTGAGAGGGGCGAGGAGGCAGGAGGGGGCCGGAGGGGACCCAACGTCCGGCCCCCTGTCCAAACAGACGCGCTCACGACGTGTCGCGCTAGACCCTATGCGGAAAGAGTGTAAACAAATGCGTCACCTTGCTTAGGCTTCTTGGGCGCACCAAGGCAAACGCGCACCCAATTTGCACCCCCAAAACCCACTCGACTTCTCGTCAAGCCCTCCCCGTGGCTCTTCTTAGGCCCGTCACCCGCGTCCCGTGTCCCCTAGCCTGCCCCTCTTGTCTGGTCATGTCTGCTCGGTCCACCCGCACCACCTTGCACCTGCTCCTGCCTCCTGCGCCTGGCTTGCCCGCCTGCCCGCCTGCCCGCCCGCCTCCACCACGCTCTTGCAAAACAGCCCGGCGCCAAACCTGCAACTCACTGTGTCTACCCTCTATCCTGCCTGCCTCCCCCGCCCCCCCTACTACCAGCACCTAGCGCTACGCCCACGCGCCTGGCCCCGACTCTTAATCCCACACGCCCAGTTCTCGGTCCCAGCGCCAGAAGTCGTTAACCAGTCCCCCAATTCCTCCCACACCATCTGCCAACTTTCCAAACAAACCGCCTGCATACCAGTCCGATTCGCCGCTGCCAGTCGTTTTCTTCTCACCTCGATATCCTGAGTCACCAGACCCGTCCCGGATCCACGTTATGCCCTGAGAAGCCATTCGGTCTCAACTGCCTCCACACGAGGGGTCTCCCGTCTCCCGCCTTCGCGCTTGCGATAACAAAGGCACCAAACGAGGAAGACTGGGCTGCGTTAAGAAGTGTTTGCGCCATGGCCTAACTGCCCCGTTTCTGAATCCCCCCGATACGACGACAACGAAGACGACGACAATTGCTACTGCCTCCACCGCCAGACGACTCCAGCTATCATTTTCATCCATCCTACTCAGCACCCGCCTTTCAATTCTCTCCACCTTCACCATCACTTTCATCTCACCTCGGAAACTGCATCTTTTTGTCTCTGCCTGCCTGCCTGCCTGCCTGCAGTTTGACTGCAGCCTGCACCTCTCACGCATCCTCTACGTCCCTCTAGCGCCTGCCTGCCTTTTGTTTGCCGAGTCATGATATGACCACGGCTTCCCAGTGAGACTGGTATTGCTTCGGGATTTCGTTGGGTATTGCCTCGCGCCGCTCTCCTGGCCTCGCCGACAAGCGTGCACACCTCCCCACGATCACCCATCGACAGCCGCTTCAGATCCCACCTTCGGATCGCCTCCTTAGCCGGATGGTCCGCTGTTCTTCGCCTCAGATCAACCGGTAAAGGCCTCCCACACGTATATCTAGCCTTGCTTACGTGGGCATTCCTCTTCGACCACCCGCGATAGCCCCGACACCTGCATTCCACTTCCTCACAATGTCCTTCTCCAATAGCAGTGGTGGCACCCTCGCCCTGCCGTCACCAACGCACGCACACCAGATAGATGTGACATCAGCTGTACGCACTCTGCGACGCTCCATGTCCAGATCGCCGTCAAAGTTCCTGTCGCGGAACAACTCGCACAGCTCGGAGAGCCTCGAAGGCTCACACTCGACATCGCCTCAGTCGCCCTGTCGACGTTTCGGCTCAACACCACAACATCAACAACCTTTACCATCGCACACTCGATCGGCTCCGCCTCACGCTAATTCCGCCCACGCAAACGCCCCCCACCAGTCAATATTTACCCCCTTCCGTCCTAGTGTGCGACTGTCGCTGCGCTCCGCAAAGAAATCATCTCCATCAAGGCCACTGACACGAGCGCGCGCATCACCGAAGAGCCCCCTGAAGAGAGCGCTCATCACGACGCCCGACAACGGCAATTCACTGGCGTCTACGACTCCCGCGTCCGCTCCTCACTCGCCAGGACAGGAGAACCTTGCCCTCGCAGCATCCAGTCCCGGCCGGAGCAAAAGTTGCGACAACAAGCGACATAGTCTCCATCTAGACGTTTCTGGTTCATCGCAGTCAGAGTCACTCAACGCCCTCGACACCAATAGTGACAACTACATGGTTTCGAATACCGGTTCGCTGAAACGCAGTGATGCGACTATGAATCTAGACCAACCCAGCCAAGGAAGCCCCGTGGCTAAGCGGCGCAGCTTGCATGGAATCACGGGTCTGGTCCAGAATGAAGATCAGAACATCTTCGGGGCAAACACCACATCTTCTCAGAGTTTCTCCATCCATGAAGACTCTTTTTCCGAATATGAACTTTCGGGTGGTGCGCTTCTTCGCGACCCACAGTCCTCCCCAACCCCGACCACCAATGTTCCAAAGCGTTCGTCCTCTCTGCGGAAGTCGACCCTGCAGCAAAGGTACGGCGACCGAGGATCTCTGGGTAGGCGGACGGGCGAGCGACAGCTGGCTCAAATCAGTGCCGACTTCTCACCAGTCCGCAGCCGACCACGCCTCTCTTTCGACCAATTTGTCCCACCCCATGTTCGGGACAGTCCTTTCACAATCTCTACGACACCTCTCTCCAACCCACCCAGCAACCTTATGGACAGCAAAACCCCCCACCAACCCCACCCCCTCTCAAAGACGTTGACGACCTCTTCGTCTGGAAATAGTCTCACTGAGGAGGTACCATTTTTTGCGCCTCTGGCAAGAGCTCCCGATCGTCCGAGACCCCATCCATTCTCCAAGTCTCTACCACTCAATGCCACGAGGCCGGTGCGCTCGATCGATCTGACGAGATCAATGGCAACCCCCAACAGGTCACAGCTGTGGGTTGGAGCCTTTAACTCCACCGGGCTCATCTCCAAGGTCAACCGCAATCCCGAAGACGATGCCGATAAGAAAATGGCGCCTCCCGACACTCCTTGCAAGAAGCACTCGAACCCATTTGCTACCTTCCCACCGCCCGCTGGCAGCGCCATGAAGAAACGGGGTAACAACCGGAATTCTTTTGGCGGCCTCCCTTCTACCCCCTTCAACCCCATTGGAGGCCAGGCACCCAGCACCTTTGGTAACCCTGGAAAGGGACTATCCATCTTCCAGCGCGGCAACGCCTCCAGAAGCTCTCGCCGCGGCAGCGTGCTGAGTCTTGATGGTGAAGAGCACAATCTCTTTGGGGACAGCATTGACCTATCGACGCCCTTGGAGGGTGATGCCCCTCCTACTCCGACCAAGAACACCATGACTCCCAGTCTGAGCAATCTCAGCAACGTCAGCGAACACTCCCTCGAAAGCCCCAGCGCCAATCGAATCTTGCCTCCCACCTCAGCAGTTCGACCCATCATTTCCCGTGAATCCACCTGTAAGTCGGCCCTCGAAATCCCAGACACCTCAAACCGTGTGTCACATCAACCAGCTCCCATCGAGTGTGGGGAAAACGTCTCTCTCCGTATTTCCTGCTCTTCGTTCAGTCGCTCAAGAGCCCGACGAGGTCTTCAACCTCCGGCGCCCCTAAGCGCGGGATCTGTTTCATTTTCCGTCAAAACCACGCAAGAAGTATATGCTAAGATGATTGTTGCCGATTCAGCGAGTCCTGTTGATGGACGACGAACCCCGCAAACCCCCCAGGAGAGCTTGCTACCCTTGGATACCAGCCGGCTGTCTATTTCGCAGGCTGGCGATGGATACCTCGATAGCATGCCACCCCCAGTCACACCAACAGCTGGGCGGGACTTCCGATCTTCTACGAGCCTTCTCGTTACCCCGGTCAATATTCGCACCAGCAACGTCGACGTCGACGCAAGTCTCGGCTCGAGGTTCGACAAGGTTGAACAGATTGGAAAGGGCGAGTTTTCTACCGTTTATCGGGTTATGAAACTGGACCACCGACAAATGGCCTTTGATGCCCTGGTTTCCACTACGCCCAGTGAGCGTTCTCGAAGCCCTATCAAGGGACAGGTCTTTGCCGTGAAGAAGGCCAAACACCCTTACCACGGTCCAAAGGACCGTGAGACAAAAGTCAGAGAGGCTCAGATCCTGAAGGCCCTATCACATTCTGAACACGTGGTAAAATACTACGACGATTGGGAACACAACCTCCATCTCTATATCCAGACGGAATTTTGCGAAGAAGGCACTCTTGATAAGTTCTTGGGCAACGTCGGACGCGGGGGTCGATTGGACGATTTCCGCATCTTCAAGATTTTGCAGGACCTTTGCTCGGTAAGCGAACAGGTTGATGTTCTATGGCATGGCTGCTAACCTTGGCGCGCAGGGACTGAAGGAAATTCACGAGGCTGGGTTTATGCACCTCGATCTGAAGCCAGCAAACATCTTAATTACTTTTGAGGGGATCCTTAAGATTGGCGACTTTGGCCTTGCGCAGGTGTGCACATCTGCTCACGGGGTTGACGTCGAGGGAGACCGTGAGTACATGGCACCCGAGATGCTCAAGGGCAGAGTTGGGCAGTCCGCCGATGTTTTCTCTCTGGGACTCATCATTCTGGAAACCGCGGCCAACGTGGTGCTACCTGACAACGGTCCCACGTGGATCGCCTTGAGGTCGGGTGACCTTTCCGAGGTCCCAAGCCTCACCTGGACTCCGTCGATCGAGGTCCAGCGGGACGCTACTGGCAACCCTGCCGAATCTGTCCACAGCGACGAGTTCGGAAGCGGGAAAACACACGACCCCAGCAACTTGTTTGGCTCATACAAGCGATCGGAAATGCAGCAACCTCCCGACTTCATGGTCAACGCATTCGACCCCAGCTCTCTTGATTCCGTGGTTCGATGGATGACGGTACAGGAGCCTAGCGAACGACCCTCTGTGCAACATGTGCTAGAGCTGGAGGGATTGCAATGGGTAGCCGAGCACCGCGCCGCCCCCGCGACAGTGTACGAGGGAAGCTGGGGTCCAGCCGAACTCTTCCCCGTGTCCATTCAGGTGGATAGCGATACGGAAATGACGGACGTTTGAAGGGATTTGACCGTAGCCGAGCAACATGGTACGATGAGCTCTGCTTACCCCCCCCCAACTCTGGATGTTATCAGCGTCCGACGTGCCTGTATAGGCGTTGAAACTGTTGGTTCTTATGCTGGAATACCTATCAATGGATATGTCTGGGCCGACCCGGGACTTGGCGATCGAAGCGACGGAAAGGATACTGCACCTTGCTGAACATGGCTACATTAGCTACCATGACACGATACTACGATACTACGACATCTGGACGGCAACAGCAACCGGCTGTTGTTTCTTGGGCGTTATTTTCATCGGTTATTCTATGATCGAAGCGGGGATTATCTGAGATCTGGCGACATAGCTTTGACACGATGATTCGCGCAATTTTTCTTCCTTGTTTTTCCAGGTTAGCATACTTGCACGACTGGCGCGAGGTACACGCTCGCCTTGGTGATGCGTGGCCGGACGCGGACTGTATTGCTCTTTGCATCTCGGCACCGAGATTGCGTGTACGAACTACATTTGAAGGATTAGACATATTGGAAGCACATGGTTACCGGGGGTAATAATCCAGATATAGCGGAATCTGGAGTCTGCAAGGGGACTGCAGAGAGAAGGGAACCAAACACAAAGCGAGGAAAGGGAGAAGAAAGGAAGAAGAAAGGAAAGAGAAAAGAGTGACGGGGCCAAGAGAGTCCGTTGCGTCGAGGACGATGCCGACCGACTTTCAAGCGTCGTGTTGAAACCATGTAGATTATATAAATAATGGCGGGGGCGATGGGCGTTGGAAAGGTACTGGAAAGGGCCAGTCTCAGCAGCATCCAGGATCTCGAAGAGCACCTGGAGGCGAGGCTGATTTGATTGTTGATGACGATTCTGACGACGAAAAGGCATGAATATGATATGACCAGTTCTCTCAACCATCAATTCGACGTCTCTAAATGATGAACGATTGTCCTTTATGTGAATATGATATGCCGTGCTTTTAGTGGATGTTTTGGCAACGGAAGTAATCGGACAATACTCCGTAACTTGCCAGAGGATGACAAAGCGTTGTATAGAAGATAGGGACATTGCGGCGCGGGGCTTTCATGGGCCTATTAGGACTGTATACTTCATACACACCGTTCATTACACATTACATCAAGGTCCGCTGGAAACCCTTTTGGAAACCCAGGCCTTACTAGTAGTTCATCTCAGCTCCTCCGTCAAGCATGGCCATCGCCGAGCTGCTGGAGCACCAGGCAGACCTGCCCAGTGCAGAGAGCACCAAGGCATACTGGCACGAGGAGCCGTCCGAGACGCTGCTGGGGCACCGCACGACGGCGGAGCTCCCGGCGGCGGCGGACGTGGTCGTCGTGGGCAGCGGCATCACGGGGGCGTTTGCGGCGCGGGAGCTTGTCGACGGAGGCAGGTCGGTGGTGATGCTCGAGGCGAGGGAGGCGTGTTGGGGGGCCACAGGACGGGTGAGTCGAGGAATCTGACATGGCATATGCAGAATCCGAGATCGAGGGTGACTACCTCGGAAGCACCCGACAGCCGCTGATTGTTGGTCTGATCTCGATAGAACGGCGGCCATTGCCAACCTCTCGTCTACGCCGCGAAACCGCACGTCGCCCGCTTCGAGCTGGCCACGTACGCCTTCCTGCGCGACCTCGTCGCAAAGCACAGCATCCCCTGCGACTGGGAAGCCGTCGGCGGCGTCCACGCGCTGCCGGACCGCGAGACGCTCGACCTGGTCGTGGCGCACCTGGACCGCCTCGGGAGGGACCACCCCGACCTCGCCGACCAGGCGGTCCTCGTCGCCGAGAGGGACGAGCTGCAGAGGCTCCGCGTCCCGGAGGCCCTCGCCGCCGTGTACCAGCCCAGCGCGGCGAAGCTGTGGCCCTACAAGCTCGTCGCCTGGGTGCTGGAGCGCCTCGTCGCCGGGCACGGCGCCGAGCGCTTCAACCTCCAGACGAACACGGCCGTGGACCACCTGCAGCGCATCGACGGCACCTGGATCCTCCACACGGCCCGCGGCCAGGTTGCCGCCCAGGTCGTCGTCCTCGCCACCAACGCCTACTCGTCCCGCCTGCTCCCCAAGCTCACCGGCCTGCTCGTCCCCGTCCGCGGCCAGGTCTGCGCGCTGGAGCCGCCCGCCCGCGGCGCGGCCCTCGCGAACGCCCACGGCTGGGTGACGCCCGGCGGCGGCCACGACTACCTCGTCCAGCGGCCCGCGGGCGAGCTGATCCTCGGCGGCGAGCGGCTGAGCGTGCCCGACGGCCAGGTCGGCGTCTCGCGCGACGACGTCGTCGACGCAACCGTGGGCCGCCGGCTGCGCGCCGCTATGCGGTACGCCGTGAAGCTCAAGCCGCCCGGCGAGGCCGAGGACGCGACCCTCGCGGCCGCCTACGAGTGGACGGGCATCATGGGCTACTCGCGCGACGGACACCCCTGGGTCGGCCGCGTGCCGGCCGGACTGGGCGGGGCCGACGGGCTCTGGATCAGCGCCGGATACACGGGCCACGGGATGCCGGTGGCGGCGCGGTGTGCCGTGGCCGTGGCTGAGCAGATCCTGGGCCGGGCGGGCGGCGTGGAGCTCCCCCATGAGTACCGCATCGATGCAGGAAGGGCGGAGAGAGCCCAAGGGGCCGTGTTGCCGAATACGCTGTTGGATGAGATCCGGGCGATGATCGGCAAGTGGTGATGATGTCGATGACGCCTCGTTTTTGGGTAGATGGAACACGATTCACAGCATCAGGTAGAACCAGAATGACCATAATAACCATAATAGATGAAAGCCGATGGCGCTTGTACTCCCGAAGACCTCATTGCTGTCCCTACATCTTGTAACACAACGCCCGCTATATAATCAAACCCACGAAAGCGCTATCCTGCAGCAAACGTCACCCAGCAGAATCACTCACACACGACCGCCAGCGCCGATCCCTCGACATGATTCCACTGCGTGTGCTACGAGGGAAGCGCAGACGTGTCGAGGGTCACGCCCTGCGGGAAGAAAAGCATACGGATTAGTAGGCTCGTACAAGGCGCCGCCAACTCACAGCTTGGGGCGCACCTCTCCGCCATTACAAACCTCCCGCTTCGCTCGTTCACGAAGTGTCTTGCGCAGGATCTTTCCCGACTGCGGCTCAAGCGTTAGCCGAGGGCCCGAAAAGACAGAAGCAACGACATAGAGAGTGGCCAAGATAGAAACATAAGGGGAGACATGCCACGTACAGGGATCTTTGGGATGACGTCGATGAAGACTACACCACCCGCTAGCTGCTTGTGCCGTGCGACCCTGGCGGCAAGCCAGGAAGCAATATCTTCTTCTGTGGTGGCCTCGGAGTTGGGTGTCTTGACGATGTACGCCCTGGGGACCTCCTCGCCGCTGATCGTGACGCCAATAACAGCAGCGTCGGCGACATCGCTGCGCTCCAGGAGAAGCGCCTCCAGCTCAGCCGGGGCAACCTGGAAGCCCTTGACCTTGATGAGTTCTTTGAGCCGGTCGATGATGTGGAAAAGAGCCCCTGGCACGAAGCCATCCACGTAGGCAACATCGCCAGTGCGGAGCCACTGGGTGCCGTTCTCATCGGAGACGAACACCTCTTCCGTTGCAGCGGAATTCCGCCAGTAGCCGCGCATGACGGTCGGGCCACTGATCCAGAGCTCGCCGGGCTTGTTGGCCTCGGTGATCTCGACGCCCGTCTCAAGATGCACAAGCTTGGCCTGACAGTTGGCCACTATCTCACCGACCGATGCGTTGGATTCCCGAGTCGGGTCCCAGGAAAAGGCCATGCATGTGGCTTCCGTCATGCCCCAGCCCTGCTTTGCTACCGAGCCCCCCCGTGGCAACATGCTATTGATCTCGCGCTGCGTGTCCTTGGACAGCGGCGCGGCACCGCAGGCGATCATGTCGATGCTGCCGAGGTCGGCGCGGCGGGCGAGCGGGTGCTTGCTTATGAGAACCAGGATGGGCGGTACGGTAAAGAGCTTGGTGATGCGGAAGGTCTTGATATGGGCCAGCATCTGCGCGAAGTCGAACGAGGGCATGACGTAGACAGGGACGCCTTCGTAGGGGAGGTAGTTGATGAAGTACCCCATGCTGAAGGCGTGGCACATGGGGAGAAAGCAGAGGGCGGCGGCACGGCTGGTCTTGTCCTCGTACTCGGGGTCGAGCTTGTCGAAGTGTACTGCCCCAATGCCGTTCGCTACGTGATTGTAATGCGATATCTCAACTCCTTTGGGAACACCGGTCTGACCTGAGCATTAGCAACGACGCGGGAAGGAATAAAATATCGACCAAATGGGTGTTTGTCCCGTACCGTCCCTGAGCTGTAATTGAGACCGCAAGTGACACTCTTGGAGTCCTCCGGCTCAGTCCATACGAACTTGTGCCCTCGGTCTTGAGACGCGATGAGCTCGGTCCAGTGCCTGCTAGCTTTCCGAGGTCTCTTTTCCACTTCTGGAGAGTCTGGAAGTGTAGAGTCGAGCATAAATACTCCATCATGGTTCATCCCCACTTGGCTGGCTGCTTCCAACGCAACCTCGAGTACGCTCTCTGCAGCTATCATCATACAAGCCCCGCTATCTTTTAGCTGAAAGGCCAATTCGCGGGCTACGTACCCATGGTTCGCCCCCGTGAAGACGCCACCAGCCATCCAGACGGCCATTGCAATGGCAGGGAAGAAGATGCTATTCCCGGAGAATATCAATACACGGTCCCCGGGTTTCAGGTCGTTGTCTATCAGACCGACGGCCAGGCGCTTTGCTAGTAGCCGACCTTGAGCGTAGGTAAGGAAGTGAGTATCGGGACGGTCGGCATCAATCCAAGCCTTTTTGTCGGGAAGAGGCCCGGAAGAAGACCCGAAGACCCATTGCTGGATGGAGCAATTGGGTATCGGCACCGAGAATCGGGATTTGATGGGCATTGTGTTTCGAAATTGCGTATCCCTCAAAGCTTGACAAAACAGTCTCAAGACAAGCAAGGCAGAACAAGAGAGGATATCCTTGGTACTATTCGTCTTTGGACAGAAAAATGCAGTGTCTTCGGGGAGCAGATCAACGAATAAGTAGTGTACTGGTCGCACGACGATTGATGAGAGCTCTTCTTCCTTGTGGTGCTAACTGGCTCCCTGACGCCCCTGTAAGCGTGAGACGGCTTCTCGTCCTGGTGGTATTCTTCGAAGTAAGGGCTTACTGTATCGCAAGGCGTATGATCTAGACACGGCGGTTCAATGGCAGGTCTGGCTGACGCAAGTTCCTCTTCCGCCTTTGAAGTCGGTCAGATGAGCACTCGGACTAGCCTCTGTCGAGGTACCGGAATCGGTGTCTCAACTGGACGCGTTGCTAGCCTCTCACCGTCAACCGTCTCAATAGTGACCCAATACCGCGACTCCAATACTGTGTTCATAATGGAGGTGAAATTGACTGAGATGACATATATAAGGAAAGGTTCAGCCGTGTCTCATCAATTCCCCATGACTGAAATTAGCTTGATGGCGTTAACTCATAATTACTAGGACCCCGCATGGGGCTTGGATGTGGCCAGCTGAAGCCCCATGTCGTTTTAAGAGACGACAAGACGTGGGCATTAGCTGGTGCCGCTTGTCAATGGCCTGGCCTGGCTTCATTCTTGGTGCGAGAATTGCGTGAACGAGCTTGCTTGCAATGAGCATCGTGCGCCATTCTAGGCGCCGACAGATCATATCTCGTCCCGTGTGTAAGCCACGCAGAGCACAGCATTGGTGCGCTGTGGCACGCATGTAGCCAGCTCGTCGTATCACGCGAGCCGGCGTACAGAACATCTTCTCGTAACCGAAGACCTGCGTTGCCACGAACCGGCGTCTTTTTCTCGAGGGTGTGAGTGGGAATGAGGTTACTTGTCTCAGGCGGGCCGGATGAGGTGAAGATCCCGAAACCGGATTTAAGCTTATATTGACTCTGTCTGCATCACTACTGGGCGATGTCTGATACCGAGGTCTTGATGTAAAAGAGCATCAATCATAGCAGCTGAAACTGATTAAGGAGAAATCGAAACCCCTTTTTTTTTTGCCGAGGTGGAAATAATTCGATGAGGACGTGTTGGCCAGCACGCGGATCGAGGCTTGCCACGGGGACTCATTTCCGATCTGTTGCACCATTGCGAGTGAGCTGCATATTTGAATGACTGTAACTGCATGGTCCATCGAGAATTCTGCAACGATTCTGCGCGGCGAGTATGATTGGTAGGTATCAAGCTAGGCGGGAAGCCTCCAGGGCGACCATGGCGGACAAAGAGACCCCAAGGATGTAGTTCTTATGTACGTACCTCTCTCCAGACGTAACGGTAAGGGAGCGAGAGTAGGTCCATGGATCATGCATGAGTAGAACATGATGCAGTATCACGGAGACCTAGATGATCCTTTCTGTCGCCTGACAATTTTGTTGGCTAGGAAGCGGAAGTTGTGGTGCTCGCCGTAGAAAGCTGGAGGACTGCAGCTCAGGAGTTGGCTCCTCTCACCAGGCATCTGGTTTTCTTCCTTCAAGAACGAGCAGGCATAATGTTAGGCTCTGGTAAGCGAGAGTACCTAGGTATGGTAAATAATACAGATCACGACCGATATTTGGTTAGCAAGTCGCCTTTGAGGTGGAGTTTTTGGAAACCTGAAGTTGAGGTGGCAATACGAGCTCGCTAGGGCTTCGGTGTATTTTTTTTTTTAAAAGTGCAAATAGTAAATCGGCTGGCTGCAGAAGAAAAGAAAAAAGAATGAAGTTTTTGTAAACATGCAAACAAAAATGCATTCCGTCCCGTCGTCACCTCTCACGATTGCACGAAGCCGAGCCAGGTACGTACTTTCCACTTCAACACCGGATCAACACCAAGCACCAGCTAAACCCGACATTGAACCGAACAAACCAATCACGAGTGCGCATTTTGCAAGCAGCTCTCAACTCGGCAGCCCAAAGTGAGCGACGACATTTTGAGAGGCGAACATCAACTCGCACCACGTCCTCGCCCACGCCCTTCTCCCATCGAAGCCCTCTCCCATCCACCACCATGGCGAGCAAGCTCACCCCCTTCGTCGTCCGGTCCGCCCTTCGGTCCGCCTCGCGGATCGCCCGCCCTCAGTTCCGCGCCTTTTCCCTCACAGCCCGCCGACCGAGCGATGCCCTCATGGTGGTAAGCGGCCACAATCTCCCTCCGACGAGCTTCAACCCGACCGGCTGGGGCCATTGGCACCTCAATTGCCGCCGCGGCGCCTCGGGCGAGCTTGCTCCGGCTGCGGAGCCGTGTTTTTGATGCATCCGATGGCTGACCTTGCGCCCGAAAGCACCGGAACACGCCCAACAACAACCCCGACATCCCCTTCAAGTTCAACGAGCAGAATCAGGCCGTCATTGCCGAGATCCTCAAGCGATACCCCCCACAGTACAAGAAGGCCGCCGTCATGCCCTTGCTTGACCTCGGCCAGCGCCAGCACGGCTTCACCAGCATTAGCGTCATGAACGAGGTCGCCCGCCTGCTCGAGATGCCCCCGATGCGCGTCTACGAGGTTGCGTCCTTTTACACCATGTACAACCGAACCCCCGTCGGCAAGTTCTTTGTCCAGATCTGCACAACGGTATGTGTATTCCTGCACGAGTCTCGGCTTCCCAGAGAGATCGTAGCGTTATCGTTGGGTAATTGCTCGCTGCAAGGGGAGGGACTGATGCTCGGATGTGACCGGACGAGAACGGATGAACATCGCAAAACCTCAGGCCTTGAACAACCATGCATTGGCTAACAAAGCAACGAACAGACCCCTTGCCAACTCGGTGGCTGCGGCTCCGACGTTATCGTCAAAGCCATCAAGGACCACCTCGGCATCAAGCAGGGCGAGACCACCAAGGACGGCATCTTCACTATCCTCGAGGTCGAATGCCTCGGCGCCTGCGTCAACGCCCCCATGATCCAGATCAACGACGACTACTACGAGGACCTTACCCCCGAGACCGTCGTCGACCTGCTCAAGGCCCTCAAGGAGAGCGCCACCGCTGCCGACCCCTCCTCCGTCAAGGTTCCCGCTCCTGGCCCCCTCAGCAGCAGAGATACTTGTGAGAATGCCGCTGGAAAGACCAACCTGCTGGCAGAGCCCTGGGGTGCGGAAAAGACGCGGGCGGACTTGTAAACAAATTATCATGCAAAGGGACCTTTTAAATCTGTCTTCTCTACGCTGTGATGGGAGTGATAGAAAGGGCTGCGGATGGCGCCGAGGACTGTATATAACACTGCGTTGAATGCTAGCAAATGGTAAAGAAACGCGGATTTTTCCGGCCTACGTGAGACTCGAGTCGTCTGGTGTTTTGTGTCGTAATCATACATGAAATATATCAAGCTTTCTAGACAATGGAAATCAAAAGGACTCTTAATTGCAAGCTTATGCCCAACCTTTTTATTGCTGAACCAAATATCCCACACTTAGACTCCCAGCCTCAGGATCCATCCGTCATCCAACCGCTGGTTATCCTCGCCCAAACCACCCCAGATCAGTATGGCATTCTCCTCCAAGTCGCCCAGTGGAGCGCTCGAAAGCCAGCCTCTGGGCGCAGGCATCTCATCGTCATTGTCGTCGTCGTAGGGCGCCAAGTCGACCTTGGTCCACTTGCCCTCGCCGGTCTTGCGGCCGACGGCCTGCCACACGGCGGCGGTGACGCTTGCGGCGGTCATGCCTAGCGGGGGCACCTGGAACATCCAGACGTCGTCGTAGAACTTGCCCGCGCCGGCGTGGCCCTCCGAGCTGGGGTCACGCTCGCCCATGGTCAAAACGAGATACTCGCGACCGCCACCAATGGTCATCGTCTCGAGGGAGGCAACGCTGCGAGGCCCTGGCCAGATCTGGGAGGCCTCGGCGGCGATCTCGGTGGGAGATGACTCGGTGTTTTCCGAGAGGATGGTTTGCCAGCCGCCGCGGGCGCGGATGGCCACCTCGCCCTTAGTGCCCCGGTCATCGAAGGACTCGACCTCGAGGTGGATAAAGTCCAGCTGTCCGCCGAGCTCCGCCTTTCCGTCGAATCCACCGAAGCGGAACAGCCGGCTCTTGCTGATGCAGATGGCAGTGCCGCCTCTGGCAGGTCCCGGAGCGGCGGGAAGCTCGCTCCAAGTCCGTTCACGGACGTTGAAAGCCCAGATGTCGTTGGCGCGCTCTCCGCTGGTGAGGCACCCGGCATGGATGAAAAAGGTGCCGTAGCCATCCGATTCCTCGTCGACGGCGTCCTCAGCGACGTTACCGACGATGGGGGCCTGAGGGATGCCCGTCTTGGATGTGTCGCCCAGGGCCCACTGCTGCCAGGTCTCGGGCTGTTTGGAGCGCGGGACGGCGAAGTCCCGGGGGCGGTCTGTAGCCGTGGCGGAGTGGTAGCTTCGCGGTGCAGGGTGAGGGATGATGGCGCCGCCCCGGATGGCGGGGGCAGGGTCGAGATGAGACCAGGTGTGGGAGCGGGTGTCGAAGACCCAGACTCGGCCAGCCTCCTCGAGAGGCTTCATATCGGGACCGCCGCGGCCGCCGAAGAGGAAGATGCGGGATCCGATGACGGCGGTGGCATGACCGACTCGGGCTTGTGGGACATTTCCGAGGACAGGAGGCTCCGGACCGGCGGGCTCTTTGCCCTTGGGCTCGCTTTGTGGTGCTTCGACTTCGGGAGGAGACGCAAGCGGGATCTCGTCGAGGGTCTTTTCGGTGTCTGTCAGCTGTTCCTTGGCTTCTTCGAACTCGTCCATCTCCTGAGACTCGGGCTCCTCGGGCTCCTCGGGCACTTCAGGCTCCTGCGGCGGAGGGGCCGGCGGCTTGTCCTCCTTCGCGGCGGCAGCCTTGATGTTGTAGTAGTCGGCGCCGGCGCTGCCCCCGGGGAGGGTGATGACGTGCATGTCATTGTCGACGGGCTCGCGGGGGTTGATCTCGCCGCCAAAGATGTAGGCGGAGCCGGAGATGATGTCGAGGGAATGCGAGGAGCGCGGGAGGGGCGGGACGGAGACGCGCTCCCAAGTGCCCTTGATAGCATTGGGGTCCTTGCGCTGCGCGGAGCTCACGGAGGGCATGGAAGGGAGGTTTTGGTGCACATTGTTGAAGACCTCGGTGGTGCGACGCTTGAGCAGTGAGAAGGACTCCATGATGCGAGCGGGACGAGGGGCCTCGCGAGGCCTTTGAACACGATGGGAGAAGGAAGGTTTGGGAATGGGTTGAAGGGGCGAGAGAACTGGATCGAAAATGTGGCGGAAGAGAAAAGCAGCCAGAAGATCGAAGGAGGGAATGGAGAGAATGAAGAAGTAAGAATGACCTGCAGGAGGACAAGGAGGACTTAGAGGCCGAAGCTGTCAGCGGGGAACAACAGCCGTTGGATGGATCGACTAGGGTGTGAGGTGAGGTGAGGGTGTGTGGGTTGAAGGGATGACGTCGGTTTCAGCCTGGCCAGCAGGGGAGCTACGTATTGTTCAGTCCACGCCGTACGAATTCCTTACTAACCGGACTTGAGATAAAAGAGTAATAATATAGACCTATAAGCAAGCGAAGCACCGAGAATGTGCAACTCGCGCGTCGTAAGCAGAGGCGCAATTCAGGCTGAGAAAGGGCAAGCAAGGATGCATATGCGGGTTGGATCATGAATGGATCACAGCTGAAGGGGGCCATTTTTGAATTGGGGATAGCGACCTCGCCTTTCGATGCCAGCATCCGATACGAAGTCGACAATGAGTACGAGAAGTACGGCCTTCCCTACTAGCTGTACCCTATCAAATCTCGGGGCTCAAACCCATTGAACGTCAGCGGACCCCGCCTCCAAATGCCGGTATCATGGCTGAGCGAGAGAGCTGAGAGCGAGGAGGGGAAGGCGTCCCGTCACCTTTTAGTTGGCGGGGTAGTTTTATTGGCGTTGGCAGGGCTGTAGCATATAGCTGTCTTTATGGTAACTAGGTAGAAGCTTTTTCATTTCATTGAGAATGAAGCATTGTCGTAGTGAAGACATCCTTGGTGGTGGTGACTGGCGGGGAAGAGAGCGAGAGGGCCCGCTCAGACTTTACGCATCACACCAGCCATCCAGCTTAATCACTCAACACCTCATGCAGCAGTGGCGAAGTCATGGTTCGAATGGCCAAGTTTGTGTCCGTATGCGCTGTTAATTCGCAACTCAATGCTCTCTGTCCGCGTATTGTGCACCCTGTAGGCTACAGTCAGTAAGAGAATTGCCGGGCCAGCGACAATGACCCGCTATGCCTTGCATGCTCCCCGTGTTACCCTCGCTTGACTCTTGGTGACCTGTACGAACCGTACGATGCGAAGTACGGAGTAGTTGCAGAACTGCCAGGAATATACTATGTATAAATAAAAGCCTCCACTTTCTGTCCAACTGCCGAGAGCCATACTATGTAGACCAAGCTAGGTCTACATAGTACACATGGTCTAATACAGCACAGGCGCCGCAGAACAAGTAGTACCCGATATACCTAGGATTCAGAACCCAGTTCTTTTGCCCGTTGGTCGCATCGCATCCGCCTACTGCAGCTAGCTGACTGCTGAGATGCCCGCAATCCAATCAACTCGGGCTGCGCAACGCCGACCATGGCCAATCAAGGCCGTCTCTCGCCTTCGCGTGGAGAGGACTGCCGACTTGAAGCATCGCTCCAACACACTGCCGTCAAACAACGAGGCCTGGACCATCCATCACCACGCCTGCTTTTTCTTTTGGTGAACCGGAGACAGGTCGTCGCAGCGCGCTCCAGACCCTGTAGACATGGACCCCGCGGACAGGGACGCCGGCGGCGAGGCGGCCCCGGAGGCCGAGGTGGAGCTGAGCCCGCCGCTGGGGAATCTTGTGGCGGAGCTTGCACCGCTTCGTTTGGCCGACACTGACGAGCATGGCAAACGTGAGGAGACACAAGAAAACGAGGACGAGGTTAGGGTCTGCTGACTTGTGATGCCCCGAAATCGAGTTGCTGAGTGCCGCAACAGGATATCTCGAGGCAAGACCCGGAGGCAGCAGTAAGGCCTCGCCCGCCGAACCCACCACACGATACACCACCACCGCCAATCCCCCAAGTACAACACGCAGACGGGGAGCATGAATCCCAGTTACGCAACAAGGGAAAACGGCCTGAGCGTCCCAATTACACCCTGGCGTCTCGCGAGTCAGACGCCGGGTCCACCCAAACAGTCCCGCCCGCCGCCCCGGGCCTCACCTCACCACCCGCCTCGACGGCGGGCCTGGCGCACGGCCAACCGATCCCGTGGGAGCTCGATCCCGAGCGGCCGGCGCAGAAGCTACCGATCCGGTTCAAGGATGCCCTGGGACGCTCGATGCTGATCCCTTGGCGGAGGGCCAAGACGTGGGAGGTAAGACAAAGGGGAGGCGTTCTGTGCGAGGGTTGAAGCGTGAGCTAAAATGGGGTTCGACAATAGGGGATGAAGATGACGATAGACTCCCAGTTCCTGGGCCAGGAGGGCGAGGGGATGGAGACGGTGCTGGGGCACTCGGTTGCCAACGTGCGCTACAGCCTCATGGTCACGCTGCCCTCGTCGCTGGAACCCCCGAAGCACAGACGGAACAGCAAAAGCAACGGCATCAACAGCGGCAACATCAACAACCATCACAACGGCGGTGGCGGAAGCACTAGCAACAGCACCAGCAACAGCAACGGCAACAACACTCCCCAGCCCGAGCCGCCATCTTCGTCCCCCATGCGCCCCATGGCCCTGCTGCCCGAGTTCTGGGACGATCTCATCCAGCCCGGCTCCTACGTCAGCATGACCATGTGGCCCCGCGTGCCCCGGGCGGCGTACGAGATGCAGTCGGTGGGCAACGTGCCCGGGATGCAGCCTCTCGGCCACGGCATGGGCGCCATGAACCAGGGCCACATGCCTCCCATGGCGCCGCCGCCGCCGCAGCCGCACTTCATCAGGGTCATCGGTGTTCATAAGACGAGACCGAAGACCAAGGCCAGCTCGGGGAGGCCGAGGAGGAGGATGTAGCCGAGACAAGCTGTATGAGAGTTGTGAGTTGTAAGGAATTGGGTCAAGGTGTTTGGGATTAGCAATCGTCTGGCAAGACTGGCATGCCTTGTTTGAGGGGGCAGATCTAGCAGGAGTGATTTACATCTCATGGTTGCCCATTGGGCTTTTGTCAGCTACCGCGCTTTTACGCCCCTTCTGTCTACGGCTAACGATAGCACGATAATGAAAATTTCTTACCGATTGTCTTAAATGGTCGTTTGTCTGGACATTCGTGGACCTTGCCGGAAGGAAATGTGTCTGAGCCGTTTCTCCGGCGGTATGTCCTTGGCAATGGCTCCCCAATCATCCCTTTATCCACAGACCAGTTGTTATTTCTCCCCAATAGCACGTTTTTGTTTCTCCTTTCCACAGCCTCTGTTATACGCACGGTCTGATAGAGCTGCATCTGTCCCGGATTGGCATTACCTTGGGATATTTGAGCTTCCCCCTTTTCCCCCACGTACAATGGCCCGATCTTCACGTGTGGACTTAGAGCCCCTTCTTCATGCAGCACTGAGATAAGAAAATTTGAAAGTTGTCATTACGATTCGTTATGGCTCAGTTTCCGGGGGTGTTTTCTTCTATAAGAGGAATATTTTCTTCTGCAAGAGGAACGCTTTCTTCTGTAGGAGGGTCGCTTTCTTCTGTAGGAGGAACGTTTTCCTCGACAGCAGGCACATTTTTCCTCGCCACCGACACATTGCCTCCGCTCTCGATGCAAGTACCGACGACTAGATCGTCTGGGTCGTGGCCCTCCACCCTTCCAAATCGCACCTTCATGTCCCGTATCAATTTCCCCCTAGTCTCATCCGCAAGCCCGCCGCCCCCGGGTGGCAGATTGAAGTTCGGGTTCCCTCTTGTCATCGAAGTCAGGTTCATGAACATCTTCGGCACACCGAGTTGCAGATCCACCGCCATCGTGACCATCGACGCCGTCCACATAAGGAGTGTCGAAAGAATCAGCGGCACAACCCAACCCTTGTCGCAGCGTATTTTTGTGACCGGGGAGAACACTGTCGCGTTGACGTCCGTAAAGTTTATAGGTGACAGATAGCCTGCCTCCAAGGATGATGTCAAGGCGTCGTAGTTGGTCGGATGGCCGAGAAACAGAGCGTTAGACGCCACGACTGCCAGCCAGTAACTGTTCAAGAGTTGCGCCATGCGAAGGGCAAAGGCTGGCTTCCCGACATTAAAGACCCCGGGTTGAGAGAAGAGCGCAGTCGAGTTGAGCGCATTTGCTGGATTATATAGGTAGCCTTGTATGAGAGATACGTCAAGCATCCTTGTAGTTTGCATCGCGGTTACTTGGCCCAGCAATTGCATGAAGAATGCAAAGACTTGGACGCCGGATGCGTCGCAGTTTCCGTCAAATACGGTATGGTTTATAGCCGGATTTGTTGTAAGAAGTGACGGACGAATGGCAGTCGTAACGCAGTCCCAGCCAACACATTTGGCCTGTAGCTCAACATATGTCGAGTTCATAGAACATTCCGCATAAGTTCCATTGCCTTGGCTGTCGCAGCCAAGGTAGAGCATCTGTCGAGCGCTTGCATCAGGGTCACGGCAACGCGGTATCGTATCATTGGTGTGTCCTTGTGGATATGGTATAGTAGCGAGCCGTCCCCAAGAGAGCGCCCTACCACAGGAGGCGTTTCCGAACGACTTACAGTCCGCGGTAAGGTTGTAAATCATGGTGTTTGTCTTGTTGTAGTTCTTGACCTCCTCCAGAGTGTTGCAGTCAAGATTCACATACGACGTCTCGATGGTGAATGTCGAGTTTTCGCTTTGGGGGACGCCGGATATCGGTAGGCCAATGAGACTGGAGTACGTGATGGAATCGGAACCATTCTCAGTTCTGTCAATAGCGATCCACTCTGTCGAGTTTCTTCCTTTATATCCAGGAAGCATCTCGATTATCGGGACTTTGATATTTCCCCATGTGTCCAAGCTGGATTGTTTTGTGCTATCCGGCGCGCCAATGGCCGACAAAAACAAGGCGATTGGGGGTGCGCAATATGATCCGAAATCCGCGGTGATGAACTGGCTTGGAAATTCTGTAGATAGGTCGAGATATTGGAAGTTTTTGAACGAAGACAGACTGCCGTCGTGGAATGATAATACTCGAAGAGCCGACTGAGCTCCTAGCGGGGAGAGTGCCCACGCCACGACAAGAAGTGGTGCTAAAAAGCCGATTTCCCCGTAGTCGAACACAGTCGTTATGGTGTTGACGACAGTGGTCGAACCGAACAGGAGGTCAAGCGTGCCGATGCGCTCTCCGTGGTGCAACTTCCAGTGGGCGACAGTTTTGATGGCGCGACCGACAATGAACGCGAACAGAATCGGCATGGCTGTCGGGCTCTGGACCGTTTCAGCTTGAAGGGCTTGCTTGCTTACAGGATAGCCAAGTGTTCAGCAGAGGACTTACCAGGATGGAGAACTGGCGAAGAAACGACTCGATAACCGGTATGCTCTTGGTGGCCCGGCCGTTACAGGCGAGCAACAAGATGATGTAGACGACGAGGACGAGGACGAGCAGGACGGAACAGGCGTTTAAGAAAAGGTCGTAGGGGTTTGACACGCAGCCCTTGGGAGCAGGTCGCTTCGGCCATTGCAAGGGAGTTTGCTGAGAGCCACTCGTTGTCAACGCCATCGACGGGGTTTTCGTATTGAGGTAGGACATGGCGAGTTCATGCAATGACTACAGGGCCATGTGCGGTCTGCAAGGCATGGAGCGGATGGAGAACAGTTATAGCGATAGTATTGGGAGATTGCTCCCAGCCAGCCGCCTGATTTCTCCTGCATATTGATGGATGGTTTGACATGGCTTAGATAGATAGATATATGATACACGGGCGGCTCAAAATAGCCAGCTGTGCGCATTGCCAAGCTACGGTTGGGCGGCTACAGACAGCTTTTAGTGCACGTCTCCGCTTAAAATTACCGCCTTGGGGGCGGGGGAACTCCACTGAGAGCGCACCACCACCATCAAACCCTTCCGTCACACCTCGGCAATTGTAGGACTGCACCTAGGAAGGAGAAATATGGGGTACCGTAGAATGTGCGTTATACACTTGGTCATGACATCTAGCAATGAGGATGATGATGATGATGCCTACTTTCAAAGCCAACAAGGCGGTGTTCAAAACAGAGGTGAGCTACCTAAGTACTCCGCAAGTAGACTACTAGATATGTAGTTTGGAGCCCACTGCTTCTCGCTTGATTGGTGCTTTGCTTCGGACCGCACCAGCCATGGGCAATCAAGCTTAGGTTCTCCAGCTTTGGTCGGCGGCAATGCGGGTGATGCCGTCCAACTGTTTTTGTTGAAAGATGTTTGAGCCAGGGCCCGTTCAATTCAACTGAGGCCGGTCCCTCCCAGGCCAGATCGTCCAAGACCGGTTCATCCAAGGCCAGATCGATTGCGGCCAATTCATCCCAGGCATAAGTAGATGATGATTCCGATGCGGGAATAAGAAGAGTGAGCGCGATTACTGGTCGCAGCATCATCCCATGCGCAGCCCGGGGATGGCAACCAACAAGACTCCACTATTGAACCTCTGAAACACCCAGTCTCAGTCTTCAAGCCCCTTGATGTCTGCTGCCACTTGCGTTACCTAGATTAGAGGAGACGCATCCTTCGCCTCGCAAGTCGAGGACCGCACGAGGTGCGCCAAAGGATGCGAACCATCATGTCGGGTTCGCAACGCCCTGTCCTGATTGATCCATTGGACTTCTGGGAGGGGTCGGCGCTTATGGACAGTAGCCTCAGGGTACAAGGCCCCCTACCTCCCGGTTAGGGCGTGCTCGGCGCCTCGTTGCCGACTTCGATGATTACGGCTGGGGACCTCCCTCATCAACTGCGGAATTTGCCACTTAAGCACAACCTGGTCCCGTTGCCCAATTACACGAATCTGCCTTGATCATACAACTACCCTTAGCCCGGCCCAATCTCACCTGTGGACCTACAGGCCGCCGATTTGTGCTGGCGCCAAGCCTGATGGACGAAATATACCAGAAGATTGCCGACTTGAACCCTCGCCGTTTCTCCGACTCTCCGGATGTGCTCACCTTTGAGGTCACCGAGCTATGGCGTAGCCTCGCAACCGGCGTTGTCAGAGCCGTTGACAGTGTTGTCCAGGTCCCGGCCGTAGCTACCTGGCTCGCCGAGGAGTCGAGGACCACCAAGGATGGCACCGAGTCGCTAGTGTTGCGCCTCGTTTGGACCGCCCTCGACTTTGACACGAAGACCGTTGGCCTACCCAAAGCAGCCCGGACAGCCATCCTGGCTGCGTTCGGCCTGGAGCTGGCCTATGGCTACTCATTAAGCTGCGTCACCGGTATCGACGCCTTTCCCAAGACCGTGGCGCCGAACGTCGAGATGCAGGCGCATTCTTTCAGCTACGCGCCCAAGATCGCCTCCGTCTGGTCACACGCCCGCTACAAGGACACCTCCTCCTCGCGCAAATCCGCGACGTGTGGCATCGTCCTCGCCAGGGACAAGCAGAAGAAGGCTTTGAAGAGGCTGCTTCACAGCAAATGGCAGGCCAACTTCTCAAGCCATGCCATGTTTCCAGCCTTTCTGTTTGCTTTTATGCTGAGCACTGAGATCGAGATGACCCTGGCCGATATGAAGGGCCGGATCCAGGAGGTCGAGGTGCGCACGGGATACACGAGCTTCAAGACGAAGCGTAAAAGTGCCGCGACGGATGTGCTGGGCGAGCTGTCGGCGGAGATGAGCGGCTTTGCATCCAAGCTCGCCAGTGCCGAGAGGAAAAGCATGGCGCTTGAGAAGCTGATGGCTTTCATCCTGGAGCAGTCAGGCGGGCAGACAGGGATAGCTGCAACGACAGCAACCATCTCAACGACCTCAACGGGAGCGACACCGACAGCTCCCGCGACGCAAACAACGCCGGAAACAATTCCTGATGGGGAGAAACTCATGAGGAACCACACTACTGTGCTCCAGCAACGCCTTAGCATGCAGATTTTGGACAAGACTTACACACTGAAGCGAGTGCAGATTCAGATTGAAGCTGTAAGTCAGCTGTGACGACGACGGGGAGCTTGTATTAGACCGTCACATTTGAAACGAGAGACTGACATTCGCCACAGCTCGTCAACCTTATCGGCCAGCATGATAGCATCAACAACACCGACATCGCATTGTCAAGCCACCGCGATGCATCGTCTATGAAGACGCTGGCAGTCGTCACTATGTTCTTCTTGCCTGGCAGCTTCATCGCAGCGCTCTTCTCGACGCCATGCTTTGACTGGGACAGTGTCGACATGAGCGACAAATCATCTATCGGCGTGGCCTCAACGCCTCAATTTAACCTGTACTGGGTCATCACCATCCCGATGACTGTTCTCACTTTCTTGCTGTACTTTGCATGGCTGCAGTTCCAGACATTGCAGCGAAAGAAATTCCACGAGAACCCGAGTAAAAACCAGCCAGGCACCGGTGCTAAGAACGACGAGGAGGCGGCAGAAGCAAAGTTGCTTGCCAAGAGAAGATTTACCATGTTTTGACGGCGAGACGAGGTTGCGTTGACTCCCTGGGAAGGTGTGGAATAATCCATACACATAAGACCTCTTTATGCTATGATGGAAGATGAGTCATTTTACTACACCTGAAGCATGAAAATAGGTGCGTTGATACGGGTGACTGCAACTCGGTAAAGAGCTCGGGCTGGGTTGCTTTAATGAGCCGTGTAAGGCAAAGATCATATAGCAATAACGAGGCGAAGTCTATAATTCAGACTAGAATCAAGAATTTGCAACAGGCAGATCAGGCTGTTGTAGAATTCCGTTTCGGCTACAACATCTACTTTTCTAGATTATATTTCGATCCGATGCAATTTGACCGTCGACGTTGGTACTTGGTGCAAAGTTGGACGCTGGGATCCCCAGGGCTATAGTAGTGTGAAGCCAAATATCAGGCCCTACCAACTCCCTCCCCACATCAACATGACGCAACGACTACGACCGCGCGCTTTGCAAATGCGTGCACACACACACGCACCTTCGGAGACGGGCCTTCCTCCGACAGTCAACTCTCTTGGCTGGTGTTGTTCGTGTCTCCCAATTTCTGTCGACCTTGTCGAGACCTCTCTCCTTCCATGACGTCTGCTGCTCCTGCCATTCCGCGTTTCCCGTGTCGAGACGCGGTTCATTTAAGGCCCTAAGGCTCTAAGGTTGCACGGGACGGCGGCCGCCCCTCCTCCTGCGAACAACGATCCCCTCCATTTGCACGCACCTTTGGAGACGACGGGCGCGACGATAAGCTGCCACCGTAACAAGCAGCTTCCCGATTGGCAACAATGGTAGCTCCGGCGGCAGCTTCGTCGGGCGCCGCAGTACCTGCCCAGCTCGGCTTCCTCGCCATCTTCAACCCCTCCCTTGGCAATACGGACGAGACGATCGATGACCAGATTGTTTACTACGCCTCCATCGCCACCCAGGCCTCCTCCCAAAAGCGTCGCCGCACTCGAGGCCTTCCAACCAAGCACATCTCCCCCGAAGAGCGCAATGAGCGCCTACGACAGATCGGCCTCGCCCAAGGCATGGCCAGCTTCAGTCGGGGTTTCGCGGGCGGCGCAAGCCTGGACACCATTGACACGGAGAAGTCGAGGGTGGTGCTCCACGAGCTCGAGCCGGGATGGTGGATCTTAGCTGTGAGCCCGAAGTATTCACCTCAAGCAAGGACTTTAACAGCTGACTATAATTTTCAGAGTATCGACCTAACTAAGGTGCCCCTACCTCCCAGACTCCCTACCAAAAACGGCGAGCTCGCCGACCCTCGATATGAATACTCCAGTCGTGAGATGAAGCCGTCCAATCTTCTATTGAGGGATCTTTTACGAGCACATAGCATCTTCCTCATGCACCACGGCTCCTCTTTGAGCGCCTTGTTTGTCCGAACCAAGCGCACCAAATTTGTCACCGTCTTGAGTCGCTACTGGGACCTGTTCCTTTCAACATACAACGTTATGCTGTATGGAAATCCGTCACGGGCCGTTTTTGGAGGAATCAACATCGCCGCATCTGGTGAACTTGGCGTCGGCGTCGGCGAGGAGGATCGTGGAAGCGGCGAGCGCGAGGTCCTGGAGGGACTGGTCGGGAGAATAGAGGGACTTGTTGACTTGGCCGTATCCAAATTCGGCGACTTCGACCCTGTGGCACCATTAGAATCCGCAACGGATGGCGAACCCCAGTCGTGGTTGGGGACCGGCCAAGAGCCTGGGTCACAAGACGGGGCTATCTTCCTGGGAACGGGTGCCCTCTCTAGGAAGTCTCTGAGAGATGTGACACACTGGATGGAGGATCTTTACACATGGGGTGAACACGCTTATGGTGTAATCGAGAGCCCGACGTCGGTCCGCCGTGCGAAAAGGAGACGGGCAAGCAAGGCCACGGTCCACAAACCTGCTCACGATCTAGCACCGTCACCAGATGCCACTCAACCAGTGAAACTCACAACAGAAGACGAGCAACGGCCTTCTCCCGATGACTCGGCTACAGACAAGCCACTGCCGCAAGGGGTGGAAGATGGCAAACTAGACAAAATGGTCAGCTACCTGAAGCTAGGTTACGGAACATATTGGTCTTTACCAGGCGGCTCTGGCGACTCATCCAAGGGGTCACCAGGCACCGAGACTCCTCAGTCTGGCAAACCTGATGTCAACGAATCCTCAAAGAATACACGGCCATCTCCCGTTGGCCGCTCGCTGTCCTATGACGCTGCAGGCCACTACCTCATCGGTCTTAAGGGCGACATTGAAGAGGACGGCGGCAGCGGGAGCGACGGGGAAGCGAGTCCCAGCTCTGGAGGTTCGGACGTGGAGCAAAACTCGCGCACCGTCCTCCGAACTGTTCATGTCGAGCTTGACAGCGAGGCTACCGACCGCCCAGAGGCCACTGTCATTCGTGACTTTGAGCATCCGGCCAGCCCCCTCACCCAGTCACAAGTCATTGGAAACATGCTCCCTGGCTACGACTCGCACGACCTCAACAAGGCCATGAAGCTGCGCGTCGTCGTTTACGTCAACCGCCCCTTCATCTTTGTCTTCCTCTTCCAACTGCACACCGACTCTCTCGCCTGGGACTCCCTTTACCGTTCCCTGCACCATCAACTCGCGCCCCTCCGGAAGTCCCTCCTCTCCTCCGTACAATATCGCCCCGGAAGGCCCGGCATCGACACCGGAGGCTCCGAGAACAATAGCATATTCGACCTCGTTTGGGACCCAGACGCCCTGACTGTTCACTCTTCCATCCCCAATATCCCCGAAGACTATATCCACCCAGCGCCTTGGTCCCGCCCGGATGCCCTCAACACTCACAATCACCTCCTCAACATTCACGCCGTCTCTCGCTCTCGCACCAACACCCTCGAGCGTACCCTGAAGACCAATCGCGGATGGTGGATCGTTTGGACGCGTTTACTCGACCGCAATGACGATGCTGCTAGCACGTCTAACGCGAACATAAACAACCTGTCCACCATTCATGAAGCCGGCTCTGATGCCGGCTCCTCTGAAGACCCCGGCCGGGATGAAGCCTCGTCCCCGTCCTTCCGGTCCCGGAACTCCGCCATCGCGAAGGAGATCTTCCTAGTTCGCCGCGCGAGCGACCACGTAGGATTCCGTGACGCTTACGCCAACTCGTCCACTGGCGGCGGTGATGGCGCAGGTCGTTTGGCTCAGGGCATCGGCGTTGATACGCGTCGTTATGTCGAGGAGCTTCTAAGCTTGCTATAGTAGTTATAGTGGTGGCCTACCTGCATGCATGGCCTGGAAGTGGCTAGTCTCAGTTGACTCTTCGGGAGGATAATTTAGGAGCGCATTCGAATTCACGTCAGCAAATACTATACATGTTCATGCCCCTTCATTAGCGGTCCGAGCTGACAGCTCACGGGGACATCGGGAAATGACGTTTTAATGGCCTTCATTAAAGCGCACTCACTTGCGCACTGGGCTTGACTGGGGGAGATTCGATGCTGCTTTTAGTCATTTCGTCATTCTGTATTGCGGGAAGTAATTAGACTAGTCTGTTACGTACTTCGTAAAGTAATCTTGAACGAGGGGGAGAGTATCACTCGGTATACATCTAATGGCACGACTCGCGTAGCCCAGGGTCGAGAGTTGCAGCAAGTAACAAGTCCACTTGGTAGGTCCAATTGGTTTCTATCAAACAGCTCTGAAAGTTATGTACAAGTGAAGCGAATCGAACCCAAACCCCAAAAAAGTCCCATCAGCCTGAGGGAATCTAAACACCCATATCCAGGGGTGTCGTCCGTGATTTATAATCCCAAGGCCATCCGTTTCTGCCAAATCCCTGCTCCTTCGAGGGGTATAGCATCCCGAATCATGTTATAAAAAACCCAAAGGTACAGCAGTCATAACTGAAAGAAGCTATTTCGTATCGGGACGCACAAGAACAGACACTCATGGAGCTTCTGATACACGCGCTGTCCAGATATTCATAGGTTTGTCGCCTTCTCTTCAGAGCTTCGTGCATGACAAGAAATCAAGCACGTTGTTGGCTTTTGTTAGTGCTCTAGTTGAACCACCACTCAATACCGGAGACACGGCCCTCATCGAGGCCACCAAAGAGCTGGGTGAAGATCTTCATGGAGACGTCAATGTCGCCCTCAGCGCAGCCCATGCACTTGTCCCTGACAGTAGCGGTGGTAGTCTTGCCATTGGCCTTGATAGTGATGGTCTTGCCGCAGTATGGGTTAGACTCAAGGGTAGGGCCGTCGCCCATGATCGCGTGAGAAATGGCAACGAGGTTGGTGGAGTAGTCCTCACCCGCAGCGGTTCCACCACAGGCGTTCGGGCCGAGGTCGTAGAAGGTGATTTCGCCGCTGTAGGAGCTGCTGCTACCGCCACCGCTGGACTCTTCTCCGTAGTCAGAAGCCGCGGAGGTGGTCGCGACAGGGGCGGCAGAGGTAGTGGTGGGAGCAACGTAGACGGAGGTGGTGGGAGCGACATAAACGGAGCTGGTGGTGGTAGGCTCAGGCTCGACGTACTCTGAAGTGCTGGACTCAGGCACAGGACTGGAGGTGGAGGTCTCCTTAGGAGCAACATAGACGGAAGTCGAGGTGGCAAAGGTAGTTGAAGTAGTGGGAGGGACGTAGACGGACGAAGTGCTAGTGGTGGTGGGCTCAGGCGCAACGTACTCCGAGGTGGAGGTGGTAGAGGTGGTGGTCGTAGTCTTCTTCTTCTTGTGCTTGGGAGACGCGGAAGTCTCGATGAAGTAGGCGTTGTCGGTGGTGGTCGACGTAGGCTCAGGCTGCTCCTCGCCGGGAGTGACCCAAACGGTGGTGGTGCTGTCGACAAGCTTGGTGACGTACTGGGTCTCCGTCACCCACTCGACCTCGGTGACGAGGGCGCGCTTCTCGTGCTGCTCGTGATGACGGCGGTGATGGTTGTTGCCGTGGGGCTGGGCGACGGCAGCAGCCGCAAGGAAGGCCGAAGCGATAGCGAAGGACTTCATGTTTAAGGATGTGGGTTTGTTTTCTTGTTTGTCTGTTCTGGTGATATTTGTCTTCGTAGAGACAGGAGGGTATCTCAGTTGGGTGCAAGAGGCACAATGTAAAAGGACAATGAGCGAGTAGGCAAGGGTCTGTTCAACAGGAAGGACCTTGCTACGTAAAGACGATGGTTTGAAAAGGAGTGGATGATACTGTCTCGAAGCTTGAGAGAGTGTATATGCTTGGAGATAGAGAGGGAGGGAGGGAGAGTGGGAGTCCTGCTCGGGAGGGAAGGAATGGTGTTTGAACTTGAACGAGTCCGTGGGTGAGGAAACAAGACAAGCGGGACGGGGGACTGCTCAAGGGAGGAGGAGACGGTTCTAATATGATATACGCCTCGCCGCAAGCATCGACGCTGGGCTTCTGGCGAGGGAGCCCAGCGAAGCTAACAAGGGATAGGACGGGTCACAAACGAACAATTCGCCTTGGTTCTCCGCTTCCACTAGTCTACTCCAGTCAGGGCTTGGGCTGGAGCAGGAAAGGGGAGACAGGTTTGTGCGTCCCTTTGTTGGCGATCGCGTCGACATTGGGGATGTACATAGCAGCCCGTACGAGGTACATACTACCTCACCTCAGGCACGGGCACCTTGCGGTGCACAAAGTACCCAGATACCTTCCTAGATGGGTAGATTCGTTCACAACCCCGGCAAAGTCATCCCGGCCCCTGACGGTACGTATCCGAGCAGGACGGGGCCGCGCGTGGTTTTTTCAGCCAGCTAGGGCAATCCAGCCCCGTTTTTCCTTTAGAGGTGGGAGGGAGGAGGACCGAGGACACGGCAGGTCTTGGCAATATTGCGCTGCTATTCGTCCAAAGGCGTAGGCTCCATGCAGCATTAGGATCTACCGGAGCGCCGAAGCCAAGCAGGTGGAAGGGGGCCAAGGGAGGGCCTAGCGAGGGGAGCGACCAGGGGGCCATGGCGATGAAGGGTGACTGCGTCTAGGGGCTGTCCGTGGCACCATTGGGGAGTTGCAATAACGTGCTGGGCTGCAGTGCAGAGCTTGAGAGGCCAGAATGACGAGAGACTCCGGTTGTCTGTCTGTCTGCAAGCCATCCAGCGAACCAGACGTGCTTCCTTGGGTTTCAAAATGTGCGAGAAAGGTAAGTGAAAGGCCCGAGGTCATGCAGGTGGTCCGACGAAAAGCATCTTCTGTCATCTCGTCTCGTCATGATTGGATGTGTTGTCAGCCTCCGGGTTTGGATGTAAGGTACCGGACCGTTGTCCGTCCGAGGGGCGCCCAATGGGCTGCCTCAGGTGCCTGGGCCACAGCGGGATTTCTGAGTTCTCAGAAGTCCTAGGAATCGATGAGGCCAATCCAAACCAAGATGTTCGTTCTGCAAGGGGCTGGCAAAGAAAGCTGGCTGGCTGGCTAGCTGGCTGGTGGTGGTGGTCCGTGGGTGGTGGTGAGCTGGTGAGATCCACCGTGGATACGGACGGTGGTGGAGTTGGGGTGTGGAGAGCCCATGAAACGGAACTCCAGGTGCTTGCTGGCTGGCTCCAACCGACCGGGCACTCACCACTGCTACGGTCCATGCCACCTCACAGCCCCCCGACAGCTAGCGGGGAGGGCTTGGGGCGGCCGGCGGCAGGGGATGGAAGAAAATGTCTTTATTTTCGTCGGCTGCATCGATGTTTTCACCCTCCGAGACGCGGTGTGTGGCCGGTCACTCCGTAGTAAAGCATGTGGGACCGTAAAACATTACTGTAATACCACAGCATATCGGTAGTTAGTGCTGCAGGACCGGAGCCTACACACAGGCTGGCGACTCGAATCCGTTCACGTCGAGTCGAGACGGTGCCGTCCATCGGTGGCATGTTGAGCGAGTGAAGGGTGAAGGGTGCGGACTCTCCCATCCTTCCCGCCACCCAATCCGCCCCCCTCCATTCCAGCATTCTCCAGGGAAACGGACCAACCGGTCTCCTGCCCACGTCCCATCCAGGCCTTCCAAGGACATATGTAATCGGGAGTGTACTTCGTACTTCGTACCGCATTGCTCCGTACCCAGCCAATACACGATGCGTGAAGAATACGGGCGCCGCCTGGTCCCTTTCTCTGCACAGCCCCTATTCCAGGTACATCCCCTGCCGTAAGCTAAGCGCGGAGAGACGCCACGAACTTGCCATCGAGAGTTCTGTCGGAAATAGTGCCAGGCGGCCGGCGAGCAGGAGGTTCCGGTGATGGCTGCCTCTATCATCACGCGGACTCCCTCTGTTGTTGACACAACACTCAGTTTCGTGTGCACGCCCAACCCCAGGGTGCCAAGCCACTGGTCCTGTTCATTATTCCCATTGACAGCTGGTTGGTCGGGCGCCTGCGGCCGGAAGGGTTGATCGGAGGATCAATTGGATGGAGAAGTGGAGGACAACCACGTTGCGTCCTGCTGTTGGTTTGTGCTTGGCTGTCATCCTTTCACTCGGCTCGTGCCTAATAACCGCTGTCACAAGGTTGTCCAAAGATTATTGTTGGTTGCTGAAACATTCGTCCCGGGAACTTGGATTTGAGCTTGTGCCTAACCGCCGCCATGAACTCGCCCGGACTTGTGTTTTTGTAGGGAGGAGGTGTATCTGCGCACAGCATCCCCAAAACGGGCGAGTATATCAGATGGTCGATGGAAGTAGCGTCAAGCCGAAACACTTTGTATTCTACTATCACCATTCATCGCCAGTTGGGTGATGCCATTTTCCTTCCTCGTTTTCTGCTGGCCTGTGCGGCTGGCAAAGGAGAAGAGGAAGAGGCCCAGGCGCTGGAACACTGGTCGGTCCTCGTCAAAGATCTCTTCCACCTGGAACGCCTTCTTGGCCATCTTGACGAAGTGCATGTCTGCTCGTCTCCTCTTCTTGAAGCAGAAGTATACAGTGGCCGCCGGGTTGAGCTCTAGCAAGGCCTTCAGCGTTGCCATCAAGAGCGGGAACGCCGGCTCAAAGTATACGCACTCGCCTGCTAAGATCACATCAGGCTTCTGCTCTAACACAGTGGCCGGTAAAGGCTCGCCCCTAGAACGTGGAGAAGGTAGCATTAGTCAAGCGTCTCGCAACGGGGAGCCAGAGTGACATGGGTGGACGAATAGGAACGTACCAATTTAGGACCATGGCTTGGGCCTTGGCTCCGAGCTGATTCAACTTTATGTTGTGCTGCATCAGCTCCAGCATTTCATTCTGGTCCGTCACCAGTAACGGGTTCTGCAGCTCGCATTCGAGGGCCACAGCAAGCCCGACCAGACCGCCTCCCGCGCCAAGCTCCAGTCTGAGACTACCGGTCAGCACATCGACGCCTCCTGCATGGTTCGCGGCGGCAACGATATATGCAACGACGAGGACAGCACGGGACATGTTGAGTCACTAAGCGGGGTCGGGGAAGGAAGGCAGAACTAACATTCGCGCACTCTTGAGACGATCTCGGTGGTACCGTAATATGTGCTTGCCGAGAAGCATGCCAGCTGGCCATGTCTGTCCACCACATCCGGACCTCACATCCTCCCGTAGCTGGAGCGGCTGCGAAAGAGCGCCGTCGAAGTCGACGCGCGCTACACCGATGGATTTGAGGGTGGGTAGCGGGGTGAGATCCTCACTGATGGTGACTGGATCCAACAAGGGCGATAGAGGCGGACTGTTCATCGTTGGCGAGTGCCACGAGAGTGGTGTTTTTGGTGGGGTTGGGCGTTGACGGACTGTCTGCCGACGACGGAGACGGAGACAGAGAGACTGGAGGAAGACTACCTACCTAGGGTATGGGTGTGGTGATTATGGCGAGGATGACTGTCGAGAGTGAACGTCAGATTTAGGTGTTGAGGGAGTAGGAAGATGCGCAGGGACAGATAGGCGGTTGCGAGGTGAAAGTTTATGGAAGATCTGAAAGCGTGCAGAAGGATGAAGGAAAGATTGTGGTGGATAAAGCCTGTGATGGCGGCAATGGAAGCGAACAACGGCCTCGTCTACTTTGGATAACTTCGCTCCTTCCCGCTATCGCCGCTACCTAATCTATCAACTTTGAGCAACTTTGAGACCATGGCAGAGCCAACCGGGTGGGGTTAAGATATCTCAAAACTGGCAGTGCAGCCTGTGCTACTTCTGCTTCTATGCCTGAGTACTACCAATGGCCTCAAAAGCTTCTACCTTTACCGCCTCTTCATGTACGTCTTGTTTGCTGCGCGCGGCTATAGCTGGGAACTCCTCTTTCTTCTTGCTGCTGATGCAATCCAGACTCCTATGGACCGCCGTTTTTGGGGATCTTCGCCCTTGTGTCTCCTTAGCTCCAAAGGAGGAGACAGTCCTCTATTGGTTGGCTCCCTTTAGAGACTAATAGCGAGCACGTAAAACCCCAGGGTCGTACAGTGGGATGCAGAAGATTTGAACCCTCTTTAAGTCACTAGTCACGTGCCGAGAAATTTCAGTACGTGTCTATTACTTGATTAGGTTAGTGTCCACTTTCAGTACTTGAAAACGGGCTCAAACTTTTTGCACCCCACTGTACGGTGATGATAAGGGTTCCTGCCGCACTCGCCCAGGTTCGTGGAGCAGCTTATCGAGCTGGATGAACGAATGGCTACCACAGGGCAGGTGCGGCGGAGGAGGCTCCAACGGCAACAAGTTGTAACGACTGTGGCCTTGGGGAACGCTCCTTCCAATATTCGGCCCTTGACTCATTTAGGCAAGGCCCATCGTTTTCATCCACCAGTGGACCACGACTCCATCAAACCATCGACTTCTGCCCTTGATGATGCCAATCCTCACTGGCGATACCGTCAGTACTGGACTTCTACTTTCAATGAATCCCTCCTGCTCCTCCACACTATCACCCTCAGGTTTTACAACGGGGCTGTTCTACCCCTCACGACTCACAATTATCCATATAGTGTAGCCGAGGGGCGGCCTCCCTCAGGAATGCGATCACCCCGATGCCAGCCTCGGCCGAGCGCTCATGCGCTCTCTCCCGCCACATCGCTCCTACCGGTACCATCGGCGCCGCCTCAAACTGAGACAGATCGCCTCTGATTGCTATGGACTTGTGCACCTGCGCACCATTCGCCCAGTCTCGCTGGTCCCTGTCCCGTCATCCAACAATGGCCTGGTGGAGCGATTGTCCAGGAATGAAGGGCGCGGTATTTCTCGGTAGCAAGTCGCTATCGAGCCAGCCATCGGGATATCTGTGGAAATATGCCTTGGTACGCCTCGCACAATATCGTAGCCTTCTCCGTCTTGATTCTTTCTCATGTTCTTCCTTTCTTACTCTTCCACTGTGTCTATCGTCTGCTTACGTTGGATGGCGTCTTGAATCCATTACAACTTCACCCATCAAGCGCTCGACTGCACGATATCGTGCTATCATGGCCCCTCTTGTGATACTATTTGCCGCTCTACACCTCATCAGCCTGGCGAGTGGTGAGCCCACCGTCAACTTTCCGCTCAACTCCCAGCTGCCGCCCGTGGCTCGAGTAGACGAGCCTTTCTCATACACCTTCTCGCAATACACTTTCAGATCCGACACCGACTCCGACATCTCCTACTCTTTAGGGGATGCCCCTAAATGGCTGTCCATTAACAGCAAAGATGGCCGCCTCTACGGGACACCGACTGACAAGAATATTCCCTCGGGCGATGTTGTCGGCCAGACTGTCGAGATCATTGCCAACGACGGTTCCGGTTCATCCACTCTCAACGCAACCCTCGTAATCTCGAGAAACAAGGCCCCTACGATCAGGATACCTCTCAAAGACCAGATCGAAAGCCTGGGCGATTATTCGGCTCCCTCATCACTACTGCTCTATCCATCCAAGGAATTCTCATTCTCGTTCGACCCCGACACCTTCAGCTATCAGGCCGACATGATCAACTACTATGCTAGCTCTGAGGATAGTAGCCCTCTTCCATCCTGGGTGAAGTTTAGCTCCGACGGCTTGACCTTTAGCGGCAAAACACCACCTTTCGAGTCTCTCATCCAACCTCCGCAGACATTTGGTTTCAAGATAATCGCTTCCGACATTGTGGGCTTCTCGGCCGCGTCTATTCCCTTCTCCATTGTGGTGGGGAGCCACAAGCTGAGCTCGGACAGCCCAATCATCATGCTGAATACCACGCGGGGGAAGAAGCTCAGTTACGATGGATTACTGGGCGAGATCAAACTCGACAAAAAATCGGCTCAGCCAAGTGAAGTTACAATTTCGACCGACGGCATGCCGGATTGGCTATCCCTGAACAATCAGACCTGGACAATTGAGGGGACTCCTAAGCAGGACGAGGATCACTCGACCAACTTCACTATCAACTTTCAGGACTCGTACTCGGACACACTGAGTATCGTGGCTATTGTCAACGTTGCTACACGTCTGTTTCGCTCGACCTTTGACGACATCAGCATTCGGGCTGGAGAAGAGGCTAGCATCGACCTTGAGTCATACTTTTGGGACCCCAGTGAAGTCAACCTCAAGATGACCGTAATCCCTCAAAGGAATTGGCTCAAACTCGATGGCTTCAACATCACCGGCAAAGTCCCCAAGTCAGAAACTGGCAAGCTCAAGATATCTCTCGCGGCATCATCCAAGACGTCCGACCTAGAGGAGACTGAGATCCTCAACGTAAAGGTCCTGGCCTCTACCGCAACGGCCTCTTCGGCATCCAAAACATCCGCTTCAGCAACTTCCACATCCACGCAACCCAGCGAACCTACTTCGTCGGCTGAAGGGGTTCCATCAGACTTCCATAACAGGTTGTCTACTACCGCAATCCTCCTCGCGACTATCTTGCCGATTCTGTTTGTCTCTATCCTTGTCATGCTGCTTGTTTGCTGCATCGTTCGCCGCCGCAGGTCTCGGCGAAACTACTTATCAAGCAACTTCCGCAGAAAAATCTCGGGCCCAGTGCTCGAAAGCCTGCGTATCAACGGGAGTGATCCTTCCATACATGAGAGTGAAAAGAACGGGAACCGTGTGCCAACGGAAGCGCTTCTCTACCGCACGGCAAGAGGAGACGATTCAGAGACGGTATCTATGAGCAGCCCAAGGTCGTCCCCGAGCCTGGCTTTCTTGCCGACGCCTAAAGTCCCGGCACGATTCACGGCAGATGATCTGACCCGTCCAGTAACACGTGCGGGTAGCAGACCGGTGACAGCAACTGCAACAGAGGGGCGACAATCGTGGTATACGGTGGGGACCGCAACAGCGACAGCAACGGCTCGGCGAAGCCAGGCGTCGTCGAGAAGCCAAGGATCAGACACCACATTCTCTGAGTCAACTCAGCAACTATTGCCCCCACCGGCCTTTCTATCGGACTCAGGAACTTCGTTCCGGAGCGGCCTTGACCTCACGATCCCGTCCATAGACGACCTGCCCAATATGAGGCACAGCGATGTTAGCGCGATGAGAGCGGAGCTCAACCGACCACGAGACCCGTCTGCCTTTTACTCTTCAGCCCAAGACAGCGCCTCATTAGCCTTTTCGTCCTCGCATCAATCCAGTCCACGGCTGATGACGGGACTGTTTAGCAAAAGGCCGTCGGATGCTAGCTTGGGTAAGCGACCAGCAACTGCGGACGGGACGACGCTTCTGGAAGAGGCCACAGAGGATGTCCCGGAGATGAGGCGGCCAGATATAGCACGACTGGCAAGCCAGCAATGGTTGAGTCGGCAAAGCAGCAATCGTGGCGCATGGTATGACACGGAGGGATCAAGTTTGTCCCGCAAAAGCTTCCGGACCGATCCGTCATTTGGGTCGATGGAGAACTGGCGAGTGCTCAGGCAGCAGCGCGAGAACACCAACAATTCGTACCGCGAACTTGTAGCGGAGGCGCCATTCCATCCGGCACGGCCCGGCCCGGCGTTGAGTGGCCGGGAAGGGGCCCAACCCGGAGAGAGGACGAGCGCGGAGGAGCTCATGTCGCCGAGCGAGTGGGGAGACACCAGGACAAGCATTCGGGGCTCGGTGTCATCACAGCAAGGAGGACTAGCCCAGCCGACCAGCGGGTACTCGCTGAGAAGCGAGGTGTTGCTAGGCAATGCTGAGAGCCGTGGGTCGAGAGTAGGAGAGACGCCATCGTCAAGATGGAAACGAGAAGATTCAGGAAAGATCTCAGACACAGGCAGCTTCAAGGCCTTCATTTGAAGAATTGGGAGGGATTGGAAGGGATTAACCATAGGTTAACGCCGTTGGGTTTTGTTGAAAGTGGCATACACTGACTGACAGATTTCCGTTGTATACTTTGGCGACACGCTACGATACCAGTGCATTTTGACTCTTTAAGCGAGCTTTTGGTTTTACCAAGTCGTTACCCAGAGGGATTAACTACCTAGAAGGAGGGAAATAGAGAGAAGGGGGAAAAGCAGACTCGGATAATAATTGATGATTGATGTTCTATCAAGCTTGAGATAAGGCGATGGCAGGCTGGAATCGGTGAGATTGAAAGCGCGTGATACTAAGAAGGATTTATCCAAGTGCAATTTACTGGGTAGGTCAGGCTGCTTGTTGGTGACAAATGTGCATTTGGGGAAAAGTAAGTGCCATACCACACACCAGGGGGGATTCGGCATTATGTCAAGAGGGAGTAGACGAAGAAAGCAAACAATGATCCTGGTCTGATGACGACGGAGTCGATGGTCCGTCCCAGCCCGAAGAGCAGAAGGGAGTCTGCGGAGGGTACGTATTCGGGTAGGATGACTGCCTTGCCGGGCACCTACCTAGGTACCTATCTACCTACAGTACCTACTAGGAATAGGCCGACGTCAGTACTGTACTCCTGTCTTCTAGCATGGGACGCCGATGAGCACCCTCTATCTAAGTTAAGGCGGGTGGGCGGGTTGCGTGCCAAACTGCCGTATTTTCTTGGCGCATGCTCCTGACGAGTCGATTCACCGTGCAACGGCGCTCTGAAAAGGAAATTGATCGTGATCGTGATTGAGCGCCCCCGGTCCTCGGGCCCTTGGTTGAGAAGGGTAGAGCCGGGCCGGTCGCCGAGATGACGGGCACGCGACCAGGTCGGTCTGGGTCCGGGCCCCGCGTGAATCAGGGCGAGATTCTGTGCTTCCAGGCTTTCCATCAACGATGGCCGGAGGGCTAGATTAGGCTATGCACCAGTCCGGAGAGTGGTGGCGAGAGGGCGGTTTTGTTGATTGGCGAGTGGCCTGGAGAAAATTTCACAGGGGAATCCGGTGCCAAACTCCAGGCCAAGTTCTGTAGTGGACGCAAGTAGTAGTGCGATCCAGTGATCTCAGCGCAGGCTGAATAGGTGACGTGCTGGGGGGCATGCAGTCTTCATACCCCGCTCTCCCTGCTGACTGGGTTTTGCGGGCATTGTTTCCTCGCTCGAATCCAACAAAACCGACTGAAGCTAGACAGAACACACGTCCCGCGTCCCACATTCACACGCGCCCCGCCCCGCAACTTGAGACTGAATTAAGGCACCCACCCAACTTAAGTACGCAGGCACCAACCCAACTCGCGCACCACCGCCAGAGGCCAGAGCACCGCCGACCACCGACCACCACCGCGCCCGCGCACCCGCACCCGCACCCGCACACATACTCCCGCAGAGCCTTACCTTAATCCTCCCTCCACCATCCTTCCCAGTGTCCACCACCCACGCCTTCTCGTTCGCCGGCCACATCTTCGTCACTGTCGTAGTATTTTTTCCTCGTCTTCCTCCTCCTCCTTCCTCCCTCCTCCCTCGATTTTTCGCTCCCCCTTCGCCATTTCTCGTCGTCCGCCCCTCCCCCTCTCCGATCCGCAACCCGCAACCCGCCAGCCCCTCCGCCGGCGCAACCCTCTCTCTCTCTCCTCTCCTAGCAACCCTTCTCCCCCTCCCCCTCCCCCTCCCCCTCCTCCTCCACAAGGCGGTAGCTGAGCTGCCCACCAACCGACCGACCTCCAGCCATGGGTCAAACACTCTCGGAGCCCGTTGTCGAAAAGGTGCGTTGGGAAACTTTTCCGTCTTGCCCTTGTGTGTATCTGTGTCTGTGTGTGCATGCTTCATCAATGCGCCTCGCCTTTGTGTACTGCTTTTCATGGCCTGGCGAGGGGGGCATCGCCCGTTCGCAAGCCCCCCCTCTTCACACGCCCGCCCGCCGAGAGCCACCAAAAACTCGTCTATTCCCACCCGCACAGCCTATCTCCAGATGCTCCAGAGATTCGTCGCGATATGCGTCTTCGCTGCTCGTCGCCTTCTTTGTTTGCGCTCCGCTGTGCCATGCTGCACTTCTGCTCCGACTTCCCCGCTTCATCGTCACGCTCGCTTTCCCCCCTCCCTCTCACCCTCCGATGCTTCCG
This sequence comes from Corinectria fuckeliana, assembly GCA_019137255.1. Classification (NCBI taxonomy): domain Eukaryota; kingdom Fungi; phylum Ascomycota; class Sordariomycetes; order Hypocreales; family Nectriaceae; genus Corinectria; species Corinectria fuckeliana. The sequence continues at coordinate 122,002 of WPDH01000223.1, read as the reverse complement.
CCGAACCTCAACCGCCTCGGGCTTTCCGCGCTGACTTATTTACCCCTTCCTCTAGGCTTCGGAAAAGGGCGAGGATGAGCGACTGATTTACGGCGTTTCTGCCATGCAGGGATGGCGCATTAGTATGGAAGATTCCCACACGAACGTCCTCGATCTCGACCCCGCCAAGACTCACCCCGCGAAGCTGAGCTTCTTCGGCGTCTTTGACGGCCACGGTGGCGACAAGGTGGCATTGTTCGCCGGCGAGAATATTCAAAACATCATCTTTAAGCAGGATACTTTCAAGGCCCGCGACTATGCCCAGGGCTTGAAGGACGGCTTCCTTGCGACCGACCGCGCCATTCTCAACGGTATGCGCCAACTCCTCACCTCACCTGACCTCTCCCCCACTCCCCGGTCTTTGTTTCACTCTCCGCTGCCATCCTTGCGAAGCCTCCAGGCGCTGACCTTTAATCTTTCTTCTACCTTCTAGATCCCAAGTATGAGGAAGAGGTCTCGGGTTGCACTGCCTGTGTCAGTCTGATCGCTGGCAACAAGATTTACGTCGTTAGTCGCCCGCCTTGTCTCTCCCCCCATGCCCGCCCCGCAATACGGTCGAGGGACGAGGGGTACTGTATCCCGCACGCACCATGCTAACCACGATGCCCAGGCCAACGCCGGTGATTCAAGAGGCGTGCTTGGCATCAAGGGACGTGCCAAGCCTCTGTCTCAGGACCACAAGCCCCAGCTCGAAAGTCCGTCGAATCCAGGCACGCTTTTGTCGTGATTTGCCCATGCTGACCGGGTTAAATCCTGCCCTGTTTAGATGAGAAGAACCGAATCACAGCTGCCGGTGGTTTTGTCGACTTTGGGCGAGTTAACGGAAACCTAGCCCTTTCGCGCGCTATTGGCGATTTCGAGTTCAAGAAGAGCGCCGAGCTCTCCCCCGAGAACCAGATCGTCACCGCCTACCCCGACGTCGAGCAACACGACCTCACCGATGAGGACGAGTTCCTGGTTCTTGCCTGCGACGGTAAGTGGAGGAAAAGATTCGCATTGCGGTAACGTGCAGTACTCATTGGAGCAGGTATCTGGGATTGCCAGTCTTCGCAAGCCGTCGTCGAGTTCGTCCGACGCGGAATTGCCGCCAAGCAGGAGCTCGAGAAAATCTGCGAGAACATGATGGACAACTGCCTCGCCTCCAACTCGGAGACCGGTGGCGTTGGCTGCGACAACATGACCATGACCATCATCGGCTTCCTCAACGGCAAGACCAAGGAAGAATGGTACGAAGAGATTGCACGCCGAGTCGCCAACGGAGACGGCCCCTGTGCTCCCCCCGAATACGGTACGAGTCCTCCCATCGCTCTGGGGTATAGACGAACGCCGTCGCCCTCGGCCCGTCGTCTATGCTGAGATGCCTTGATACTCTCCAATGACAATACCTTGAACCGACGCCAGGCTAACTCCATCTGCGCCTTCTAGCCGAGTTCCGTGGCCCTGGAGTCCACCACAACTTCGAAGATAGCGATAGCGGCTACGAGATGGATGCGGATAACAAGGGTCGGGCCTTTGGCGTTGGTGGGTACCGAGGCCGGGTCATTTTCCTCGGCGATGGCACTGAGGTTCTTACGGATTCAGATGATACAGAAATGTTCGACAACGACGACGAGGATAAGGACCTTGCGAGCCAAGTCTCCAAGACGACGACGACGACGAATGCCGATGCAGACACCAAGCCCGCCGCCGCCGCCGCCGAATCGAAAACCGATCCCGCGAAGGAGACGAAGTCCGAAGAGAAGCTCAAGGCTGAGGATGTGAAGAAAGAAGCGGCCCCCCAGGAGACTAAGAAGGATTAGGTGGTCCTTACTACTGCTTGCTGTGGCCCGAATTGATCGTCATTTACTGCTGGCCGTGTTCCCCAAGACCCAATGGGTCATGGGTCGCCGGGGGTTTCGAGGGTTTGGGTGGGTGGATGTCAGATATTCTCATACTAGGTCTTGCGTCTCAAGCTGTTGTTGGTGGAATGGTTTCAACTCGGGATGCCATGTGCGTGCACATGTGCGCGCGCCGAAGACAAGATCGAGGTTGAGATGAGGTGGAAGAGAGAGAATCCTCTTTTGATATTTCACACGGATCCCCTACATGCGCACGCCCCTCCGAGACTCTTCTCCTCTCTCGTCCACTCACGCGAATGTCGAACACACGCGCCTTTTGCCTCACTCACATTCACAGCATAAAATACGTTTATTTTCATCTCATCCACCGGCGGAACCGGAAGACGGAATACCGGATCATGATCACAGGGCCGGGTCTCATCCTTGACGATTCATGTCAGGCAGGAGTTGGCGGCTAAAGGAGGGTAAGAGCCTATTTACGGAGCGCCGCTATTATTTTGGTCGTGGTATTTATTGCCGCGGAGTCCGGAAGACGTTGGGAGGAGCGGGAGAGAATGGCGTCTTCATCTTTAGTTCCCGCATCCTGGCTGTTTGTCTTTACCCCTTTTCCTCTTCTGTACCATCTTCTATTACTACAAAGGGCTATCCTGTCGACGGGGCGGTGGGCACGCGTTTGCAATTCCGGCACCTTTGCAAGTACCAAGCCATGACAGATGAGGATCGAAGGGATGCATCATGGTACGGAATATAACGTGGAAAAAGGAATATCATGACTTCTTGCTCAACAGTCTTTTAGTTGCCTCCCATCATGTCTCGTACGGTCCTATGTGCTTTTGACCCCTGACCCTCGCTTTTTATGTCTCCTAGTCAAAAACCAAGTATACAAACATCTATGCGAAAATAGTTCGCGTGGGGGATGTAAATCTACAGTAAGATACAGCAAAGTCGGTTAGGCTTATATATATAGGCCTAAGGGTGAGGGTTTGATATACATGATATATGATACAGGGGGTGGTACAAGGTAGGGGATGTCTGTCTGCTGGACAAAATATGATCCGAATGTAAACGACGTCTTCATCTAGGGGTGTGTATATAAAGAGGCCTCCGCCGTCAGCCTGACGGTTTCCGATGTCTCGTTTCGGCGGGGAGATGAAGTGTCGTCAGACATTGGTGTGTCGACTTCATTGAGTCGTTTCCTTTGCCAGTAATGACGAATCCGATGCCCTTGTTATTTTTTAGCGTCGGGGGGCTCTGCTCGACAGAGCGGCGTTCGGACTCATTCGTGGTGGTCCTTGACGCCGCTGAAGTTTTCCGAGCTTTGAAGTCTTCTGATTGCACAAAGTCGAAGTGTTCATCGGGCTCTTCAGCTTGGCGTCTCCCTGTCTTCCGTGGCATAGAGCCGCCCTCTGACCGCAGTCAAGGCTTTGGTTTGCTCGAGGACACTGAGAAAGGGGTTACACATCACCCATTGTGAGACATTAACCCCTGTTCGGCCATCAGCTGCTCCTCCGCCAGTGACGCGCCCCTGTCGGCCCAGCCCTCGACCATCTTCTCCGGGCAGAAGCGGCCCTTGAGTCGCACGTTGACCCTGTCGACCTCGGGGTCCAGGCGGCGAAGCTGGATGGTTAGATCCTGGACCGTTATGGGCAGGCGTTTGCCGTCGGCCGTGTACTTTGGGTTCTCCCTTTGCCGGTGCAGAGCCAAGTCGTTGGAGCGCCAAGCAACCTCGAGTGAGCGAGCAAGCGGCTTGATCGGGAGGTACCCTTCCCACTTGTCGAGAATGACGCGCTCGATGCGGGACATTACGGTTCTGGGCGTGTCAATCTTGTCGCTTTCGAGGGTGGCGATGACGTCCTTCGGGAAGATGGCAGGCTGACAGTCCCAACGCCGCCAAAAGGTGTCGGGGTGCAGGCAGAGAAGGACCTGGGAGAGCATCTGGCGAGAGGCCTTCTTCAGCTTGCGGTGAAGCACGCCGTAGAAGTAAATTGTGCCCAGGGCGTGCGGCGCTTGTGACCTGATGGCCAGGAGGATTAGGAAGACATACGAGGTCTGGTTAGGCTCGCAGCCAGCCGACTTGAACAACGACATTGCCCATAGCGTCGTGTACCAGTCCTTGGACGCCGATGTGTGCCTCAGGAAGATGTTGATTGTGTCGATCTCGACTGGGAATCCGGCTTGGACCTGGATGTCGAGGAGGCGCTTGCAGTCGTCGATCCGCGGGTCTTCGGGGCGATGGAAGCGCAGCAGTTCGCTGATGATGCCGTTGACGGCACCGACCGTGAGCCATTCCTTGCCATACCGGTCTTTCTGGAGCGCGAGGAAGTCGTCCAGAGACATGCCCGCCCTGAAGGCCTCGTGGGAATCAAGCGATGACATGACCTGGGCGATGCCGCGGCGGGTAGCGGCGTGGTGGAGCATCCCTAGCTCGTACATGGTCACGACAATCTGTCGCCTCTCGCTGTCTCCCCTGACGAGCTGCAAGAAGAGCAGCCACGTGCGGACGTTGGGGCGGAAGTACCGAAGCTCCATCTTGCGAAGGAAGCCGTGGAAGAAGCCCAGGTCTCGCTTATGGACATAACCTTCCAGCATGAGATTGTATGTGTCCGTGTCCATTGGGATGCCCAACTCCTCACCGAGCTGTATAATTCTGTTGGCCGAAGCGCGATGGCCGCCCTTGAAAGCCATCAGGGAGACGGCCATCTTGAGCACCGGCGCCGTGACGAATGGGTGGGCAGATGGGTCTTCGAACGCCTCGACAATCAGGCGGATGCGGATGCCGTCCGTATCAACATGTCTTCCGTTCACCCGACGCTCTCCATAAAACTTCATGGCGAGGTGAGCGGGGATCCCACCGTAGCAGAGAGTTGCAATATAGGTTTCGAGATTCTCCGGCGTCCACACTTCTGGTTTGGGAATATTCTCATACGGCTTCGTCCCCTCGAAATGCGTGTACTCCTTGTGCACCCACATACTACCCTCGTGATCTTCTGGCAGCGAGTCGCCGTCATTAGGTGCGCCCTCAATGGTAGGCCACAGCTGCTTGGTCCTGTAGTCGGAGGTGGCAACCGCTCCAAGCTCGTAGACCTCAGCCTCCTTGCAAAACCGCACAATTTCATCAACGGCCTTGGCGAGGATGGTGCTCTTGCCTCGAAGGACAATGGCTGACGGGTTCTTGTCGACAGAAGCGCGAAGCTTCTGTAGAACTCCTGTAGCAGAGTCGACGTACTCGAGATTCAGGTTGTTGACGTCGATGGTCCACGTCTTCGGCAGAATAATCCTCACGGCAGACATCTCGGCCCGTTCGCTCGACTTCGGTGTCATGCGCCGCATGAGCGTGAAGCAGTCCTTCCAGTCCGGCGCTCTCCTGTTGAAGTGGCCCCAGACAATGCTGTGTCCAACCTGGCGCCTCACATCTCGCTGTTGCTCAGCCAGACTATCGTGGGTAGCCGCCGCATTCGGGTACTTCCGCGGTTGACCAGTTACGGGGTAGTGGATCCTTTTCTCATCTTCGTCAACGAGATTCGCCTTGACCTTGAAAGCGTTTTTGAACAGTCTGTTCTTGGACTCGGCGGGGTTGTCGGTTGCGGTTGCGGGCTTCGACGGCTCGCTCGATACATCGCAAGCCCGGTTACTCGACAGTTCCAATCGGGGTTTCGGGGGAGCTCGCGTCGGCAACCGTGTCGTCGTTGACTCAAAGCGCATGGTCGGTAGGCATATATTTCGGATCTTGGAGGGCAACAGGACCCTGGAAATCAGCGGAGGCCCAGCGACGGAGGATCGGGCCCGGGTCCTCCATATTGACTTGATTCCCAGGGACATTGGTCATAGGCTCAGCATTGTTAGGGCGGTATAATCTGGTTCGGCCTGCGTCGTCGTTGAATTCTGGAGCCTCGGAGTTGGGAAGGTCGCGAAGCAGAAAAGATGTCCCGGGTTATCGCGATAACGAGCCCTGCGCGAAGTTGGCGGGCAGTGTCACGTGGCCACCCCGGCGCTCATCGGGACATGCTTCGAACATGTAAGCACGGGAATTTGCCAAGGCTAACATCAGCGAGATATTGAGAATAAGCATTGGAGTCTAGGTACACAAATATGAAGCTCCGTTAATAACAAATCAGATTATGATGGATTACTCAGTAAAACTCCATGTCATTCCCCCCCAAAACAGCACGTTCGCCAGACAGTCCCAATCGCGCCTGTCCAGCAGCTTTCGCCCATCCTGTAATACCAACGGGGGCTGTCCGCCGAGGCCAGTTCCCACACCTTGACAACCATCTTTCCATGACCCCCAAGTCCCAAGTATAAATATGACCGAAAAAAGAAAACGCTGAATGTCGACAACCCTCTCATTTTGCTTTAGACCTCCCTTCCTTCGGATGAGCCCCTCCACTCTGATCCAGGCCTTGCCACTCGTCGCTCCATCCCTTGTCACCGTCAACAGCACTCCTGGTCTCGCCGTTCTCGGCCATCTGCTTGACATCACTCCAGTATGCCAGCTTGCGAACTTCTTCGTCGGCATGCTTAGCTGCGTCCTTAATCGCCTCGCTGCGAGCTTTCAACTCTGGAGTCTCTCCTTTCTTCAGTTGATCCGAAGTCTCGTCGTATATCTTCATGAGTCGGCTGAGCAGTAGCCGCCGTGATGCCTGGAAAACAAAGCTGGACATGATCTCATGCATCTCTTCCTGTAACTGCGAGAGATCCATCGCGTGTTCTAAGTAGTTATCCGTAGCCTCGAGCTTCTCTCGATCGATCCTTGCTTGGCGGAGAATACGCATCAGTTCTTCGATGCTCTCGATATCCGGCAGTTCCTCTGCGCCTTCGGTGGCGGAGAGTTGGCTGACACTCGATCTACTGGCGACACTTCCGCGAGAACGGTGCTTCTGTTCCGAGGCAGAGCGGACCGTGAAGTAGTCGGCATTTAGCATGTGCGGGTCAGTTGAAACATTGTCGTTCTGCTTCTTGACCCTCTTACGCGTCCAGGCGCGTCTTCGGACAAAGGAGCTCCACCACCTGGCGCGGTGCCATGAGAACTTCTTCGAGAAGGCAAATGCGTATTCCCATCCCCCTTCGTCCACGCCATCCTGGTGATTGATACGCCATTCCGGCCAGGCCCATTCCCAGGAAGGGTCGGGGACTTGCGCGGTGTAGATTGTAGTTGGGGATGCGTTGTGGTAGGCATTGGCTATTTTAGTTGATGGATCAGCATTTGTTCAGAGGTACTTCGTAGACAGCCATTCAACAAATCCGTTTGACTTACTCCAAGCAGCTGGATCAAGGCCACCAAGAGCCGCGCCAGAAAAGAGAGCAATTCCGCAGAGAAAGCCTCCTCTCTCGTTTTCGTAGAGGATATCGATGGCCGACTCCCGTTCTTTACGGTGTTTCTTGGGTTTCATCGAGGGATGGTTTCCATTCGCGATATCCGGGGTGGGCTCTGTTTGAACGATACGTTAGAAGGGCGGTCTTCAAGTGGAACACATCAAGACCAATCCGACAAAACATACCTTGAACCTCAATCGATGGCCTCGGCGCAGGATCTGGTTGGTCCTTGCTGTGCTGTGTCTGGGGCTCTGAGGATTGGGTTCCGTTGCCATTACTCCCATGGGGCTGTGTAGTGTCTGGCGATGGTTCTTCATCCTGCTGGTCTTCCTCGTCTAGGGCCAGCAGTCGAGTAGTGGTATTGCTCCTCGCCATCTCGGTAGGCTCTGGGGCCGTGGCCCCGGGGGGCGGCGTCCTGGCGGCATCGTGATCGACGAGGGAGATCTCGTGGTCGTAGTCGACAGACTTGAGCCCCGCGGCCCTACGAGAGCTTGAGACTCTCAGCATAGCTGCTACGCCCTCGGCGTGGGGAGCGCCTCGGTTGGTCGGCGTCTATCAATCCATTCACATACGAGTATGGCGAGCTCCGTGTGATGTCGATGCGTCTCACAGGCTCAAAGGGGCCTCGTCGAGAGGAGGCAGCGCAGGGAGTCGGTTCTGTGCAGCTACCAGAAACGAGGGAAGTGGAGTTCTTGCTTCTCGAGAGCAACGACGCGAGAGCCAGTTGAGGCTGGTCAAGTAGGTGAGCAGTCAGCAGGATGATGAATCGAAGCAGTGGACAAGTTAAGAAATTCGACGTCGCTACGGGTAGAAACTAGAAAGTTGGCGCGGTCGAGACCTGAGGGAGGCGCCACTATCCTCTCCAGCTCGTTTACAGCACACGGGGCTGCTTCCAGCCAGTGGAGGCATGTAGTTTGGTTTAGCGGGCGGGCTGCTCCGCGGTGGGCCATACCTAGGTACCTACGCCGCCCTGTAGTCCAGGTGTCCTGCCTGCCTACCTAGGTGCCTACCTACCTGTAGTCTACTGCGTTGTAATACAGCATGGACCTCCGCCTACGGCTCACTGAAGCATGTGGACAGGCCGCACCAAAACTGGAAACTGGAGGGTAGTCTGAAAGTAGCCAGAGGAGTTGGCGCCATTCTCACATCAATGACGCCGTTTCCGCTGCGCTGATGGATTGTGGCTGTGAGGTTCGACAGAAAGCGTCAATCTGGAAGCAAGGCGAGGTCGATGATGTAATGCCGCCCGCCGCCCCATCTCTCAATACCTTTCTTGCAGTGTGGAGCTGGACAACACTGGACATGGTTCCTGGGAGAGTCAAGGAGGTTGCGCTAGCGGCTGATGGCAGCGATCATCTCTCCACTGCTTACATTGGATCCAAACATGGGGGATGTAAAGGATCTGACCTTGATCATTGAGGGGAAAAGGGGTGTAAAGATTTCATATATCGGTTGCAACAAAGCGGTATAAACACAAATGAAATAACGTACTTGTAAATTCAAAGGGTCTCTAATGCCCACCATTTACTTTTGTTTAGGCTCTCCGATCTATCAGAACACGTTTTCTACTATCCAGACTTTGAGTTTTGTCGCCGTTCCCTCTTCACGCTACACCACCACGCCCTCCAACACCCCATTTCGCCTGCGCCTCGACAACACCAGCCTTGATAGCCGGCAGCTCCCTGCCCCGTCTAGTTGGCCACGCCAGGAAATTGGTTTCGGCGAGGTACCTTAAGAAGCGGCCGACAGCTTCCCTACTAATGCCCTCTCCAGCACTCTCATCGACACCTGTCCATCGGTCTGCATCAGCCTCAAGGACAGCAACAGCATTGCGATCATTAAGTTCCGGCGCGCGAGTGGTTGTGGGTAGGTTGTTCGTCGCCATGTGGAAAAGAGGCATTAGAGCGCTCTGTTCCTCGTCTTTCTGGACAGAACCTGCCGAGACAAAGGTCTCGAGCTGGGCCTTCCAGTGGTCGTAATCCACCTCACCAACATCGTAGCCGTAGTAGCTCAGGATGGAGAGATATTCGTTCATGCGCAGGCGAGGATGGGCAGTGACGTGGATGACGTGGACACCGACGTCGTCGCTGCCGCTGTTGCTATTTTCAGTTTCGGCCGGGACGGGGTTCAAGCTAGCTGCGACGACGACAGTAGAGACGTGGCCTACAGGCACGGCGTTGACTGTGTTGATAATGTGCGGACGGCTAGATAGCTGGATACAGCCCTTGAGCATGCGGATAAGAAAGTCGTCGTTGTTGCAGACACCTGTGGCAGCGTCCCCAAGGATATAGCCAGGTCGGACGACAGATCCGAGGAGGCCGCGTCTGCCAGCCTCGCGGACGAGCTGTTCAGATACCTGTGGTCCATCAGATTGGATGTTACTCATGCAGAAAGGCGTCTGTGGAGACTACTTACCCATTTGGACTGGCCGTATCCGGTGCCGAGACCGGTGCGACTGCCCATCATGTCATCTGCTTCCATGACAGCGCCTTGTCCAGTGCTGGTCTGCTCGTGTGACAGGTTAATATAGTGATCCGTGTCTAGAACGCTTGTCGAGCTAATGAATGAGAAAATCTTAGGCTTGCCCTGGTTACAAAGCCGCAGAGCATCGATTGTTGATAGAACGTTGCTACGCTCGAGATGCTTATACTGCTTTACCCAGTGGACGAGGGCGCCGTTATGGATAACCACATCGACAGCGTCGCCAAGCATCTTCCATGTGTCGTCATCAAGTCCAAGACGCGGCTGTGTCAGGTCACCAACGACTGCATCAAGCCTAGTGGCCCAAGAATCCTGCCATACGCCGTATCCGCGGAGTGACCTCTGGAGCCGCTCGAGGGCGGCCAGGATGCCCTTCGTTCCACGGACATGGGCGATCACGTGTACGTTCTCACGCTCGAGCAAGTCCTTGACGATGTAAGAGCCCAGGAAGCCCGTGGCGCCAGTCACAAAGACAGTCGTCTTGCCTGCCGGTGAGAGTGCCGCAGGGTCCGCCGTCTGATACTTGACATCGAGGCTACCGAGCAGCTTATCGAGTGACTGGGCATATGCAGCCTCGTCGTCCTCTGTCGCGCCCGAATCGTCCTTGCCCTCACGCTGACGGTCAATCTGTGTGCTAAGAGCCCTGAGGGATGAGTTCGAGTACAGTGAGCTGATGGACACGTTGGCCCCCAGGTTCTTGCGGATATTGAGAAGAAGCTGCTGGGCCAGCAGACTGTGCCCACCACTTTCGAAGAAGTCAGACTCGGGCTGCAGAGTCTTGGCATTTAAACCATTGATTAGTGTTTCCCAGTGCTCCGCCAGTTCCTTTTCGGTGCTGCTGAGCGTTTCCCATCTCTTCAGATCCTCCTCTGAAGCCTCTTCCGAGATCAGGGCCGCATCCGGGAACGGCAGGTTTGGGCTGTCAACCTTGCCGTTGGGGTTCAAAGGCATCTTCTTCAGGAAGATGAAGTAAGTCGGGACAGCGTGAACTGGCAATCGAGACTTGAGATGATCCCGAACCTCCGTTTGCATTGGCCGGTAGCGCTTAGAATACACCATGACGGCTCCGATCTCGGTACCTTGCTCCTCAGTGTCTTCCAGGCCGCGTTCTGCTAGCCACTTGAGCCACTCTTGATGTTCGGGCACAATGTAGCTGACCAGTGTTGGCTCTTCGTTCCGATCTCTTCGAAGCAGCGTCTTGCACTCGCGGACTAAATGGTGTCCTCTCAAGTTGCTATCGATCTCATTGAGCTCGATGCGGAAGCCACGAACTTTGACTTGATCATCAGCTCTGCCTGTAATTGTGCAATTACCAGAATCGTCCAAAAAATACCCTAAGTCGCCGCTCCTGTAGATTCTGTCTCGTGGGCCTTTGTAATCCTTTCTCCAGGGCTCGTTGGCGTGATCGGCAACTTTGTTATCAGCCTCAACCCACTTCTGGTTGTCGACGAACCAGTTATCGAGGAACTTTTCCTTGGTTTTCTCCAGGTCATTCAGATATCCGTAAAATAAAACGTTAGCAGGACTCCATCAGAAAAAGAAAGGAAAAACATATCTCGGCTAAGCCTGCTGCTCTCAACATAATCTCACCGACCTCACCGACGCCGCAAAGCTTGGTTGGATCCTCCCGGTTGACTACGAGGAGTTGGACGTTCTCGATGCCCTTTCCAGCAGGAACAATATCGCCAAATACATCTAATGCATTCGGATCTTCGGCATGGCTCTTGATGTGGTAGTACGATATGCTGCGGCTCGTCTCAGTGGTACCATATGCAGCGCAGATCTCCGCGTTAGGCGCCAGCTTGCGGAGCGCAGCGCAATCCTTCTTGGTCAGAATATCACCAACATAGAGAACCCACTTCAATGAAGGGAACTCTGCCCTGGCACCGCCGCACAAGATTTGGCCCATCGCGGGTGTCAAATGGACCGCGTTGGGTTTGTGATCGCGGAACCACTCAGCTAATCTTTCGTGGGCGATATTCTCGCGAGCAGGGCAAATTAGCTCCCCGCCCATGAAAATCGGACTGAAAATGTCTCGCTGGATAGGATCATGGCTTATGCCACTATCATTCGTTAGCAGAGCTGTGACGGGCATCATACTTGATAAGTTTTACCTGAGACAAGCGAACTTTGTGTCCGAGGTCCAGTTGAAAGTTTTGGCCATCCACGGGAAGTACTTGGCTAAGCTGTAATGTCTGCCCAACACGCCCCTAAAAATAGTCAGCTAATGCCCCAACTTTAAGAGTCGCTGGATCTCGTACTTGGGCGTGGATGTCGTGCCACTGGTAAAGCTCAGGATACTTATTGAGTCCGGTCCCACCAGAACATCTGGAGGCGCTGATGCTTTGCTTTCAGTGTCGGTAAAGACTTCCTTCGCGTCAACCTCGCCACCGGTAAGGTGGCCATCATCGCTCATCCGCAGCTCGGGTACTCGTATCTTGAGAGATAGTTCCTCGTCCATGTACTTCTGGACACGCGGCGCGAAAGTACCATTCTCGTCTCTGGCTCTGCCAATCGTGATCAAGGCCTTTGGTTGTGAGACTTCAAGGTAGACCTGTTGTCTCGCCGGGGGGTACGCGGGGTCTAGGACAGTAATAGTGGCACCGGCAGCAAGGGTTCCCATGAAAGCGATGACGAGTTCGACGGAACGGTAGGCAAAGATCATAACGACATCGCCATTGGTGATGCCAGCTTCATGAAGCTGGTTGGCCAAGATGTTGGACGCCTCATAAATCTGCTTGTAGTTGAATCTCCTCTCGGGCGTTGTGGAGGAGGCCGTTTCCGTGACGCACGGCGCGTCGGGATTCTCCAAAGCATTCTTGTGGAATATTTCGTGGATGGCGCCGATGTAGCCGCTCCAGTCGAGGTCGATGGTGGGATTGGGAAGCCCCATGGCGGTAGCAATATGACAAGATTTATACTGAGGGGGAGGGCGCTTAGTGGCGAAGGTATCCGTGGAGCATAGTCCAAGCTAATATCTTGAAAGAGTCGTGTCTATTGAGAAAGGTAGAGCACAACTACGGGCTCGAAAATAATGGCTTGGAAGATGTGTCACCGCAAAAGAATTCTACCGCACTCCGATCTTCGGGGGCGGGGTATTTTTCCTATTACGGTAGGCGGTCACTAGCAACCCTCACCCTACTGGCCCGCCTTGAGCGACAGTTCCCTTGCAGAAAAGTTAATTATATAAAGGGAGGGACAATGGCGCTTCATATCATCGTCAAAGGGAGGAATTGCATGTAATGATCAAGCTTCAGTTGGGTTCTGATCATGGGCTCACGTGGAAGCAAGTTCCCGTCAAGTCGCACTTGTGGGCTGAAAGCCACTGCAAATACAGACAGATATTAGTCACGGGGGGACATGATCTGGCTGGTAATCTAGAAAGCGACTCAGCTATCACTCTGGCCAGCCCTAATGGTTTCTGACCAGTCTAAGAACAAAGCCGTCGAGCCAGCATATGAATCACATATAGAACATGGCGAACAAATCCTGCTTCTATATCTTCGTGATTCATATTTCACTTTGGCAACTCCCATAGTGAATAGTTTTGACTGAACACAAATGTTATCAGATACATAGGCAAAACTCAAGAGTACTAAAATATATCTCCAAATCTCAAGCCAAACCCCTGCTTTTTGGGGCTGATCAAGACGTGAGCTGGCTGAGTGTAGTGAGGGGGTCCCTTGCGCCCCCTCATAGTCGCTTTTGATCCAGTATTGGAATTGCTGGTGGCCTCTTGTTCAGCTTACGCACTGTCCAGCCACCAACTATCAGCCTAAAACCTGACTGTCGTCCAAAATAGACGCGACCACTGACTTTTCCTTCCCATAAGATTCGTTCACTGCCATCCTTCACCCGGGATCTCGTCGTATCTCGGTGAACCCCCATACAATGCGGCCCGCAAATGATCGTCCAAAAATTACTGCGCCCAGAACGACTCCACTCTTGCCTGATGGAGGCTTGGTCGGCCTGCAGTGTGTCGGAGATGCTCCAACCAACCATCCGGGCGATCTTGAAGAGGCCGACATAGTATCCCAAAGACGTCCGTCATGCATTTCAGCTGCTGAGCGTCTATAATGGCGTGGTGATTCCTCCCGTACAGCTCGTGGCGTGTGGTCATCATGATTGGAAACATGATGGGCATGGACAGCGGGAAGCCCCGGCCATTCTCCAATTTGACATCCCCAAGGTTTCGCCGGAAATACGGAATGATTGGAATACAATGAGAGTGAGGAGGTAGTACCCTATACTCCCCTCAGACTCCAACCACTTGCGCAATAGAGACAGGTCTAATGCGTTGTTGTGCCATGACACGAAAATAGTCTCCTGTGTAATGCCCTGCTGTCTGAGCTCATCTGAAACCTGCTTTGCAGCCATGGAGCCATGGGCGCAGTGGTGTTGTTCAACACACAAGTCTCGATTATGCCATCCATGCGCCTTGCCGTCTGCGACTAGACTCAAGTAAGGACAAGCACCCTCGTCGCAAGAAAATCGCTGAGAGGGATAGAGGAAGTTGGGTGTAATCAGTCAAGCAGGTAGGAAGTAGGGCGGGATCAAGCATGGTCGTTCGCAGCCTTATATATACGCGGGATCAGAGCGCCCAGCGGAGGCGACAGGAGCATTTCCAGACTCGCGCGCGACCTTAAAAGTGTAGAAGCCGAGCATCAGGCATCAGGGTGTCGCCAGAAACCGGGCTCACCAGCCCCTCGCCCCGGGCGCAGCCAACTGGATCCCAAGCCATGGCGAAGGTCGCATAAAGTCGATGAGATACAGTGCAAATTCAAAGCGGTGTTGGCTGTAGTTGACGGTTTCATATGCATTTTGTCGGAGGGAGGGGAAGGTCGAGGTGATTTAAGGTGAGCATCCTGGAGCAAGGGTGATGAAAGCCTGAGCAAGAGCGGCGGTGCTGCCTAGCCCGGCCAGACGCGGGTCGCCTATTTTCGTGGAAGACTACCTAGATAGGTACTTACATACCCGTGGACGAACCACCGGGCCCTTGGAGGACCAGCCCTAGTATCGTGGACGTCCTCGAGAGATGGTTGACCCTCAATTGGATGCCAGAGAAGCTCACTTTCACGCAGCGTCGTACGATACAGTCGACAAGCAGCCCTCACAGCATTTCTCTCCACGACTGCCCCGTAGACAGGTACAGCAGACAGCTAACCAGAATGTCAGGCACTGCTCATTCCAAGACACTGCGGAATCACCCATCGCTACAGTACAAAAAGATTTCTTCCATTCTTCATTCTCCGCTTTCAGCAGTCGTCAAACCCCAGCCGTCCAAGGAGACCCACCCCCCGCCTTAAGGCGCCGCACTACGTCATGTATTTGCATCACCATGACCATCATGACAAGCACCGGAGGTGGGCTTCTGGAGAGAACCGCAACAAATGGCGACGGTAGGGAGGTGCTCGGTACGTCTCGGGTGGAAATGGAATGAATCAAGAACTACCGGGCCTCCGAAGTACCCCAACCCCGTTAGCCGGCGCAACCCATCGGCGCCTCCAATGCAAATAAATACCTGCCCGGTACTCGCTCTTCCCACTGCTGTCACCCGGTTTCCCATCGTTACATCCGTCTCTCTCTCTCCCACTTCTACCCTTTCCCCTCATCATCCCAGCCAAGTCCAGCTCTGCATTCAATCTTCAAATCAACAGCCCACACAGCCTTCACATCCACCATGTCTCGATCCCGTCTCCCCATCCTCCTCGGCGTCACCGCTGCTGGCGGTGTCGGCTACTACCTTTTCCAGGCCGGCGGCAGCCCCAGGGCCGCTGAGAACAAGTTTGAGAGTGAGTCTTCCCCCCTCCCCACGCCTCGATTGCGTCGAGTCGCGCCTCGAGACTCAAGGCCGCTAACGTGTCCCCTGCTCATCAGGCGACGCCCACCGAGCCGCTGCCAACGTCAAGAGCCATCTCCCCAACAACACATACACCAATGCCGAGAAGGACCTCAAGGGCTACGGCCAGACTGCCGGGGCCAAGATTGACAATGCTGTACGTTTTCGCCCATTCATGATGCTTCACCCTCAACAACGCCACCTGTATAACACTACCACTAACACAACGCCCAACAGATCGGAGAGGCCGACAAGCAGGCCGGAGTGGCAAAGAGCTCCGCAGAGTCCTACGCCAAGGACGCCAAAGCCGAAGCTCTCAAGGCCGTTGACAAGTTTGACGCCAAGGTCGAGGAGGGAGCGGCCAAGGCAAAGGGCGGCCTGTCAAGCTGGTTTGGCGGCAGCAAGTAAGAGTCGAATGGGGCGTTGTCGGGAATTAATTGAAATATGTGGACGGAACGGAAGGGCTATCGCGGGCAGGTCGCCCCAAGAGCACCAGAATGACTCCTGTAGTGTTCTTCAGCTTTTGTATCTACCTTTAGCGGAGGATGAGGAGTAATGAACAACCATAAAGATTCACCATTCGTTCATGGCGTGACATCCTGACATGCATCAGTGAACGTGCCCTAAGCGCCACATGCACCTAATGTTCCGGAGTAGTATAAGATGGGCTTGAGTCTATATCTTGTGCTGTTCCCATTTCGCGTTTCTAATTTGGCTAAAGTAGTTGTAGCCAGCACAATCAATCTCTTAACTCCTTGGTCTCCTCCCAATGACTTGAAAACGTCTCCCTAAACAGTACACGGATGCGCGCGCATAAACTTACAGCCCCATGATTACTCCAGCTCCTCGGCCACCAGCTTCAGGATTTCCTCGCAGCTTCTTCTCGCATTCTCAGGCTTCTTGGCCACGGCCTGCCACAGCTCGCCGTGGCGCGGCTCGTTGAGCACGCACTTGGCGACGACGTCGGCGCGCTTCTCCTCGGTGCCGTGCTGGCCCAGGAACTTGTAGTACCACGCCCAGCTGTCGCCGCAGTCGCTGTCCAGCACGAGCGCCTTCTCGAACCAGTTCTGCGCCTTGTCCAGCTTGCGGTCGCCCCAGAAGATGCGCGCCACCGCCACGAAGAGGATCGGGTCGTTGTCCACCTTCTTGATGGCTTCCAGGCTGCGCGGCTTGCGCTGCGTCCGCGCCTCCAGGTGCCAGATCTGCTCCACCCAGAGCAGCCCGCTCTTGGGCGCCTCCTGCTGCGCCTTGGCCATCATCGACTTGGCCTGGGACAGGTTGCCCGCCCGTCGCTCGAGCCGCACCGACTCGCACCAGAGCTGCGCGTTCTTGGGCACCGCGAGACGAGCCCGGTCCAGTACCGATCGAGCCTTGACAGTGAGGCCGCCCTTCTCCTCCAGACGGGCGTAAAGCAGCCACAGAGGCACCGACTTGGGCACCGCCTTAACACCCGTACCGTATGCCTCCCTCGCCTGGCCGGTCTTGCCCATGTCCTCGTAGATCTGACCCTTCAGCATCCACAGCTTCGCCGCGGCGGGGAAGAGCTGCAGCGCTTGGAGCGCAAGGTCGAGAGCCGCCTCGCCGTTGCCCAGGACCCTTTCGAATACCACGCTCTTCATCCAGACGCGGTCGGTGGGCGCCTGCTCGCGCGCAATCTCTAGCAGCTTCCGCGCTTGGTCCACGTTGTCGTTCTCCGACTCAAGCTTCACGGCCGCAAGCCAGATGTCCTCGTTGTTCGGATTCTGGTTGAAGGCGCGCTTGAGCACCAGTCGGGCGTTGTCCACCTCTCCGGCCTGCCACTTCTCCTTAGCCAGCATCATCCACAGGTCCTCGCTCTTCGGGCACGCGTCGACGGCCTTCTCCAGCACCTGCCAGAGCGATTCCCGAGTGCCGTGGTTCCTCTCCAGGTCTGCTGCTGCCATCCACATCGTCCTGCTGTTGACAAACACTCGCAGGCCGTAGGCGTAGATGGCTCTCGCCGTCTCGTATCTGCCCCTGTTTATGCTAGCCCTTGCGTCCTCCATCCAGGTATCCTTGCGGTCGTCGTCCTCGTCCAAGCTCCATCCAAGAGTCTCCCGAATAATGTTCTCGCCGGTAATGATGGCGCCCTCCTCTTCGCACCGCTCTGCCTCTGCGATCCACTCCTCTCGCTTGGGCATAGCAGACTCCTTAGCCAGAACCTGAACAGCGCGCTTGATAACGTTGACCTTGTTTCCTTGCCCGAGTTGCTCCTGCAACCGCGCGGCTGCAATCCAGATTTCGTATGACGTAGGAACGGCTTTTCGTGCCCTGTTCAGAACCTTTTGCGCATTCTCGGGTGTCTCTAGTCGTGCCAGGGCCAGCCACAGGTCGACCGACAGAGGGATCAGCTCCGTCGCCTTGGCCAGGAGCAGCTTTGCGTCGTCGGGGTTCTCTTCCAGGTTGACGGCCTCCTTCCACAAGGCCTCGGATTCAGGAATGTTGTCCAGCGCCTGCCGGATAACTCGCTTCTTGTTGCTCGGAAGCGTCTCTAGCCGCATAGCCTCGACCCATAATCTGACTGATCGACCGTTGGCCTCGATGGCTCGTCGAGCAATAACCTTTGCGTTGTGGGAGTCGTGGTTGAGTCGGATGTTCTCTAGCCAAGCATCTTCGCTCTTGGGACACCTCGTGCAGCCCTGGTCGATCGTCTTCCGCGCCGACACAATCTTACCAGCCAGCTCCTCGAGTCGAGCAGCAGCAATCCATCCCAGGGCGTTGTTGGGGTTCGTCTTGACGACTGACTGCAGCAGCTCGCGCACTCGGTTGATGTCTCCGACCTGGGCCTGGGACTCACTCATCTGCATCTTGTTCAGGTTGGTGAGGTAGCCCTGAGCGTCGATGCTGGAGGAGGTGCCTCCGACGACCGAGTCGGTTCCCTGGGAGGCCTGCTCCAGCCTAGACTTGAGCACCCTGTCTCGCGCCGCACCGATCTTGGCAAAGTTTGTCATGGTTCCGTCCGCCACGTCTCCGCCGGTGTTGGATGCCATGCCATCGTCCGCCACGGTGGTGCCCAGCTCCGTAGAGTCCCTCGCAGCCGCCAGGACGCTGTCGGGCACGGCGTAGAATCGCTGGCGCAGGGCCTGCTTGCTGCGGCGGTTCTTGCCCGTCAAGTCTCCAACCTCGGGCAGGTTCGCCCACTCGTCGTCGCTGACGGTCGCCAGCGCGCGCTTCAGGTCCGAGAACTGCTGCTGGATCTTGGGGTTGTTGCGCTCGTACTCGTCCCGCTCGGCGTTCTCGCGGGCCTCGCGCTGCCGTTTTCGCCGGTCCATCCGCTCGTCGACCCATTCCCATATTTTGTCCGCCTCCTCGTCGTCCTTGTCGTAGACGCCGCCGGCGAAAAGGCCGACCTCGTTGTCCGGATCCTGGTACCGTTCGTTGTCGTTGTCGTCGGCGCCCTCCTCCTTTTCCTTGCCCTTCTTGCCGTCAGGTGCGAGGCCGAGCTGGGCAGCGCGCTTCGCGAGCGCCTCCTTGATTTGATCCTCGCTGGGCCCGTCTCTAGCAGGACCAAGGTCGGATCTGGTGGTGAAGCCAGTAGCTCCTCGTCCCAGACCGGCGACGTAGTTCTCCGGCGCTGGCTGGTTCAGGAAATCGCGTCGGGTCGTCATCGTTGCAATGGGCCCGCTGGCGCTGCACCGCGAAAGCTGAATCGGGAGGGCGGGTGATTTGCAGAATGAGGTCGTGATGTGAAGCTGGCGTCGCGCAAGTCTCGCCCCAGGCAACTGAAGCAGCCCCAGGCAGACGGTGATCAAAACAGCCGGGCGGGTTAAAATTGCAAATCCTTGTTACGGTATGTGCGTAAAGATTTACACCCGGCCTCCTACCATTCACACCCTTATCTCGGCTTATCGATAAGACCCTGGTCAAAAAAAGTTTCCCACCACCCCTCCTCACAACGCCCACGCCCACGCCCACGACATTTAGAGATCCGCCATTCCCAAACATCATCACCAACCGCCATGGCCAAAACCAAGCACGACAAGCGCGGTAGCGCACCCAGCTCGCCCTACGAGCGTCCCGGTGGAGGCAAAGGCGGCAGCGGCAGTGCCGGCTCCAGCGCAAACAAGAACAATGTCTTCAAATTCAACACGAACTTCGGCCAACATATTCTCAAGAACCCTGGTGTCTCGGATGCCATCGTCGAAAAGGCTTTCCTCAAGCCCACCGACACCGTCCTCGAAGTCGGCCCCGGTACCGGCAACCTAACGGTGCGGATCCTCGAGCGTGCCAAGAAATGCATCTGCGTCGAGCTCGATCCCCGAATGGCCGCCGAGGTCACCAAGCGTGTGCAAGGCACGCCCGAGCAGAAGAAGCTCGAGGTCTTATTAGGCGACGTGATCAAGACCGAGCTCCCAGCCTTTGACGTTTGCATATCCAACACACCCTACCAGGCACGTCAATCGAAATACGACGCCAGAACACCGGCAGAGTCGCTAACAGTTCGCAGATATCAAGTCCTCTCGTCTTCAAGCTTCTCTCCCTCCCCAACCCTCCGCGCACCTCCGTCCTCATGTTCCAGCGCGAGTTCGCCCTCCGGCTGACTGCCCGCCCCGGCGACGCCCTATACTGCCGCCTCTCTGTCAACGCGCAGTTCTGGGCCAAGATCACGCACATCATGAAGGTCGGCAAGAACAACTTCCGCCCCCCGCCCCAGGTCGAGTCGTCCGTAGTGCGCATCGAGCCCAAGATCGGCAAGGACCGCCCCAACGTCAGCTGGGACGAGTGGGACGGCCTACTGCGCGTCTGCTTCGTCCGCAAGAACAAGACGCTGCGCGCCAGCTGGCTCGGCACCAAGGAGGTCCTTGCCATGATCGAGCGCAACTACCGCACCTGGTGCGCCATGAACGGCGTCCCTGTCGACGACTCTCTTGTCGAGGATGCCGCGGACGGTGTAGACGGTGCGAACGATATGGACGTCGAGGATGCCGCAGCGGATGGCGAGGAGTGGGGTGGCATGGATATCGACGAGGACGACGCGCCAGACTTCTTCAAGGAGATGCGCAACAACGCCGCCGCTACGACCAAGACCAAGAGCAAGCGCAAGAAGACCAAGGTCGCCGAGCTTGTCCGAGAGAAGATCCGCAAGGTGCTTGAGGACGTCACTGAGCTTGCCGACAAGCGTTCTGGCAAGTGTGATGAGAACGACTTCCTGCGCCTCTTATTTGCCTTTAACGAGGAGGGCATCCATTTCTCGTAGGAAGCAGGCAGCGGTAGCTGTCATGACGTCCAAGTCATGAATGATCAGGTAGAAGGGTGCAACGGGAATCAAAAGGGACGGCGTTCAGCGGGTTTGGCAGCTTAAAAAGTAGGAGATCTTAGAGGAGCAGATGTCATGAGGATACCTTTTTCTTTTTCAACGACCTGTCTAGTATCTAACATGAGGTTCACAACACAATTTAAATGTTAGCAAAAACGATGCTCCCGGTAATCCCATCCTAATTCGTATGTACACCAAGCCGCCTTTGCGATCATTCCGTCTCCTGTAACTTTCTCACTCATTCTTTGTGACTTTTGCGTTTTCTTCTCTCCTGTTCGAGGTTCGTCATAAGCCGTTACAATTACAAACGTGCAGTCGCCACTTTTCCATCTATGGGGTTTTGAGAAACAGATCAAAAAAATTATCAAAACTCCGCCTCAGAGTGCGCTTCCGTTGCCGATCCGGGTCGGAATGCGCACACCCTTCAGCTGTCTGCGGATTTGGCCCATCAATGTCGAACACAGACCCCGAGTTGGGGAACTGGTTCTCGCCCGTATTGATGGTTGACAGATGGAGGCAAGAAAACAAAACGCACGAAAAGCAAAACACCCAAGAAACACCTTGACAGGAGGCAATAATAGCGCCAACCTGTCTATAGCCGGAGAAACATACCCTTGGCATCTCCGTGCCCCCTTCAATCTTCAGCCAGGTGTGTGGTTGGAAATTGACATCGAACGCCGCTGCTCCATGTGATGCCATGCCATGCGCGCTCGAGATACACAAGATAAAAGTGTGTTGACAAAGGAAAGGCTGGATGAGCCTCTGCCGCAAAGCAGATGCCCATCTAGTAGGATGCACCCGGTGCTGTGCTGTTCGGTTTGAGGGACGGGTCGTTGGCGGAGTTGGGCTGGACCGTCTTTCTCCCCGAAACTGTGGCACTGCGAACACGAGCGCTCATCGGAAGAGTGTACTTAACGACGCCCTTGACGATCAGGTCAAATTCATTCTGGAAGATTCGCTCCCACCGCCTTGAGCCACCGGAAGTCGCGTTGCCGGGATATTCAAGTTGCATTTCGCCCGTGGAGGAAGAGGTTCCCTGGTGGAAGAGAGAGCCCTCGAACGTCAGGGGGCTATCGAAGGCCGTGATTCGTCCCAGGAGAACGTTTGGTTTGAGGTCGTCGTCGTCGTCACCGCCATCTAGCGGTGGATCATTTATCGGGTCGTCCAACGGGCCTAACTCCTCGGGGCCCCGCGGGTGCTCCCACCAGTCCGAATCTGTCCCCGCGTATTCCGATTTCGCAAAAATTTCCAGGTTGGCGTGGTCGATTGTCACCACGACGACATTAGGGTTGTGCGCCTTGACGGTCAGGTCGAACATCAGGAGTTGCTCGCTTGTCACAACATTGTGGATAGCCGTAATCTCAATTCCCGTCATTGGCTGCGAAGTAGCAAACATGAAGCCAATCGCGCCGGTAATGACCAGCATGAACATCATCGTGAGTACTAAGCATGCCGCAAATCGGTTCAGGTATGACGACCGCCTCGTAAAAGTCTGCGACTCGGCCTGTCGTAAATTGTGAGGCCCGCGCCTGTTCCGACCCGACCGGGCAGATCGAATCGATCCAATCAGAGGGGTATGCTCGTCATCGGCACCTGTCGTGTCATCCATATCATAGCTGGATGACATTTGCATCGCGGAGCGTTTGTTCAAGGCTCCACGGGCGAATTGATTGTTCCGAGGGCTAGGAGGCCCTGATGAATTCCGAGAGGGTGCGCCGGTAAGCTTCGATCTCGCCGCGTTCGGGAATGGCGACTCGTTGTCGAACAGGGATGGATGACTGTTGTTGGGCTGTCTGCCCCAGCGACCAATGTGGTGGTGGTGCCTGGTGGTACCTCTCGCGGAACCACCGGCGCTGCGGCCGCTTCCCTTGCCATCTTCTTCTCCGGGGATTAGATTGTCGTTTCCGTTTCCGTTGTTATTGTTGTTGTTGAATGTGTTGACAAATTTCATTGTCTTTTTAGGGCCATGTGCTGGGCCAGCACCCTCCAAGACGCCGTAAATTGATCGTAAGTTTTGGCGATCTGCTTGACTGACCATCGAGGTCGCACTTGGGGTCCTTGAATGAAATCTTCGCCCAGCGCGATCATTGTTGTCTGGAGGGTTGGAATCGTAGACGAACGTTTCCTCAGAGTCAGATGTGTTGGCTTCATCAACAGCACTGGCAATTGTGGCCTCGAAAACATCTGCTTTTGAAGATGCTAGACGTGTCCGTGTTAGTGAGTTAAGTCAAACGGGGATAATTTCGCCTTACCAGTCCCGGAATTCACGGCGGGCTGTTTGCGCGCCGGTTTCTTCTTTTCTTTCTTGGGTCTAATTGTCTCCGAGCTTGGCTTCGCCTTCAGGGTCCCATTGGCTTCGATTTTGGGACCCGTCGCAAGCGCAACTTGAGGAACACTTGGGACGGTCTCGGTCTCAACCGTCATGCTCTGAGTCGACCCGTCCTGCTTAGACTTGACCTGCTTCGTCGACACGGCGCTTGACTGCCTTGTAACCAGAGGGGGAGGGACGGATGTTGTCCTCTGTGGATCGGCCCTCTTATGGCTGCTATCGCTACCGCTTTCCTGGGCACCCAAATTAGGCCTTGCGCGAAGAGTACGAATATCGCCAAGCGCGCTATCTGAGTGGTTATCAGAGCCAGACAGCTTCTCTTTGACCTTCTCTAGCAAGACGGTGTCGTGTGCCGGGTTGGGGGAATTGGGAAGGCTGACTTCCTGGACGGTTTCCAGGGCTCCACGGACGGGAGTGCGCATTCCAGAATCCTCTGCCTCGCTCTCAGAGGCGGTTTCTGTAGGAGTGGGCTGAGGCGACGGGCTCGGCCTCCGGACGCTGATGAAAGGCAGGTCTTGGTCGCTGCGGCGCGGGGGAATGGTAGGGCGAGTGAGCTGGGGAGGAGGTGATCGTAGACGGGGCGAGACGGGCCATCGAGGGCTGTCAGAGGAGAGGGGCTTCTGCGGAGTCGGTGCTTGTATTTGTTGTTGAGCTTGGGAGGCGGGAAGGAGGGTGGGGGTGGTTGCCGAGGACAAGGAGCGAGAAGAGATGTTTGAGGCGATCGCACTCGGTCTTGTCTGGCGGGAGGGACTCGGATCCGGGTGGCTGTTCTTGAGAGGTCTAGCACTAGAGATGCGAGTGGCAGAAGCAGATCTCCTGGATTGGCGGGTAGGGGAAGAATCCCGAGATGGCAATGGCGACGGGGCAACGGAGTTGTTGGCCGACGACGGCTTTGAAGTCAGGCTGCTGTTGTTCGTTGACGTGGTCGTCGATGGGGTGGCGGACGGATCCGGGGTATTGGAGCGACGCCTACTGGCGGCGGTGGTGGCAGAATGGCCTGGGCCAGAAGCGCCGTCTCCTACGGTAGAGGATTTGTCCATTGTGATGGAAGCTGGTTCAAATAGTGGAGTGAGAGTCTCGCAATCATGCCCGCGAGCAGGCCTTGTCAGAACCGATGAATGGTAATGCGGGCGACAGGCAGGTTCATCGTAGTTGGCTCGTCATCGAGAGAGGGCTGGGGGTGGCCGATGTCCAAAGCCGTGAGCGGAAGAGGCGTGATACCCAACCTATTCCGGACGGCTGCTGCGTCTTGTCTATCGAGTGAGATGGCAGACAGAGCACAAGCGGACGGGCGGGACGGTTGGGTCGATAGCGGCAAGTGGACTTAGAAGACAAACCCAGCAGGCTGGAAGGAAGATGGCGAACCTATGTTGTGCTTTTCTGTACAGGTTCAGTTCGAGTTCCGGGGGTGAAGGATGGAGGAGGAGGTGGATGTACGAGGAAACGGCAGTGGTGGTGGTGTTTGGTGGTAAATGGAGTGCTGGACGGAATCCTGGGCAGCGGCGAACGGTGACGCTGAGACCTACCCGGCCGTACCTATATCCGCCCACGCGCTGGCCCGCACTAGCAGAATGCACAGGCTGGCAGGGCAGTCTGCTCCTTGGTGGTAGGTTTTACTTACGAGTGTCGGTGCGTGCTACGTAGCAGTACCTTCCAAGGAGTGTGCCACACGCAAAAGAAACCTGGCCAGGGAGCCTAGCAGGGAAACCTGGAAGGGGAAGATTTAGACCTGGGGAAGTCGACGGGGATTGGCCCGGCGCTGTTAGTGCGCCAGCATGACACAATCTGTCGGGTCGACTTGGGCTGTGGGATGTGGATGTGTCGCTGGCCCGGCGCGGGACTTGAAGCCCTGAGGCGTGCTAGCGTGTTTTCTTTTGTCCGTGGAAGGAAGGAAGGGAGTAAAACCGAAATAATAAAGCCCGTGGATGGATAGTGGACAGTCGAGGGCCTGGTTCTCAGTGGTGTCTGTCTGGTCCGACGAGTGCCGGCCGTCGTGCCCTGGAGGCTGTTGAGCCCTGAAGCCCTGGTATGCACTGACTGGAGGGTTTTCTTGGTTAGGTCGCCAGCAAAAGGAAAGTGAGCCAGCGATGTCGTAATGCCCGCCGTTAGGACGCACACACAACAACGCATCTGCACGCTCACATTCGCTCACTGCTGATGTGTACTCTCACGCCCCGGGGGTGCAGCCAAAGACCAGCAGACGAGACAAACAAACTTTTTTTCTTGCTTGCACCTATGTAGCTTAGGTACCTAACCTACTCTCTCACAAGGGCGACTTCCACTGAATGTGAGTACGGGCAACATCCACCAGCATCGCATTCAGGGAAAGCAGTGCTTCGCTGCAGTGGCCGTCGAGCCTACTGGATGGGTCTGAGATCACTCACTGCCCGGTGAGCCCGGGTCACAATGGACACATGGAAGGATGGAACCCAGCATTGCCAACCTACCAGGTACGAAGTAGGTACCTGTTAATCTATAGTACATAGTAGGCAGGCGGTCCCCCGAGACCTGGAGGGGAAGACGGAGGCTGAGTCAAAAAGGATGGATATGACGAAGTGAGCGAAATTGCCCTGGCCCGTCCGCGGTTCTGGGAGAGAAGACGGAAGACGGAAGAAGGAAGGGAAGGATGCTCCGGCGCCCTCACACGCTGTACTACATGGTATGACTGATGACTGGGCTCAGTGAGCCAGCAGACAGACCAGCCCCCTGTAGCCAGTCCATGACCGGTACCTGGGCCGGTTCCAACTTAGTGGGCCTCGGGGATGTCGGAAGAGCCCTTTCAGTGTCGGCCCCTGGCGCCGGTACCTGAACTGGCCCTTTTCTTCACCACTGCGCCCTAACTGTGCCTTCCATCTTCCATTAGTACCGCCGTCAGTGCCCTGTATTCTTGAAGCGCGGACTACCTGCTTGTAGTAGCGAGCGAAGCCGAAGAGGATGACTAAAACAAGACACCTTGTACGTTGAGTATTAGAGCGTATTCCGGTTAAACCCGTTCATTCCGGTTGCCACATCTTACTCTCTTTGGCTTGCGGGGGTTTGCTTTTGGCTTTGCGGTGATTTATGATTGCGATTTGTGTGTCTGGTCCAGAGAAGCGAAGCCCGGTTCTCCTAGTACTTGAGCAAAAAACCTACATAGTACTACGACGTAATTACCCTAATTATATGTAATATCTCGTCCCGTCTTTTGCAGACACCAACGTCTGCATGCCCACTTACCTGCCTGCCTGGCTCCTAGATCACGTACTCTTCTTTGGGCTCCCTTGCTCCCTTTTGTGAAGACAATCGTCAAATTGGTTTCTGGTCTGGTGGAACCCCTCAGCGCCACGCACGACTGGTCAGGTGCCCAATAATGGCCTTACAGTATTGTTCTGACTCTTTTCCGCGCCCAACGTTTACTAACGCCAAAAGCAAAATATCTCCACTCCACTTCTCTCAACGTCCGCCCACAGCGCTTCTTTTTCGTCACGTCCGAGCCTCTTTGTAGAGGGAATGGAATGGAAGGCTGGCCCCGGTCCATTCCCTACGTGAGGAGCCGGTCCATCCGGGGAATCGCTCCCTAGACGCCGTCTCAGCGCGCTACTATGAACAAGTCAGCCCCCCACAGCAAGCAGATTCAGGACGCCCGTCCCAGCGCCCAGGGAACAATCAAACGAAACCACCCCCAACGAAGAAGCGGTTGCACGGTTGCACGGTTGCGCGGGGTACCTTGGGGCTACGGCGGCGCTGGCGTGCCGGGTGCGGACTTCACCATGTATCCCTGCGGTATCCCTATCCCTCCTGCTTGATCTTGTGACTCCCTTCTGACCGCATCTTGGTTGAGCCCAAGTACCACCGACGCATGTGAGACGATGATGGCCCAAGCTGCTCTCTGCTGTACATACTGTATTATGCTGTACTTATTCGTAGCTCGGACTCCGGGCATGCTTTATCTATTCATCAATTAATACTATGTACGTACAGGATGAATCAGCTACTAGCCCGGGCCAGCACCTGATGGACGTTCACGTTCCCCAGAAGGCGCCTTATGCAAGATATTTTATAGTGGCTGCCCACGAGAAGCCACCCTTCCATGATGGCGGCGCCGGGCATCCGCTTGTTGAGGCGGTCAACAAAGGGGTGAGAAACGAGAAACGAAAAACCAATACCGCTTGTGATGCGTTCGAGACAGACGCATCCTCCCGAGAGACGGGGCACCTTGAATGTCTCCAACACCAAACAAATTGGATGAATTTTGAAATGTACCATGGTAATTACAAGGCTCGCTCACGTGAACAGCGGGGAGGGCCTTGTTGGGGGCCGGAAGTAGCCTTGTCGTCTGGCAGTGACAATTTCGTACCAGTCCGTAATTTCCTTCTTCTAGTATTCATCACTTCACACACTTCACAGCGAATGTACTGTATACTGCGAAACAGTTTTCAAACCTGCCTCGGTATCACCCTCGTCTCTAATCATCCACCTATCACACTCACAATTACACGTCCAGATCCATGGGCCCTTCTTCCTCCCTTCCCGCCCGTCCTTCTCGAAATAAAGGGGGGGGGGGGGGGGGGCAGTAGATGCACGTTCGTCCGTCCCGTCCTACGGGGGCCGAGACTAATCTTTGTGCCACCTGAAATGCGACAGCCTGCGTGACCTCCAACTTGTGTGTCTGGATATGCATTATGTGTGACGGGGACCCCATGCCCTGCTCCGTGGTGCCTAACAGACACGGCCCCCAAATCCAAGAGGCCCTTTTGCGGCCTGGTTGTCAAGCCACCATCCGCCCTCTCACAGCTCGACACGATATCCCCCGATGCCCACCACCACCAACACCAACACCCATCCCGGAGCTGCGTTGTGTGGCACATGTCAGGCCAGCTCCGAATGGGGGAACGGGGTCATCGGACAACTGATTTACGAATAGTGAAGACCTCCGCGCCTTACGGGGCAGGCCCAGGAATACATCGTTTCTGGGGGGTGTAGGGTAGACCTGGGTATGTCAGCGCGGACGGAACGGGACGTGATGACGAACAGTGCACCGTCAACCCTCCATCCTGTCTCAACCGAGACATTATACCCTGGTTTCATGTGCATCTGAGATGTGAGATGATGGTGTTCCGTTATGCCGGATGATCAGAGCAGGCAGGAGTGGCAAAGAGAAACACCCATCAAAATACGTAGACTAGGTAGGTAAGCAGTGTTTCGTTTCCATTCCACGTGTGTAAGTCAGGTATCTCAACCCAGCTTCCCAGGCCTCTAGTCCCTTGTTATTTGCTGTCTTGTCGGTAACATCCGTGCATAGTAACTCACACGGTCAAGCACGGCAACTTACCAGATCGATGTCCTTGACCAACTTCGGTAACATGTCAGATCGCTTCCACAGTTACTAAACATCTCACCATCCGCCGCCACCAACCCCACGCGCCATTTCCAACATCCCATTCCTCCCGTCGCCCCAGCTCATCCGAGCACGTTGCCGCCCGGCTGTTGGACCCGGCCTATCGACGTCGCGGGTTCCTGCGCAGATGATCATCCCGTCCGCGCCGCGCCCGCTGAGCTGTCACGCTCTGTTGCCGCCGCTGCGCCTACCACTGCCACGCCTTGTCCATGCCAGACCACGTCCTGCCTGATTCGGCCACTTGTTCAACCGCACTCTGGAAGGACGAAAAACCTCGCGAGCACTCGCGAATGAAGAGCGTACAGCACATCACCGGCGTTGCGCCGCCGTCTCGCTATCTTGCCGACAGTGTGGGCGTCAAGTGGGCATGAATGACCAAAATATCGTAGCACTACCGCCGTGACTATTGAATGGGGGATGAGGAATGAGGGTTGAGCCGGACTCGAATGTCTGAGTCCTGACCCGTGTGCGCAGTAACCTCGTCTTGCCTGGGCTCTCATCTCCGGCATCGCTTGGCTCGAATGATGGCATGAGAAATGAATATCAGTTGGTAGGAGGCACAGTACGAATACTGAAGGTCCGAGCACGTTGACTCTTTAACACGTCTTATAGTCCCAAGTGAGTCAAACGTTGCAAACCTGAGGATATCGTACAAGCCTTGTCACTTGTGAGCCTAGACGCCTTGGAAGTCTCCTTGGCTTGCCACCACTCAACAATCGGTTTTGGTACCTGATTATATATTGATCTACATATCGAGACAGCTGGACGATCTGGGTACTCAATATAATAAATGTTCCATTCATCAACGCTCAAACGCATCCCTCCAACAACGCTATTGTAGAATACTCGGGGCAACTCCATAACTCTTCCCCTCGAAGACACCCATACGCTGCATATATATGACTCTTCTGGATAGTGTCTCGGAAAACAAATGTACGGGCATGTTGATGGAGCCATGAACAACCCAAAGCCAAACTCCGCGATATCTAATGACGTAAATCGTACATGACCGGCCATCAATCCCCATATGCTCCATGAACAACAAAGTTAGTTATATCCAACCATCACGCCCCGAACAAGACCACATTGCGCGACTCCTCGACTCCCCTCTCACATATGCGGTCTCAAAGATACAGCACTCAAGACGCCTACTCCGGGATGGCGCCGCCTTGTTGGGGCTGCGACTCGTCCTTCTTGCCGCCCCAAGCCCAGCCAGAGTACCAGGTCGCTCGCTTGTTGTCCTTGACGGCGTCTGGGTTCTCCTGGACTAGCCGGAGTGGCCGGGGCTTACCACCCGTGAACGAGGTCGGCTGCTTGTCGCTGTGAGACCTGGGTGGCGATTGCGACGGAGGTGTCGACATGGAAAGCTCCCCGGATTCGCCGCTGAGGCTCGATGTCTCGCTCCTCATGCCGGGAAAGTTTCCCGAGGTAGGCACTTGGCTACCGCTGGGGATACGAGCGGCCGCGTTGGGGTTACCCGACATGTTTGCCGGCGAGAAGAAGGTCTGCGAATGTCTCGGGGTGCCCAGTGGAGGAGAGACTGGACCATCAGGTCCCCTATACATCTGGCTCACGAGGCTCGCAGCGCCCGTGAACTGATCACTCTGTGGTCGGGTTCGACGAGTGCTTTGAGATCGGGTCATGTTGCCAATGGGGATGCTCGGTGCCTTGTCAGGGTCAGTGTGGTCGGTGTTCGTCGATGGTTGCATCACCGAGATGGGTCTCGGCCTCTGCTTGGTAGGGCCGACAACCATCGACTTTGTTCGTTGGAGGAAGCCTGTACCGATGGGCTTGTCGGATGGTGCGGGAGGTAGATCTTTGTTGGTATCTGGCAACGGCTTCATCTCGGTGGACGTATCCAGGATTGACTCAAAGTCCTGGTGCTGGAGAAGACGCTCAATAATCTTGTTGATGTAGAGCGTGAGAGCCTTGTTCTGCTCCTTCTGATTCTTTAGCTCCGCCTCGGCACGACGTTCGCCCTCAGACTCGCCCTCGTTTGCCGCTGAGAGCTCGTCAGCGAGGCTGGAGCCTCCCGCATTGCCTTCGAGAGCATTGAGTGCATCTTGATTAGAGTTGGAACCCATGTAGCTGAAGTCGTTCTGGCCGAAGTCGCCCTTGAGAGTCCGCTCCTGCAGGAGCAGCTGGTAGCTCTCATTGTCTTCCATAAGTCGGGCGTTGGCCATGCGGGCCTCCATGAGGAGTCGTTCGACTTCGTGCAGCCTGCCGCCACCCTGGTTCTCCGACTCGACCAGCTTGATCTGAGCCTCGGCGAGTTCTAGTCGCAGAGACTCGATGAGCTTGTCCTTTTGGAGAATGAGCTTCGAGCTGTTGCGGGAATCGCTGCGCTGCAGGGAGGACGGGGGTGCGAAGCTGCCGCCCTCAAGAGACGGTGATGAAGCTGCCGAGACTGAAAGGCTTGTAAGTAAAGGAACCTGGAGGGGATGAATAGAGTCACGTACTTTGTCTCGTGGGACGGATCTCGTCGTCGTTGTGGTTCCGCTGGGCCAGGCTGTCTTTGAGTCGCTGTATCACTGTCTGCATTTCTTCCTCTCTGTTGGCCATCTCCTCCTTCTCCTTGAGGATAGAGGATCTCTCCGCCTCGTAGATGGACTCCATCTCTCGCATCTGGCGCGTGACCTCTCGCTTCTCGTTGTTTAGTGTCTCAATCTGCTCTTCGTGCTCGTGGGCCTTCTCCTCGAGTTTCCCCGACTCCTTGACGGCTTCGTCGAGCTTCGACTGGAGAACCTCGACCTGGCGTTTGTGCTGCTGTGACATCTTCTCCTCCTTCTCTAGACGCTGCTGAAGATCTTCCAGCGCCGAGGCGGCCTCGGCTCGGGCATCAGACTCAGTGGAGCTCAGGCCGGTGTCGCGGCGTTGGGCGGCGGCGCGGGCAGAAACAGGAGTGCCAGCGCGCATTGATCGTGTACGCGCGTGGCCGCCGCCGGTGGGAGTCGAGGATCGTACAGACGAAGAGCGCGATGGCGAGGAACCAGGCGAGGAGGCAGAGTCGGTGCTGGAGACTCGACCGACGCCGCCAGCCGGGGGCTTCTTAGAGACGGCAGACATGTCGCGGAGCAATGGGCGGTAACGGGCGGTAACGGGCGGTAACGAGTGGGTTGGGTAGAGGCCAGATGGCCTGGGGGGAACAAAGAAGGTCGAGAGTCGGGACAACGAGAGTCGAACCGGCGTGAGTGGAAGTGATTTGGGACGAAGGCGAGCGCCTGTCAGCGTTCGATGGGTCGAGGGTAATTATGCTGAGACTGTGTCGTTGAATGCAGGTCGCCTAGTGACGGTGACCTGGAACACAAATGCCTTTCCTGGTTGGTATTGGATCCGTACTCGAGGGCGGAATAGGAGTGGAGGGGGCCGCGGCCTGCGCCTCAGGGCCTAAACGGGCCAGGAGGGATCGGGTATTCGTACGTAGCCCAGGTAAGTACCTACCTACCTACCTAAGTAGTAGCGTGCGCAGTACCTATTTCAGTAGGAGCTAGCGGCCGGCTGCACTGGGAGTGGTTTAGGGCCTGATTATACACTCTCTAGATTCATGCGCAATACCTTCTCTGCTTCTTTAATCTACCTACTATGTACATAGGCATACAGTAACAATCTCCTTTATTGTACTATCGTAAAGCTTCCCTTTAAACTACCAGCTTGTGATACCAACCATTTCTCCCTTACTGAGCCCGGCGGGTAGATAAGGGTGATCGATTCTCCAGGTACCTAATCTGGTTCGAATTGACCCTGCAGATAATGGTTCCCGGGCTACTTCCAGTCAAATGAAGAACGACAAGTTCCAAGCTGATAGTAGGCCTAGATGGCATCTCTCAAGGCGCAGTGAGAAACACAAGTCAGCATAACATGGACGTAAATATCTGTATTCGCCAGGCCAGCGAGAAGCTGTGCAGGGTGTGGAATATAGGGCAAAAGTAGGCCTGGCCTCCAATGCCAGAGTCTTTCTCAAGCAGAATGGGGGCGTCTCTGACAAACGTCCCCCCAGCAAACGGTTCGCACCTCATCGTGGTGCTGGGGTCTAGTAACCCTGACAAAGGCCGTGCGTTCCAGTCCAATCCCATGCCCTTTTTGCTAATCGTTTATCTTGGAACATTCATGCATGATGCCTGCGCGTCTTGAAACGCTCCATGGTTTTCTCTGCCTCTGCATGACTCGATTATGCTTCGACAGCTTCCTTCATTTCCATGTAACGACACTGCAATGGTGGTACCAGGTAGGCCTATGTTCTTAGCTAGTTTGGATACAACAGTGGCTGTAATCGCTCTGTTTTTTTTTTTCCATCGTCGTGTCCTCTCCGAAAACAGGTGTTAGTTATGTGACTTTTCTACACAATCTGTGCATGCATCTTGTAGCGACGATAAGTCCAAACCTGATTTCTTCCAGCGCTCACGCAGAGATGTTAGATGGAATGAGCTGTTTGCCGCAAGCCTTTGTTGGTTCCAACACTGATTTATTGCAAGGCTCTTTATCTGTTTTTCTTCATTGTGAATGGTTGAAAGCTCCTTGCTGCGCTTTCCTTGAATAGTATTCGACAGCGACGCGCTGTGGTGATCCTTGTCGACGGCTGTCTCAGCAACTTGCCTCATCATGAGAATCTCTTCCTTAGTCCAGTATTCTGCTGCACCCAGTCCTTCGGTCTCCTATACTTGCACTGCCGTAAGGGGACTGGTTGATGAGCTGAGATTGTCATCACTTTAAAGTGTCAACTGCTATTTTCTGCCCATGTCCCAGTGACTGGCGTTGTTTGTAGTCCGAATGACTGTGAGCTGGAGCTTGCCAGTCGACGACGACTCTAAATTAGTGTGTACGGTATGCACCCTACCTCATTGTATCAATGGACTATTGAAGTTAATGCAGAGTCCAATGGGGAACGTCAGAAGGCTGCGGACGTCGCCGTGGTCATGGCGCTTGAGCAGAATCTCGCAACGAAGCCATTAGCTGGCTTCAGAAGTCCCTTGCTTGTAGTATTCCCAAGAATTTGAGAGCATCGAAATCGGAGAGTCCTGGTTCAAAACACGAATAGCCGTTTAACGTGATTGTCGGCCTCGATGGACAGGAATTAGTTCCATGGACGAACCTGCACATGGCACCTAGCATTGGTCTATTCCGGAAGCCCAACAGCGACAAGAAATAGTCAGACTGAGATAAGGCTCGCGAGGAAGCAATGCATATCTTCCCGGGCGACCAAGGAATCGGGACGTGAGTTCTTCCATCAACGAGCTATACTCGTACTAATGACTTTACAGTTGGACGTAGGCTAGGGTACATGCTCTTATGTGATCAGGGACGAAGAACCGTAGTTCTTGGCGATCCATAATGCCCCGACCGGTCTGAATGCGACAATGAAAAGAACATGTCAATGCAAGCCCGTCAAGATTGAAGCCAGCCTGTATGCGAACATAACCACTTGACTCCTTCGTATATGAGATGAAATAACCCTATTCGCCCATCGGACCCTGTTACCCGATGAAGTCATTTATTTAAGTGCTAGCGGGAGGACAAGGTGATAAAAGTCGAGCTGGGGAAGCCCCTTCGTATGTTAAACCCGGCAACATGTGAATCGGCGTTTGACAAAGTACTACTTAAAAGCATCCACTTTGTTGGTAGTGTCGTCCAGGCAGGTCGCTATTTTCGAGACCAAAGCAGAGCAAAGACCCCCTGCTAAAATATCAACGACGGCGTGGGAGGTCGCGAAGGAGATAGCGATAGCTACGGAAGAGACCTTTCTGGTTAGTTTGGTGGTGTTTGTGACACGCTTTGTGCGGGAATTTTGAAGACTGACGGTCTGGCAGTGGTGATTAAGCCAGACTAGACATCTCGAATTTAGAGCTATCTACTACAGCGACATAATAAGGAGATATGGATTAGAGGGTTGATGTTCCAGTTCGAATAGACACTATTAGGAGTACCACTGGCGCTAACAAGTTGTGTCCACGATTACAAGTTTAAAGGCGACAATGGAGACGCAGCTCACGAATGAGTTGCAAAGTTAAGTGAGTGTTTGATGTATTCCGTTGGGCTTAGTCCAGTGACCAACAAAGGACCTTGCTTGGCTGTTGGAAAGTGACGGTGCCCACCTTGGTGTGAGCGGCATGTTGGTAGGCGTCAATACATAGCATTCATGATGACCACGCAAGTGCAAAATAATCAATCATAGCGGGGAACAATGGTCATGAGCTTTTATTGTTTCATTGACTTGACTGATATCCTATAGGACACCAAATCATCGCTGAAGCCCACGACACATAGGTCGAGGGGAGCACTTATCCACGGCTTGCGTAGACATGTTCTCAAAGTCGTCACTTTTCGCATCACATTGGTTGGTATATCCGCAATTGCCCTAGACCCGTTTACCCCGAACGCCATGAAATGCACTCCTGACTGGCTGCTTAAGCCTGCTGGTCGCTGAGGATGTCGGAGTCACCGGCGTCGAGGATGGCCATGGTAGAGCATCGGAAGAGCTTACCGCAAGCGGTACCGAGCTCAATCTGCAAGAGGGAAAAAGTGTAAGCCAGTGAACCCTCCAAAGTCTTGGTAGACTTTTTCTCTGGGCAAGCCGCAAGGATTGGATCCTGGGCCAGAAGAGTGCTTGCAAATGAAGCACTCCTGAGAAGTAAGAAACATCTTGCAGGTAGACTGCAAGATGGCAGACAGTAAAAGAGACATGAGCGCTTCTAAACTTACGTTGTTGCCGGAGAAGTGGTGGATGGGAGCCTTGGACAACATGCTGTAGTACTCGAGCTCTGACTTTCGGAGAGGAGGAGTGTTGCCAGCGATGATGATCAGCTTGGCCTTGCCGGATCGGAGGCTCTTGAGGGTGGACTTGTAGCCAAGAGTGACTGAAGAAATGTCAGAAGCTGATTGCGCTGGGAGTGAAAATTTGTGTCACACACCCTTTCCGGACTTCATAACCAGCGCCAACTTGGAGTTGATGCTGTTGGCATCCTTCTTGCTCTTCTTAACGGGGGCCATTTCGACGGATTGACGGTTGGTGGATTGGCGACTTGTCGTTGGGTGATGGTGTGCTGAGGTTGAAGCTCGAAAAGTTCGTGGACTTCGGGAGTTTTGGATATGCGAGGTGCGCTGCTTGGTGGGGCAGAGCTGCACGCCGCTGGCCAATGAGGGCACCCGCGCCCTCACCGCAAGCCCTAAAGACCCGAGGTTTAGGCGGAAGCCCCACGCCGAAGACCGAAGTCCTGCTTTGAAATCAAAGTGGTGGGTTATTCAGAAAGTGGCAGGACGGGATCTCTCGAGCCAAACTCATCTTCCCCCAAACACACCATCCACCTACGGAAAGATCATCAACAATCCGACAAGATGGCGCGTCGTCCCGCTCGTTGCTACCGGTACTGCAAGAACAAGGTGAGTTGCTGCGCTTTATGCTCAAGCGATATTTCCGCGAATCCCGACGGATGCTGCATCCCAGGATAAGCGCAGGGAAGATGAGCTTTGTGGGCATATGCGACCGTCGTTGACGATGCCCTGGGAAGCTAGGAACACTCACACTGACTTTCTCCTCCATAGCCGTACCCCAAGTCTCGGTTCAACCGTGGTGTCCCCGACCCCAAGATCCGCATCTTCGATCTGGGCCGAAAGAAGGCGAACGTCGATGACTTCCCTCTCTGCATCCACCTCGTCTCCAACGAGTATGAGCAGCTGAGCTCCGAGGCTCTCGAGGCCGCCCGTATCTGCGCCAACAAGTACTTTGTCAAGAACGGTGGTAAGGAGGGTTTCCACCTCCGAGTCCGCGCCCACCCATTCCACGTCGTCCGTATCAACAAGATGTTGTCTTGCGCCGGTGCCGATAGACTGCAGACTGGTATGCGTGGTGCTTGGGGCAAGCCCAACGGCACTGTCGCCCGTGTCAACATCGGCCAGATTCTCATGAGCGTCCGCACTCGTGATGCCAGTATGTCGCACCCATTCTTCTTTTTGCCACCCGAGGGGCGCATTACTAATTCGCTACAGATCGCGCCGTTGCTCTCGAGGCTCTCCGACGATCCCAGTACAAGTTCCCTGGCCGACAAAAGATCATTGTCTCCAAGAACTGGGGCTTCACTCCTCTCCGCCGCGAGGAGTACCTCGTCAAGAAGGCTGCCGGCCGCGTCAAGGTCGACGGTGCTTACGTGCAGTTCCTTTCCAACCACGGCAACCTCGCACAGAACATCCGCCGCTTCCCCGACGCCTTCAAGAATGAGGCTGAGGCTTAAATAATGGTTGCGGTAGCATCTGGGTTTTAGGCTGGCGTCAAAATGGCATGTCAAATAAAGGACTTCTCGAGTTAGAAGGTTTCGATTCGGCAAATTCAAATGTTGCGTTCAGAATCGTCATGTTCTATCCTCGTATACCTAGTCTTTTTGATTCCTATCAGTGCTTCCCAGTGTGATAGTTTCGTTGTGATAACCTTTGGTCTACTGCACTCTTCTAGCTCAACGACAATCGCCAAATCAATATACACAACGAAGCGCACGATGTAGTGGTTATGCCGTCGGTTGTCTCCGCCTTAAGAGGTGAGCAGGTACAGTCTGAGTAGAGGACTGACGTGTTGTCTGCTGGCGTACTGCGTACGTTACTCCGCGAATTTAGGTACGCCGTCTTTGGACGAACAAAGGTCTGGCTTTGGAGGCCGTGAATATGGGGTTCTCTGAAGGCCCAGGGGACTGACTTAAGCTCCAATGGACGCGGTGTATTCGTGGTTCTCTAAATCCTCATTACTGATACATCTGCGTTAGAAGTTGGGAACATGCCTAGCAAGTTGCATATGGGGCATTTCCTCTTGGAACCCCCCCCGTTAATGTGTTCATCCTAGCATCGGTGAGTTGCTGTTTCCTGCATGATTGATTGAGCAAACACTTTTTATGACTTCAATCGAAAAAATGTCTACGCAAACTCGCGCGGTTTGCAGCCATGACAATATGATCGAAGTGCCATCTAAATACTTAGGCAGGTACCTAAGTCCTTAGGCAACTCTCGTCCCCGCGAACTCCTGGTTCCTAACAACTGCCCGCAGCTGTCGGTCTATTGATAAAGGAGCAAGGTTCCAACACCACGCGTTCCTCGGCCTCCCTACTATATTATACACTTGCACACACTCCAAACAACCCAAATTCAGACGCGTTACTTCCAAACGCATCCTACGTCCAACGAACGCTCGAAATATTCCCTTTCACCATTTGGCAACCCGCACAAATGCCGGAGACGTTTCACCTCTTCAACCGGCTCCCACCTGAGCTGAGGGATGTGATATGGAACCTCGCGGTCCGACCCGACGGCCCAGGAGTCCACACCTTCAAGATCTGCAACAAAGAAAAGGACCGCCTCAACAACAGGAAAGATGCCATATTCTTCCAGCTTGGTTCTCACATGTATTTGGCAATCTTTTTATGCCGACCAAAACTCGACGAGTCAAACACAGCCGGAGTTGGCACTTTGTGCATGTGCCACAATCCATCGACGTACCTCATCGACGGGGGCCTCTGGACCGTATGCAGAGACTCAAGACGTGTCTTAGAAAGCAGGTTCGATAGCCGACACTGGAACGCAGTCCGGAAAGATCGCCACCATCTCAGAGGAATGCGCCTCCTGCGTCGCGAGTACCAAGACGCAGAGCTCGAAATGCCAGCAACCGGATGTTTTACTGGAAACGGTATGCCGGATCGCTACTTCACCGTCTTCCCACACCGAGATCTGTTCTACCTCCAGCCGTATAAACTTGAGAACGTTGAGTGGGCATGGCTCAACAGCAGTAGGGTAATCGGGTCGTCATACTGGGGGTTTCGAGGACTGCAGCACATCGCCTTGCAGTATAATCCAGCATGGTACATTGAGATGGGCATTCAAGACTCGAGGATTGTGGAGTTCTTCACGGAGGCGTCGTTTGAGTTCGACACGCTGGACACCGTTTGGTTCATCGACTACAGAATAAAACGAAGGCCTTACGCACCCACCAAGGAACAGCTTAAAAGACAAGGCGGAAGGGTGTTCTCCCAGCAAGACTGTCGATTTGTCGAGGTACTGGGATCCGAGTGCGGAACCGACTCTCAGTGGAACCACCTGTTTGAGGATGGGCTTGGGGATTCTGAGAGCTGCTCCGAGTTCATCATGGAATTGGGAGATGTTATAGAAGAACGAAGGAATGAGGCCATCTCTTTTGCCTTTGCGGTTTTGGCCTGCGAATACTTTTGAACCACAAAGGCAACATCGACGTGGTGGTCTACTATCACAACTGGGACTACCACAGCCGAGACCACTACGGCCGAGGCCACTACAGCTGAAGGAATATGATCCTCCCACGACTACCGTCAACGGCCCGGAGGCCACCGACGCTGCCATCAAGGCTGGTCCTATTATCTTTGCCCTTTGGTTCAACCGAGATATGCTCCAGAACGAATGCCGTATCTTATACCTGGCGCATTAAGACTTGGTGCACCAGGGATAACACACGTGGAATCGCTAGAGGCGGCCTTGAGAGTGAATAGGCTTGACACCTGACTTGAGCATAGAAATCCAGCTAAATTCTCCCGCCAAGATTTTTTAAATATATATCTTTCTATCACAGGCTAAACTGAACAGTTGAGTACTGCTCTCACGCCGCGTGATCCAATCGTAGTTGCGTGCTCCGGCGATAAGACCGCTGACAGCATCACTTGAACTACAAGGCGTCATCCACGCCTTAAATCACGAAAATATCGCGACGTTTAGAAAAGCTCATCTGAGCCTCTGTCTCAAAACACGTCTCCATCTACCAATCAGACTCCTCGAAACCATCTAATCTTTGCTCGTTTGAGCAGCTGCTTTAAGCAACAAGCGGGGAACGCGTTGCAATACTCGATGTCGTGCTCGGGACAGCACTCGGTCACCTGGGCGTCTCCGCGTCCAGTGGCTCTTGCGCGTACTCTTGCCCAGGGCTTTAAATGAGCAAAGCAGTGTTGCAACAAGTCTATAATCGGTACTCGTCGACCAGACCATGGCATTTCTCTTCTCATCGTGGCGTAAACGCCAACCGATCCCAGCAAATGGACCCGAGGATGAAGGCACAGACCCGTCCAGCAGCACGTCCTGGGCACAGTTCAACGAAGACGAGATCCCACTCCTCGGCAGCGACCAGAAATCACCGTCCGCATCAGTCGCCAGAGTCCCGGGAACTGCTCCGCTGGGCGAACCGCTAGATGAGAAGCGTTCTTGGTGGCAGAGCGCCCGAGGTTTTGACGGAGAGGCCGTTGCGACGCAGGCGTCCGTCTATGACGACCCCGTACTTGCCAAGAGATATGAGCCCCGCGCAGACTGGGAGAATATCCATCGGTTTGATCCTTCGGCTCGGTGGACCTGGAACGAAGAACACAGACTGGTCAGGAAGATTGATCTCCGCATCATGGTCTTTGCTTGTGTCACTTTCATGGCTCTGCAACTTGACCGAGCCAACCTCACTCAGGCCCTCTCGGACAACTTCTTGTCAGATCTCGGCCTCGACACCAATGGTAGTAGCGCACTAACTCTGCTCGCCCGAGGACTTACTAATGGTATGCTTCAGACTACAATCTCGGAAACACGCTCTTCAAGCTGGCGTTCCTCTGCGCTGAGCTACCATCGCAAGTGTTGAGTAAATGGGTCGGCCCGGACCGATGGATCCCCATGCAAATGTGTCTCTGGAGCGTCGTGTCAATCAGCCAGTTTTGGCTGAAAGACAAGGCCACTTTTCTCATCACCCGCGTGCTGTTGGCTATTTGCGAGGGTGGCTTCATCCCCGACGTAAGTTCACCAACATTGGACGTGATGGGCGAGTACAAGCTTATCCTGGTAGATAATCCTATATCTCAGCTACTTCTACAAAGCCCACGAACTATCGTTGCGACTCGCCCTCTTCTGGGCGGCCATGTCATTCTCTGACATTGTCGCCGGGTTCCTCGCCGCGGGCCTTTTACAGCTCCGTGGACTGTGCGGCCTGGAAGGATGGCGTTGGCTTTTCTTGATCGAAGTAAGCAGTAAGAGGAGAATAGCTTGATTAGACTCATGGCTGACACTAGGTACCAGGGGGTCTTGACATTCTCTGTGGGTATGCTTGCCTTCGGCTTCATGCCGCCAGGTCCGACTCAGACTGCGAACTGGTTTCGAGGCGAGAATGGATGGTTTAGCAAAAGGTATTTCAGCACCGTGGTGCGATTGGCTCTAGAATCTACTAATATCAAGCAGAGAAGAAGTAATAATGGTCAACCGGGTCATCCGAGACGACCCGAGCAAAGGAGACATGCACAACCGGCAGCCCATTACCCCGACGCTGCTGATCCGGAGCCTCCTTGACTATGACCTCTGGCCACTTTACATACTTGGCCTGTTCTGGGAGCAGCCAGTCGTGCCCCCGAAGCAATATCTCACCCTGCTTCTCCGCGACCTCGGATTCAGCACCGTCGTCACCAACATACTGACGGTCCCGACCATGTTCCTGACCATGTGCACCATCATGGGAATCACGTACCTGTCGGAGCTTTTCGACGAAAGGGCTCTGACTGCCATGATATCTCAGATCTGGGCGCTCCCGTTCCTCGTATTTCTGTACGCCGTAGATCTTGCTCAGATCAACCGGTGGGTTGCGTGGGGGATGTTGACGCTCCTGCTCGCGTACCCGTCTCGTAAGGCCAGCCTCGGTTCGCGCATC
Source organism: Corinectria fuckeliana (assembly GCA_019137255.1). Classification (NCBI taxonomy): domain Eukaryota; kingdom Fungi; phylum Ascomycota; class Sordariomycetes; order Hypocreales; family Nectriaceae; genus Corinectria; species Corinectria fuckeliana. The sequence goes on along the minus strand of WPDH01000223.1, from coordinate 80,847 downwards.
TTATCAACTTCACCACTAACCCGCCATGCTAGCCCACGCCATCCAGGTGAGCTGGAACTCGCGGAACTCCAACGCCGTTCGGCTACGCACGGTATCCGCGGCTCTGTACAACATGTGCGTGCAGACCGCCGGCATCATGGCGTCCAACATCTACCGGGCCGATGACAAGCCCCGCTACCGGCGGGGGAACCGGAGACTCATCGCGATCGCCTGCATGAACATAGCTCTGTATCTGCTGGTGAAGGCGTACTATATGTGGCGAAACAGGGCCAGGGAGCAGAGATGGGGCGCCATGTCGGACGCGCAGAAGCAGCATTACCTCGATACCACGGCCGACGAGGGGAACAAGCGGCTGGACTTTCGGTTTGCGCACTAACGTCGAGCTTCCCCAGACGCCAAGGGAAGCATGCAACGTCGTCCCTGGCTGTTAGCCTGCTCTTTAATTTGCTCCGCTCCTTGCGCCTCACCTTCTCCGCGTCAGTGTGATCCCGGGTCCTAGCCGGTTCGGGGTTTGAAACGACTGCTGATGGAGCCGGGCCGTAGCCTACACGACAGGTATGATCTGGGAGGCGCTGGCCAATCTCAACACTTCCACCTCCCTCCTCGGTCGTGCAAGTGGTCGGGGGTTGAGGCTGTCGCCGAAGTCCATGGCGCGATGCGGTGCGAGTGTCTAGATATACGCGTCCTGGTGGTTGTTGCACGCATATGATCTAGGCCCACGAATGCATGCGGCAGGCACCCCCATGGCATGATCTGGGACGACGACCGGTACAGATCAGCCCGGTGCCAGCCAATCGTCGTCTGGAGGCATCCCGATGTGGTGAGGGGTTAAGGCTGGCGTCGGACGTCGCCGCGCCCTCATTCGACACACAACCGGGTCAGCGGAACGCCGTAGGTGCTTTTTCCTTGACGGGCTGGGAGAAGGATAAGAACCCTGGGCGGGACGCGGGGAGCGATGCCCAACTCCTCAGCTGCGATTGATAGATCACATCCCGAATCAAGTGAACCTCGTCTTCTGCCATGGCCGTCCTCGTCTCCATCGCCCCCGAGCTCGAACTAGCAAACCAGGAATACGCGGAGAGCTTCACCGGGGCCAACCTGCCTTCTCCGCCGCGTCGGTAGCTATGGCCCCATCTCGAAAGAGCATAACAGATATCCTGGGATCAAGGGGCTGACGGGGTCCCAGCAAGGTGCTGGTCGTGACATGCATGGACGCCAGATTAGATCCCGCTAAGGCCCTGGGGCTCGAGCTGGGCGACGCACACGTGATCCGGAACGTAAGTGCTGCTGATTGTCGGAATGCAACGTTGGGGATTGCTTCAGGAACGGTTCTTTGCTGATTAGCTGGCGCGGGTTTAGGCCGGAGGTCGCGCTGTGGAAGCCATGAGATCTATCCTAATCTCGCAGCAGCTCCTCGGGACCCGCGAGATCATCGTCCTGCACCATGTAAGCCCAAGTCTCTCGTCTGCTTCCCGCCCGCCTGCTTTCCATTGCCATTATCCTGCTAACCACAGTAGACCGGGTGTGGAATGCAAAAGTTCTCCGACTCGGAATTCCGATCCAAGGTCCGCAAGGAACTCAACGAAGACGTCGACCACATGTCCTTCCTGCCCTTCAACGACTTGCGGCAGAGCGTTCTCGACGACGTCCAGCTGCTGAAGAAAAGCCCCCTCATCCTGAACGTGCCCATCTCGGGATACATCTACGACGTGAAGACGGGCAGGATCGAGCAGGTTTAAAATCCCAATCTCATTGCCCCGATCTTGGACTTTTTGCTTTGGGCGTTGTTGGAGTTTTTTCTTTTGGGGAGGGAACTACCATCGGATGTACATAGCCCTCACCCTCACCTTTGTCAATACCCACATACAGATACCCCGAGCATAGTATATAAACGGGGTAAAACTCCAGGATTTCTCTAAAAATAATTTATCCTGCTTAAGCGGCTTTTGCTAAATACCATCGGCAGCGCCCTTCGGAGATCTGCTGGCTGTCTAAACCGAAGTCATGTAGGCGTCGTTTTTACCAGCACGCATTTGAAGGAAGTACTGTAACTTGGCCTACTCGACCCACCTCATTAGCTTCAATAATGTTACTCGGGTCTTTCGCGTCCATCATGGCTGTGACTTGTAGAACAAAGAAAGAAAGAAACGCCACGCCTTTACAAAGGTGTCGAAGGTGGCTGATTAACAAAAGCCCTTTGAGAAATGAGAAGGCGCAAGACGAGTCTTGCGACATGCAAGTCCCGAGGTCTAATGCCGCATTGCCGCTTCCATGACATCACCCCTCGACTCGAGCCTTGAAATAGAGAAGCACACCTTGGATCATTGTCGCACGCTTCACAATGCCCCGGACCCCGCCGTCCCCGTTCCGCTTCCGGCCCGGGCCGGCCGGCTTCTGGAACCAGCCCCACGGTGGCCAATCTGGAGAGATCTACCCGGACGATCGCTGTATCACGCGGGTGCATCCATAGGAAATTGTCGGAGCGCCGGTGCCCGTGAGGGTTGCCTTTTCTGCGTCGTACGTTGGCCTGGGTTGCACGACCTGCTTTTACGACTGCATGAAACGTGCAATAAATGGCCAATTCTTCCGATCTATCCGTCTTTGTCTTGGGATGATGCAATATATTTCACGAGGGGTGACACTGGCCTCCCCACTTCTTCTTTGATGGTAGTGGTCGATATCAAGCCGAGGTTCACGCAATCATCTCATCTTCTTTTACTCTACGGAATATACACATCGTGTGATGGATTAAGTCGCATTCGCTAGGTGAGTGCTCGGGTTTCTGGGGAGGGAATGTGTTGTTCCAGTGATTCTCCCATCATCTGGAGTCTGCACCAGACCAAGGAGCTTCGGCACACGGAGGGATGTTCGACAGGGTGGTGAGTTCTCTTGGCGCAGAGTCCGAAAACGAAAGACGAACTCGTCTGGGAAAAGAAGAAAATGGAGATTGGACGGCGCCGAGGTCGAAACGACGGGAGGCGGGGCAAGTTGATCAAAGGTTTGTCTTCCAGCACCGACGATGGCGTCTAGGATCTGGCCGAAGTTGCTTCCCCCTCGTAGTCTTCGGCAATGCACGCGCTGTTTCAGATGAAGGAATCTTGAATCAAGTTACCACCGGGTGATGGGTCAAGGTGCACGACTAATCGCGCGTCGTTCCGGCGAGTCAACAGGGAGACGGTCCCCGCATCCGCCAGATATCTCCTCGATGTAATGAACGCTCACGGTGCTGATGTCTGCTGAGGGAAGATTGTGGCATGGAGTCGTGTTGATGAGGCTGAGGATCATTTTGGACTCTAATGAACAAATTAGACCAAGGGGGGACTTGCGGTGCGTGGGGAGTCCTTCTCCAAATGCTTGTTCCAATTCACCCTCCATGCGTGATCATTATCTACCAGGTAGATGCATTCCGGCAGAAGCGCCGAGCTTTGGTCTTGTTTATTCCTTGGGGATAAAGCCAGCTGTTCTCCGATTATTCCTAGTGATCTGTCCACAGTTATGTTTCTAAGACCTAGGTAGCAGTAACAGAATAGAGACTTCACGCAATACCTAGTAACGGTCTGGAAATGCAGAGTCCAGTGGTTACCCCCCTTGGAGATATTACGATGCAACATGTTCTCGCGTTAAGCTTGCAGACAGCCCGCCAACATCGTACATCTTCCGAATGCGGTTCGTTGTTAGCAGCGATCGAGATGGTGGCTCAACCTATGTTACAGCTCTATGCTTACGAACTCCTCGGTGAACAACTCGCGCGGATTCGCGACTACTGCATCTTATATCAGTTACTCTGGAAATAACCCGTCGAAGGGGTTTAAGACTAGAACTGTCGGCGCGGAATACACGTAGAATATTGGTAACTGCATCTATCAAAACTGCCCCCTTCGCCATCTTATGTAAACAGGAGCCTTGGGGCGCAAGCCCCTGTCAGGTTGATATGTACGTATCTACCGTACATTATATAAGTTGAAGGATCCTCTCTCAACTTTCCAGCCCGTCTCACTTCCCAAACTTCCTCTTTCTGAAATTTCATCTACACATTCATTTTCAACCCTTTCTCATCGTCCAAACGCTAAAGTAACGAAGAAAATGGGATACTACGACGAGATCCTTCGGGCCGACAACGACGGTGAGCACCGACAGTTCATCAGGAAATTCCAGGCGGCAAGAGACGATATCGTGGCCTTCGTTAACGACCTTCTGAGATGGGAGGGAGCCGGGCAATACCATTGCTGGTTGAAAGGCTCGTTCAATATCGGCTACATTATCAAGTGTCCTGAAGGAGGCAGCGACGACGGCAGAGCCCGCTCGGTGTTCATTCGATTCCCCATTTCCGGCCGCACGTACTCGCCATGGAGTGCTGAGAAGGTTAAGAACGAAGTCATGGTTCTCAAGTACCTTCGAGAGCATACCACCATTCCCCTTCCCTATGTGTACTCCTGGGGTCCGACCGAGAACAGCCCGCGGCAGCTAGCGCCTTGCATACTCATGGAGTTCATGGATGGGATTAGCCTAGACGATCTTCTAAAGAAGCCGACAGAGAGCGATCGAGAGCCGTTGATACTCAACCCTGAGATTGACCAAAAGAGGGTCAGTTAATCTACAGCCAGATTGCCGACTACATGCTGCAACTCTCCCGGCTGCAGTTCACGAGCATCGGCGCGATATCTAAGGACTTGGGCAAGTGAGCCATCACTGGACGCCCGATGACTTACGATATGAACGATCTCGTTGCTGACACTGGTTTCCCCGCCCATATGCTCTCCTACAGGCCGTTTAACCGCTCCAGCGAATACTTCAGGCAGCGGGCTGATGAGCTGTGGACGCATCTATACACCCAACGGAACATCTGCGAAACCAAGGAAGATGCCCGTCAAAGGTTTATCGGCCGCCGCCGCCTCGCTCAGTTGATACCGAACTACTGCATTGACGATGGCCTCTCTTTTAGGCTCTTCTGGACATGAAGGAGATGGAACAGCTTGCCGAGACAAAGATGAAGCATTTTGATGCATACTTGAAAGAGAAGGAGGATGACCCTCGGTTCTAATGGAGTCGGGAAGCAAGTATGTCCGAATCGACGGCGTCGGCCCACCGCATTCGAAATGGCTAGGACGAGGACCGTTGAGATATGGACGATGATACAGAATCTTTCGGGAGGAGTTGGGATATGCGGTCCATCGACTGCGACTAAATATAATGTAATGCTTATATATATCTATAGTCTTAAGTATATATTATGCTCTATAGTACTAGGTATAGTAACTTATTGGGTTTTGTTATTGTGTATTATTTACTGTATTGCTTTCTGTATCTAAGATATCAAGGAAGGAGGATTTAAAGCCAAATAATGATAGTCTTAAGTATGCTACCCCTTGTTCAATATCAACATATTACATACCATTCGAGGAGTGTCCATAATATGGATTTGATCTATGCATATATGAGGCACACCTTAATAAATAACTTATCTCAGGGGGCGCAGGTGAGCGGGGAAAACCGCAGCCTACGAGATGCTAGCCGAAATCAAGCATCCTCTGCTCCCCGGCGCTTCCTTTGGAATCGCGTATTTTGCGTATCCAGCCTCTAGACTTGGTTTGTCTCAGACGAAGAGCAACTATCGGTAACGTAGGCTATAGTTGCCTGTTTTGCATGGCCGTTGCAACAATTTCTGGAGTGGCAGCGAGTAGTTCCCCTACGATGCCGGATACTGTCGACAGTACTGAGGACAGGGAACATGATACCTCGACAAACGACTTTTCGAGTCCGACTTAATCACATGAATTGTCTGAAGGAGTTTTAATAACCCCGTGGCCTGTTACCCGGTCTCAAGAACGCGCTCAACACTCGCTGTTACCAAACTCTGCTTGACCACCAGCTGTTCTTCTGCGGTTCCCAATTCGTAACCAAGGAAAAAGCCACATCTGAAACATCTCATAAGCAAAGAGCATAACCGGGGCGTAAGGAATTTGCTTCCACGGGATTTTCTCACTGATCCCGCATGATTGACAACCAAGTCTACTGGAGGGATGAGAAACACCGAAACGCTGTTGATCTCGGGACATGCTGCTCAAACCGTAGAAGTTCGATGTTCCAGCTCACTCACGCCTCATCGTGTAGAAAGTAGAATTGCAGTGCGAACTATGTGACTCTAGATCTTTGCCTGCAGAGCCACCACCCTCAGGGGTTTAGCTGGATAGCAGCAGCAGCGGCGATAGCGATAGCGATAGCGATAGCGATAGAGATGGCGATAGCGATATGTAGAGACGACGATAATGATAGCGATAGCTAATAGTGATAGCGGATAATAATAATAGCAATAGTAGTAACATCACTGGCCGAGCTGCTGCCTTACAGGCAGCCTGAAGAGATAGATAGAGTTCGAGGGATTCAATCAAGCAGATATTATAATGATAGAGGACAGCTATACTGTAGATTAGACGTTCATTTGCATGAGGGGCTGAGCATTAGTGTCGGCAGGTATGCGTGATAGTTAGATGTGTATGCTTAGTATCATATCTCTAATCATGCGTATTATATGTTCGACAATCTGTGAGCGCTATGTTCGATCCGCGCGTCTTCGTTTTCGTACACTTTTTACACTTCAAGGGTCGTCCATTGGTTAATTTCTTTTTAGTCCCATAACAGCCGCGCAACTGCATTTTAGCCGCAACTCTTCAACGTGTATTTATGCAAGGTACGCTTTAACTCTGTGCATTCCCATATCAGGTTATGTTTTAGCGCTCAATTTGACTACAACCCGGTTAGCCAAAGGGCTATTTATCTTAGGTTGTTAATTGAAGGTATTTACAACTTTAAGTGTACACAAAGCTGACCTTCTTGCGCGACTCAACGCCCTGTGTATTACCTCGCGCAACTACGCGATTTTCATGGGATGATGCCTCACCAAGGTCAGAAGGCTATAGAGAGAGCTCGCGATTAATCGTGAAAACAGTGCATCAGCCTCACTTGAAGTTTGCGGTAATGGAAGTATCAACAACTCTGCGCCGGGATGATGTGGGCCTTACCGTGATCGATCCTCCGCTCACCTAAAGAGATGCGCTCTGCCCTACGTCACCCCGACACGGGGTTATCGTTACTTCTGTCACCGCAAGTTCTGAGTGAGGCTGATGTACCGTTTTTCACGATTGGTCGCATATCCTTAAGTGGCCGCGTCCGATCCCCCGCACACTCAAAAGGGACGTACCCATGTCGATTGTGGCTATACAGGGAGGGAACCTGAAGTACAACCTACATACTGAGCCACCTTTTACGTCACTGAGACAGCTGTACGTATATTGTTCCTCGCCGGGCAAGATTGGGCGGGAGTATATTCATGTTAACAGTACTTCCGTTACAACGTAATTCTAGTGGGAAGCAATGTAGCACTATAGCCAACCTGCCTTAGGGAAAGCGTAATCCGCCTGTTTGTAGGTATGTCGCTATGCGCGCCGTTCCGGGAAGCCGTGTAGATATCCGTGTGGCTATAGATACGGTGTGAGTCGGGATGTTAGCTAACTTGATGTAACAGCCGACAGCAACAGCACAACAGCGGAAGAACCTTCAGCATCTGGTAGCTCTTAACAAAGCATAGCACAGTAACATGACAAGCTTCGATAGAGCATTACATTCAACATCACAATGCAGCTTGACCGCCTACACTATAGGCCTGAGGCGCTTCTGCCTGCTTGCACGTGTTATGTATGTTGCGTAGCATCAGGAAGCCACTCTGGCCTGCAGCCTCCCTCAGGTTAGCTGCACAGAGTCTACCACAAGTAAGGAAAAAGCAGACCGTACTTTGGGCTAGGCAGAAGGCGGGAAACAGCAGAAGGAACAAACGTTTCCCTGACGGCTTTGGAGTTTGTTGTGGGAGTGTGCTGTTCTATGATAGAAGCCAAGGCCTTACTACACACAAGAGACTGATTAAAGAGTCTGTAAGACGTCGCCAGGACTTTTTATACCCTCAGCTCTAGACTCCTTTAATATGCTTTCACATGCCACATCGCTCTGCTTCTCTACTAGCTGGTTATTTGCTTCTCAACTTCTGCGGAGCCAAATACGTCTCTTTACTTCCCAGAAGTCAACGCATTATACCTAGAAATCCACCTGGCCAGCAAGCTTTTGACAAAGTTCCAAGGCCTACACGTAGCCGGCCCCATGCGGTCCCGAGCGGCAGGCAGCGTCTGACCATGGAAATCAACAGAATGAAGCAATCATCACAACAGAAAGTCGGAGAAGGATGGATCCATTTCCCTGCATAGTTTCCATGTCCCAGAGCAAGCAATCTTTCCAAAAATGCCAGTGCGAACACTCCTTCTCACGTGCTACTTGACGCACTCGTGCATGTTGCTTGCGTGTTCACGTTTCTGGCTGCCAGTGAATGACATTGCCAGTGAATGAACTATTCTCGCACACGCGGATTCTTTCTTCTATAAATCCAGTTCTTCCCCCCATGCCTTGTCTGTTCACCATCCACACACACTTTCAGGTACAGTCTCTCTTGTCCCTGTAGCGACAGTGTACTCCTTTGGCCGTGCTTTCTTGAGTCTTCGTCCTTTGACGCATTGTCTCTTCTCTCCACACAGACACTCCATTCTCTGTCTCTCTACACACACATACACACACATACACACACCTTTCTCTAGCTCACTATCTAGTGGCAGCTTTGACCGGTAATTCATCCCACATTGGACTTTCGTTTGATCTTTGTGATCAAATGTTCAGGCATCTCTCACGTATGGGGAAATAAGCTAATGAGTGTAAATAGGCCGTCATGTCTCGCATCTCGACAGTCCAGCCATACTACACCAAAGACTTTATACGACTATATATAAGAGCCGAAAACAACAATCGTCAAGTGCGTTTTGACCAGCCACCTCAACTCGATTCGTTACCCAAGATGGAGGGCCATTCTGCATCCAGCAGCAACCCAACTCCGCCCAGTGCCCGCGAGCAATCCGGGTATTACAACGGTTTCCCCAGCCATCCAAAGCTGGTAGCTCGGTCGAGCTCACACCAATGGGTGCCCAAGATCGGCGGGGGGTTTTGGGCCGATGTCAAAGTGCTTCTGCCCGTCGGGCAACACTCTATTGCCGACCTATGGAACTCCACAGGATCTCTGCGAGACGAAGTCATCAGGACGCTCAAGGGCATCGATTGGACTTCCATGGAAGTCCTCCGCGTTGGATATGCCGACTGCCCCGAAGACGGGAAAGTCCCCGTGGATTCTGTTGTTATACTGTTCATTTCAGTGCAGCCAGACTCTACCACGTTTGCGCGAGGCCACCGCATCGTTATGCAGTGTCGGGACATTCTTCAGCGCCACGGAATTGAGGATGTGCACTGTGAAATGAAGGAATCTCACATTTCTTGGGCAGCATCTCTGCCAACAGCTGCCCCGGCAGCTGCCCCAAGACTATTCACGGGATTCCTCGACGATCCTGCAAAGGTTAGGGCGAATCTGACGGAGTACCTTGGGCTATCGATTGCGGCTTGGGATCAGCGAGATCGTGAGGGCACTAAGTGTCTGTACCTGCGGGAAAAGGACACGGGAAGGGTGATGGCGCTGGCTTGCCGACATGTAGTCTTCGAGGAAGCATTCCCCAACGAAGATTACTGCTATGACAATGCTAAGCCTAGATACACTATCGTACAACCTGGCGACGACACTCTTGACACCATGAAGGAAACGACTCAGCAGAGATTGGCCAAAGCATCAAATTCAATCCGTGACTATCGGAATTCGAATTTCCCCCAGCACACCAAAGATAACGAAATCGCAACACACAGGCGCCATGAGACGTCTTGCCAGCAACTGTTACACACCCTGGCAAGCCTTGAAGACCCGGCCTCGCGCATCATCGGTCATGTCATCTTTGCCCCAAAGCTCGGCATTGACACAACTGGACCCGGCATAGGACGAGTGAGAGATTGGGCACTGATTGAACTACACCCCAATAAGCACAGTTCTCCTCTAGGTCTGTTGGAAAACAGAGTCATGGCTGAAGAAAAGGCTGTCTTTGATCGCGCACAGAGGAACGACCTCCCCGATGGCAGCGTAAGTCTGCTCTTCGACACAAGGAACGATACAGTGCCACTCCAGGGAACTATTCCGGAGACGGAAATGACACGACCTCGATCATACAATGCCTCACTCGATCCAGCCATCATGGTGGCCAAACATGGCCGCGCTACCGGTCTCACTATTGGTGGAGCTAACAACATCAAATCCGTCTTGCGAATGCCTGTCAACGGTGTTGAGTTCCTTGCCGAGGAGTGGTGTATTCTGGGTCACAAGCCAAGGGGAGGAGACAGGTCGCTCTTCTCTACGCATGGCGACTCTGGGTCCTGCGTATGGGATGCCCAGGGACGCATTGGGGGGATGATGACCAGCGGGTTGGAGGGACCGGGGGGGGGAGGGTTTGATGTCACCTATGCCAGTACCATTGACTGGCTCCTCAAGGACATCCGGGACCACGGTTTCGATGTCGAGTTGCTTTGAGGAAGAGGAGGAGATTGGAGTTAGCATGGCGGACGCGATGTGAGAAGTGGGTTCGTTAGAGAACCAAACAACAAAAAGGGGCGACCGGTTTGGCGGCAGTGGCAATGGAGGTCTTTTCATAGTTCATTTTTCTCTAGCTCTGAATCAACATCAACCATTTGGTTCTTAAATAAGAATTGACGCGTAGGGTGCGGCGAATATGAAGAGCCTTTCACGCATGGAGACCGACTTCGTCCGAATGTGCCTGGCATTTGTTGTCTTGATGCTGGACCTAAGAAACCCCATTCTAGACCCTTCCAATTGGTATCCCATTGAATCGGAACCTAGTTGACAAACATGAGCCTTACCTAAAACTCCATTCCCAGCCAATATCTTTATACATGTGTGTTATCTTACTTGGCCTATTGTGGTCTCTACGCCCGGGATCGGGTCCTTGATCTCAATCTCTAGTGCGTCGTTGTCTATCCACCCTGAGTAATCGTCATCGTCGTCCTCGTCGGGGGTAGAGGCCGGGAGAGCTTCTATCGGGCTGTTCGAGCCGGTGTCGTCTTTCGCTACAGACAAAGGCTCTCGAGTCAGGTCGAATGCCTGCTGAGAAGCTTCACTTTCCGCCAAGGTCTGCTCATCGCTAGACTGGTCGACCCAAGAAGGGGCGCTTGGCCGGCCCTCGGCCTGTGGCGTACTCGGCTCGGAATCGTTGTCGTTGGGCGCGGCGACGACGAGAACATTCGGTCCTTCGCTCACTTCTGGCACAGCGCCAAAGTCGTGGCTTTGGCCGCGCCGTCTCCGCGGAGGCAAAGAAGGCAACGGCGCAGGTCTATGCTCTTGGTGGGGCTCATGGTGATGCCCATGTTGAGCCTCGTGGTGGGCCTCAAGAGATTCGGAGGACGTTTGCGCTGAAGAATGCGAGGGGACTGGTTTTCTTGCAGGGACGGGAACGGGCGCTGAGATCCTGGTCGTTCCGTTCGTGGGCCTTGGGAGTGGTGTGCCGGGGGGAGGTAGTGGCTGGCCGCGTCCCATGGGTTGACTGAGATCGACGTGGCTGGCCTGGTCTGCCTGTCGGCGTGCTTCCTTTTGTCGCTGGATGGCATTCCATCCCCACTGCCTTGCCTGGGCTGCAACGTTGGTGACGGCAGCAAGCGTATTCCGTTTGTGGGACGTGTCGCTGTTAACGGAGGCGTCCGACATCGACAGCTCGGAGCCCTCACGTCGCATGAAGAAGTTCCGACCCAGTGACCCGGTCTGACTCTTGATGGACTCCTTGGTGGAAGCTGGCGACGACGGACCCTTTTCCTCTGAGAAACTACTTGAACCAGCCGACGAGGTCGTGTTACGACGGCCCGTCGCTAGTGGGGTCTTATCGGCGTCCTCTTGTGCATCAATATCCAGAGCTTCCTTTGACGACGATGCGGAGGAGGAAGAGCCGTTGGAATGCTGCGATGCGGAAGATGATTTTTCAGGTAGCTCTGCCTGAGTCGGTCGTGGCGAGGCATCTTGTGAGCGGGAATGCAGGGCCGCCATGTAGTTGGTTGCGTGATCCGGGGGTGAGGATGACGGCTTAAAGATGTCGGCATGTGCGGCGTCGGTTCCAACAATAGGCTCTGTCGCCTTTTTACTAATTTTAGTCGGAAGGGAAGCGTTTGAAGTCGTGCCCTTGGAGTCAACGCTGGTCGAGGACGCAGACACTGGCAAGTTGTGAGTGTTCTTGGCCGGCTTCCGTCCAAAAAGGCCCGTCGGAGACGGCGTTGACTCCATTACCGGGATAGTGTAGCTCTTCTCCAGAGGTCGGGTCTCTTCGTTCACATCGGAAGTCTCTTCCATGTGGTGCACGGCAGCGACATCGCCGGCTTGGGCGGCAGCGGCCTCTGGATCTCGGGATGGAACGGTCGCATCGTCGCCTTCGAAGATACCCCCTCTCCAAATCTTGTGCTCTGTTTTGAAGAAAGGTATGTCGTCCCAGAATGGCAGGACAAATGTCTCGGCCATCACTTCCTTGATTCGGTTCTCTATCTGCCGGAGAATGACGGTATAGGTGATCTGTCTCGAGCTAACAATGGGTTCAATAGCCATCTCCATCTTGGGCATGGTCTGGAATGCGAGCCACACCCGATTACTGGGCGGTGGCTTGATCTTGAAGAGCATGTGGCCCTCGGCTCTCTTGAGCACAACAGCGAGCACCAGGTTGACCTCGCGGGTTTTGAACCTGGTTCCAAGATCGATCTTGACCGTGGCTGCAACCTCGATACGAAAGTTGCCAGTGTACTTGACGTCGGCTTCCACAACGCACTCGCCCTCCACGGTGAGGTCTCTCAGTTTCAAGTTGGTGAAGTACGGAGCCGACTCACCGGTGTTGACTTGTTGTATGGTGACGTTGGTGAGAAAGGATGGGCGCTTAACGCGAGAAATCTTGGTTGTCAACTTCTCGCGGATGAAGTTCTCAAGGTCGCGCGTCTTGTAGATGCCAAGAAAGACTCTTCCAAGCAGAGCGTTGAGCCACCTCGAGTGTAGGTTGTCTTCGGTGGAGTGGAGTTTCTGGACAAGGGAGATGATGTTCTTAACATCGAATTGCATGGGCTTGGGGCCCTGTTTGTCCGACCCAAACGTCAACTCCTGGTTCTTGAGGAGGGCAAAGTAGAAATCCTCCTTGGCCGAGCAGTTCTCCGAGAAGAGATAGAAGGGCTTGGACACTTGGCTGTCGGGCCCCAGGTCCGGGCCGTTCAATTTCCTCGACAAGCACAGGGCGTTCCGTTTGATGAAGAGCTCGCCCTCGAGTGTCTTTCCCCCGCCAGAATAAGTGCTGATGTCATGGTTTGCGAGGGATATAACGTGTCGAACTTCGACTTGCTCCTCGTCGTCAAAAAGCATGAGATGGCCGTGCCTGTGCTCAGTTAGTCAAAGCTGGACGGGTATGTGATGCGTGTGGGAGGTATCCAACTAACCTAAGGACTACATAGAAGACGTTGCCCGCCTTCTTAGGCCTCTGGCTAACACTGGGGTTGTTGGTGTTGTTTTCCAAGGGGCTTGGGCTTGGCTTCCTCTCGAATATGCTCCGATACATGGTCTGATAGACGCTGGGGCTGGGAGAGGCCACGGTAGTCGAACCGACCGGGGTTAATCGCTCGATGGGCTTCGCGTTGATCCCCATAGGCGTGTACTCACGGCACACGGCGAAAAAGCCGGCTGTGACGTCGAGGTCATGGTTGGTACGGTGTTTGCCTCCGTCCTTGGCAGCCTTCTCTTTGGCCACGTCTAAGGCGGTAGTGTCGTCGCCGGGTAATACGATATTGTCGGCATCGTCCATCTGATCCGAGTCGGCATGGTTGCGGTCGGGGAGAACGTAGAATCCGAGAGCGAGGACGGAAATCAAGACCAAGGGAACGAAGGTAACGCCGCCCAGGAGGTAGACGACGAGGAAGGTAGTCCAGCTGGCCATGGTTCCGGAGTCTGCACGGCGGCGAACTGCACGGCGGCGCCAACAACAGCTACAGCGTGGACGACTCGGCGGCCTAGACTGCTTCGCTAGCTGGGGCAATTTGCGTGAGGGAGCGGCATCGGAGGGACCGTGAAGGAAGGAGTCGGGATCAACGACTTGGAGGTGATGTCGGTGTTGGCATTGCCATTGTCGTTGGTGATCATGGGGCGGGCAGCAGCACCGGACTTAAGTTAGTGTGTAGGCCTACCTTAGACTACAGTAAGCCGGGGGAAGCTATTGCCTACGTCATGTGATGAGCCGGGTTGCCTGGGCCGGACGACGAAGTTTAGCGCCCCCACCAGCCCGCCCTGGGTAGAAGGTGGGGGCATATTCTCAAGACCACGACTTGCACGACTGACTTCTGTAATCCAAGTATCCACAAAAATAGCCATTGGGTATCCCTAATCCGCTCGCAGCCAGACCAGGTGATCATTCGAGATTTCACACTTGTCGAGCCAACTCCCGCGGTGCTTGTGTGGACTGAGTAACCAAGGCCGCACCCAACCGGAAAGCCAGGCGCGAAAGAGTCGGAGTGGCAGTATAGTCGCTGAGTTGACATGACCATCACTCACTTCACCCGATTGTTCTGATGCACTCTGGCTCATGTATTAAATAAAATAAAACTGTTCATTCTTGAACTCTTCCAGATCCGTCTAACATGAATCCGTTCCAATAGTGATAATTGTACAACACTGAGCGCTCCAATAAACCCCAATACTCCCCCATTTGCCATCTTTTTTCGGTAGCGTACCGCGCCTACCGTTCCTTGAAACGCCAGCGACACCAACGTCGCGATCCATCCGAAAAATCAAAACCTGGCAATGTCATACGCCCTCTCTACATGTAGAGTCTAGAGACTTGTGGCGTCGTCCCGCGAGGGAAGCAAGCGCCGGCTCTGTAACATCCTCCGAAACACCGCAATGTTGTGGCCTTGTAATAAGACAGTCCCTGCCGTTGAGGGGACAAGAAAATGAATTGCAGGCCAATGACTATGAGGCGGCAGTGATGGCCATGGGCGCTGGCGAAGAGGCGTTGATGCTGGGAGCGGACCGCATCTCAACGTCGACGCCGCTGTTGCTGTTACTGGCACTGTTTCCTTCATGGCCGTTGACCTTGTTTTCCTTGCTGCTGCTGTCGGCGGATGGGGCCGTCGAGTCCTCCGTGCCGGATTCGGGACCGTTCTTCTGAGGAGCAGTCCATCGCGGAATCTCCCAGACAACGCCTGTAAAGCTCTTGAGGGTGAAGCCACCCTTGGCCCATCTGCGACAAGGCTTACCAGAGCGGTCGAGCGCGCGCAGACCGGCGTTGATGGCACCCTGATTTGCCTTGGGGCCGAGCTTGTGGCCAGCACCTCCTTTGGTGGCGCCGGTGTGATCGATTGTACCGTCCTCACTAAGAATAACTTGTCAGCATGCTTGAATTGAATAATGAAGTGTCTTAGGACGATAGAGTGCCACAGGAGGAGGGTGCAGGATTGGAAATTTCTCATGGTCGGTCCCTGGAGAGGGAGAACTTACAGTCTTGGCTTCTTCTTGGGACCGGGTTTCCCTCGGGGCTTCGGGACGCCGTCTGTTGTGCCGTTGGCAGTGGCAGCCGATCGCTTGACGCCCTTCTTCTTGGGGCCTTCGGTGGGAGGGCCCATGACTGCAGGGGCAGGAGTGCCATCGCCGTTGGTGCCCTCGGCGACAGGAGTCGCAGCGTTGGAGTCGGTCGCGTTGTCGCCATTGGAGGCACTGGGGGTTGGCTGCGTGGCCGCGGCGTCGGGAGCGGGCGAGTCGATGGTCTCCTTGACGATGTCCTTTTCGGGAGTCTCGTCCTTGACGGACAGAGAGTCGGGGCTGAGGAGACCACGGAGCTGGGCAGGCGCGATGTTGAGGGTGACGAGCAAGCTGGGCTTGCTGGCAGACTTTCGGCGGCCGTCGGTAGACTTGGCTGTCGGAGCCATGGTGTCGATGACAGGGTGTAGAGTGAGTACAGAGTGCAGCGGCAGAGGCGAAGAGATTGCGGTGGTGGATTACGGGCACAGTGGTGAGGTGGTGAGGTGGTAAGATGGTAAGGCGGTAAGGTGGAGGGTGGGTGAGGTGGCGAAAGTAGTCAAGGTGGTGATGATGGGAGATGCGAATGATGAAGGAGGAAGGGACAGGATCCGGGCCAGTGGTCTGCGGGAGTTTTTGGGGATGAGCTGGTGACGGGAGAGGCGGCAAAGGGCCTAAGGCTGGTGGTGATCCGGTGCGGTCAGGGGTGGTGGGCTTGGGGGGCTTGCGTGGAGCGGCGCGGGAGATTTGTCTAGTATTTGGCGTTGGCGTTGGCGATGGTCATGGCGGATTTGCGACGCGGCGAAGTGGTGATGGGAACGAGGCGAGGGCGGGCGAGAGGGATCAGGATGGGGAGGATGAGGATGAGGATGAGGGAAAAGTGCAAGGCCGGGGGTGGGCGACCTGTCTTGTAGGTTTTGGGGCCTTGGTCTCATTGTCATTTTCATTTTGGGGCCTGGAGGCGGCGCACAACAAAATCGGTTGGTAAAGGTTTCTTGTTCGTGTGCGTGCTGCTCGCACTGGCGCTGCTGGGAGGGGAGCGACTCTCAGACTCAGGACTCAGGAGGGACTCAGAAAAATCCCCAGACCCGACCCGACCGTGACGCTGGCGCGTGGCCCGGAACGGCTTAGCGTGGGACGGGTTGACTAAGTTGTGCAGTTAGCAGTTATGATTGAGTGAATGATTAAGTGCGTAGTAGGATCCACTGCGGCACCAGCCAGCCACTGAGCGTTGCCCGTCCAGCAGTACAGTACGTACCTGCATTCAAGAGACAACAGGCAGTCTACTAGTATCTCTCATCTCATTCATCATTGTCTCTCCTTCACACAAAGGCCATTCAATTAATTTCAATTAATCAGAGAGCCCGGCTGAGGTGGGCATGGTGCTGACTGTGACGGGCGCACTGAGCTGAGTGCAGAGTTGAGGGTCAGAGGGACTGACTAGTCCATCCAAGATGCATACTTACTACTACATATGTACGTACTTATCTACTATATACCTACCTGGGGGGGGGGGGGTTTTAATATGGTCTCCACAGGGGGTGGGGTATACTATCTAGCGTTGATATAGTGTTGAGCGTAATATGGCTTAGATATAGGTTATAAAATATGTGAGAATAAAATAGTATATCTAGTATATACTATATATTTTATAAGTAGCCTATTAGGCTATTTTAGTATATTATTATAAATATAGTATAAGATATTTAAGTATATATTATAAAGCTTATAGTATTAGTTATAAATCTTATATTAAGCCTAATAGTATGTTTTATAGTTATAGCCTATTAGTATAAAAATCATCTTTATAGCTAGGTATTATTTCACTTAGTATATACTATAAGTTTATAATTTATTTTTAATAATAATTACTTATTTAGGCTTTTATATAATATCTTATATTATTATTAGTTAGCTTTTAATTTAATTTATACTATTATAAATATATTATAAATAATTTTATTTTAACTTTAGTACTTAATAGTAATATTAATTTTATAATACCTAATAGTTATAAAATACTAGTAGTATATATTACTTTATAATCTTATTATTTCTTTTAAGTCTTCTTTTATCTTATACCTAATATTACTAATTATATAGTAACTTAAGCTAGTAGTATTACTAGTATACTAAGAGAATTTCTTAATATACTAAAAACTAAGTTTCTACTAAGTATTATAATATTATTTATTATTTAGACTAAAAATCTTAATTAGTCTTACTAGTATATTAAAAATTTTAGATATACTAGAAGAATATACTTATCTTATCTTATACTTATTACTTTAGTAAAGCTTATACTAGTTATTATAATACTAAAGTTTAGTATTATATAAAATATAAATACTAACTTACTTATACTAGCTTAAAATTATAATATCTTAATAAAGTAAAAGCTAGTAATACTTAAAATTAAATTTATTTCTCTTAAAATATAATATATAGTATATTAGTATAAGAAATTAAATTAGTATAACTTACTAAGCTTTAGAATTCTCTTAGTAGAGTATAATATAATAAACTCTAAATTAATTAACTTAGCTTTAGCTAGAAAATATATTTACCTTTTTTTATTTATTTAGTTAGTTATTATTAGAGAGAAATAAAGGTTTTTTAATTAGGGATATTATAAAGCTAAGCTTATAACTTAATATAAGCAGAAAGAAAAGTTAAAACTTCTTATAATAATTTTTTATACTTAAAAGTATAAAAAGCTAAACTCTTATCTTATTATAACTCTTATTATTAATATTAAGATATACTACTTAGATTATATCTTAAAAGATTAGCTATATTAATATAAGTAGTCTATTAGTTTAGTAAGTATTACTTAAGATATCTCTTATAAAACTTAATACTTATAAGCTACTAAGATAGTAAGCTTATAAAAGTAAGCTAGATAATATTAGCTTTAGTATTAGTATAGTATTTTAAGATACTTATCTTAATATTAAATTCTTATACTTTTAGTAATAAGCTTTAATAAGATAAACTTTTACTTATAAAGTAAGTAATATTTACTAAGATGCTTAAGCTTAGTTAGTAGATAAGATATCTAAGTTTTAAAGATATACTTACTATATATATTAGTATTAAAATAATAGTTAAAGTTCTTATACTTTTTATAGCTAAGATTTAAGTTTTAATACTACTAAGATTTTAGTAGACCTTTTAAAATAAAAAATAAAAAGAGAGTAAAACTTATAAGCTAATCTTAATAATACTTATAGTTCTTATAGTAATAGTTATTAGTAAGTTTATAAATACTTATAAGATATTAGCTATAATATTATACTAACTAATTATATTAGAATAGTTTATACTATAAAGCTAAAATATAAAATAATATATTCTTAAGAGAAGTAAAATACTATCTATTATAAAAGGAGTAATACTAAATTATTTATAAATAAATACCTTTTTACTAAGTATAGTAAATATAATACTTATAAACTATAAAAAAAGGGAAAAAATCTTAAACTAATCTTAATATTAACCTAGGTTAGAATCTAGATTTAGTTATAGTAGTACTCTTATAGTTTTATAGTTATTTTAAGCTAATAACTATCTTAACCTATCTAGATTAATATAGTAAAATACTATAAGAAGAAGATAAAGTTAAGAGAGGAAAAACTTATCTTAGTACTTAACTTATATTATATTATAAGTCTTTTTTAATAATATTAATAGTATAAGAGATATATTTTACGCTTAAAGAAATCACTTAGTACTTCTTAAGAATAGTTAAGTAATTCTTATAAGTTTAGAATAGTATAACTACTTAAATAAAATCCTAAGTTTTATTTAGTAATATAAACTAAAAGTATAAAGCTAAAAAAGATAAGTATTACTAAGTAAATAAAATACTAGCTAACTTAAAAACAGCTTAAAAGATAGAAAAATAAAAAATTATTACTAATTAGAGAAAAATAAAAATATAGTATAAGAAATAAGAGATAAAAATACTAATAATATAAAAGATACTTTAGAACTTACTATAAGAAGGTTAAAAGAATATTAGAGTATTAGAAATAATTAAAAGTAAGATATACTAAAAGGACTTAAAGATACCTAGTAATATAAGTGATTAGTAATAAGTAACACCTTAAGACAGAAGGGATTAAGACTTAGTAGTATAGTAATACTTATATAAAAAACACTTTAGAAAGCTTAATAATAATAGCTATAATTTAATAGAGATTTATAATAGTAGACTAGATAACTCTAGTAATTATAAGAATAAATATAATATATAGTAAGATAGTTAAAAATAGTATTAATAATAACTAGAAATATAAAAGAAGGAGAAAATAAAGAGTTAATATAGTAATAAGATTTTAAGCTTAAGCTTTTTATTTTAGTTAAGTACTAGCTAGTAATAGGTATATACTTTCTGCTTAGTACTACTTACTAACTAGCCTTATAGTATCTAATATAGCCTTAGTATAAGATTATAAAGCACTAAGAGTAAATATATAGAGAGTATTAGGTAAACTAAGAATATAAAATATTCTTAATTATTATAGTATAAGCTAGGATATTTTTATTAGTATAGGCTAGAGGTGTAAAATACTAAGAGTTTCTAAGAGTAGAAGAATATAATAAGATTAGAAGGATTTATTAAATACTTAGGATATATAATATAAATAGTATAAGTTTAATTAGATTAAATAAAGCTATAAAATCTTTACTTTATATATACTATATAAAATAAATCTTATATAAGATAAATAAAAATATATTACTATATTATAATACTATTTACACACTCTTTAGGGTAATACTTAGTAAGCTTATAATTACCTGTTTACTATTTAGCTTATAAATTAGAACTTTTAAGACTAATTCTTTTATATTACTATCTTTTAAATTTATTAAAGATATAAACTTAACCTATATAAAAATATACTTTATTATTATATAAGAATAAATAAATAAGCTAATAAGATATATATATTATATCTTAACTTTTATAAAGTTACTAATAGTAAAGTATAAGTAAGTACTTTTATACCTAAAGTTTATAAATAAGATTAGCTTAAGATTATATTATAAATAATATTTATTATAAGAATGCCTAATAAGAGGTATTTACTTTTATATACTAAGTTATAAATAATAATTTTTAGACCTACTAGATATTTTTCTTACCTAGGTAAGTAAGTATTTTAACTTTATAATCTATCTAATAAGCTTCTTTTAGTATCTATATAAATAGGTGGTTAGGATTAAGAGATTTAGTATTTTATATCTTTTTAAAATTTATTTTAGTTATTATTTTTAACTTTAAATAAAAGACTTAATAGAGGGTAAAAAGCTTCTTATATAAACTGTTAGTAGTAATAGCTAACTATAATAAGTTTTTAAACTCTAGTTTATCTCTAAATTAATAATTAAGTAATCTTATAAGTTTAGAGTAAGTTTCTTAAAAGTGTTAAAAGATCTTATAAATATTAGAGTATATATTTTTAAAACACTTATTAAGTAAAAGCGAAATTATAAGGTAGATATTCTTATAGTTAATAAGTATTACTATAAGATTATAAAAATTTATTATACTAATATTAGCTTTATATTTTTTAGTTCTTTTTATTAGCTAGAGTTTAAAATAGTATATTTAGTAACTTACTTATATTTATTTTTACTAAGAAATATAAAAACTATATTATATCTACTATATTTCTTAGCGACTTCTAAGTAGTATAACTTTATATAAATATTTAGGAGTTCTTCTTTTACTCTTAAGCTAGTAATCTTATCTTATTTTTATTCTTATACTTAAGTATTATAAAGTATCTTAGTAATAATAGATTAATAATCTATAAACTTGCTAAATACTAATAGCAGAGGAGCTAGCTATAAAGCTCTAAAGTTTAGAATAGTAGATAATAATTATTAGGTTTTATCTATCTTACTAAGGTATACTAGTACTAGGGCCTAAAATAAGTATAAATACTATAAAATATATTAAGAATATTTTAAGAGCTAATTAATATACTATTATTTTTTAGTTAACCTAAAGTTATATATATATATATAAGAAATTAAAACACTTTACATCTAGCTATAATATCTAACTAAAAGCTAGTAATATTTAAGTATATAAAAGGGCTATATATAGTAAGAGTAGATTTAGTAAAAACCTAATAGGCTACTAACAGCTATTTTACAGCCTAGAAGTTTCTAGTATTATAAGAAAAGGTATTAAGAGAGAAGAAGTCTTTAGTAAGTGCTTTTAAGAGGCTATAAAATTCTTTCTTAATATATTTAGCTTTTAGCTAGACTTAGAGTATAATTAGGAGGATAATAGTACTATATATAAATTCCTGTATTTACTAGGATTTAAGATAACAGCTAAAAGACTATAATTACTTTTATCTTAGTAAGAATAAAAAAGTATAAAAGACTTTATTCACCTCTTTATAAGCTATAGTAGTAAGAATACTTAGCTTCTTAAAAATTAAAATAAAAAGCTATCTTATAAGTTCTTAATACTTAGAATAAGTAGTATTAATTAGGCGACTTTATATAATATTAAAAGTAGAGGTAATTATACTTATAAAACAGATAAATTTTAGTAATAGCCTACTAAAAAATAAATAAGAAGAGTTTTTATTAAGAGTATCTATTAGTTTCTAATTACTATAAAGGCTAAGTTTATATAATACTTATTCTTACTAGGTTTTTATAGTTATCTGCTTAATTTGTGTAATATTATAATAGGTTTATTTACTATACTAGCTAAACTTAATAATATTAAAGTTAAGTTTTAAATATTTTTAATTATAAATAAGATAGTATTAATATAGTATATTTACTATAAGCCTAAAATATCCTAAGAGTATAATATAAAATTAACTATATTAGGAGATATATAAAGTAAATACTACTAGGGGGAAGAATTCTTACTTATATAATTAAGATACCTAAAGCTTAAGAGTAAGATAGTAAGATAATAAGATTATAATTCTTCTATCTATTCTAGTGACTATCTTTCCCTTTATATAGGGGGAAGTTCTAAGGCACTCTCTAGTCACTCCCTAGAAAATCTCTAGATAGGTCTTAAGATTTCTCTAGGACTATCCTAGGATTTCCTAGGATAATTCCCAGCCTAATTAGTAGGAGATTTCTCTTCCTATTATAACCACTCTTTAGTAGCCCTCTCTAGGGTTATAGCCTAAGCTATTATTAGATAGTAATAGCCCTCTATCTAGCTTATTTCGTAATAAATCCTTATAATAAAAGAAAAGTATACTATTCTTAGTGCGTCTATATTAATTACAGCTAAGCTGTTTCTCACACTAGTAAGAGTTTTATTAATAGTTATATATAGGATTTTCTCGATCTAAGGGCGCTTACCTTACGTTTTACTATTATATATTAGGAGAAATCTTCTAGCTCTATTAGGCTCTTTTATCTGTTATATTTTCTTTGCCTATTTAGTTTATTAGGAACTTCTTATATATATTATTAGTTATACTCTTATATTCCTCTCTAATAAGCTTCTCTAAATTTATAGCTATAGTGGGTATACTATGTTTCTTAGTATTAGCAGGGGTGGGTTAGTAAAGTTAGTATTTCCTGGTCTTAGTAGTATAAAGTGCTATTAGAAGGCTAATAGCCTATATATTTTGCTTAGTGCTAGTAGGGGTAATAAGTATAGGTCTCCTAGCTGTGTTTTACTTACCTTTCTTATAGAACTATAGTGCTGTCTTAATTACTTTAGTAGTGGTTTCTAGGTAGGAAAAGAACTCCTATTATGCTATTTGCTTAGCTAGCTTAGTTATATTATTATCTAGAAAGCTAATTACCTATAGTATGTTATTAAGACAGATTACTAGTTCTAGAGATATTCTTACTATTTATGCTGTCTATTATAAGAAGTAGTCTAACTATATTATTTTATAGCAAACCTGATAGTATTTAGCGAAATATTTAGCTGTGTTAATATTAAGAAACTAGATAGCTTAGTTAGCTGCCTAAATATACTATACTAGTATAGTTTCTTCTTCTTACTAGATTATAGCTTCTAGGATAATAGGCATATTATTTCGTAAAGTAGTAGTCTTAAGTTATATACTTACTATTACTTATTATAGAGTTGTAACTATACTGTTATTAATAGCTGCTAAAAGTGTGTTAGTAGCACTTTATTTAGCGGGGGTGATAATATTTTATAATATAAATAGATCTTTATTATAATTTCCTTAAGGGGTTATAGTCCCTAATAGGGCTATTATAAAGAGCTAACACTTTAGTTTGCGGGTTAGAGTACTTAGGATAGGGTTAGTAAAGTAGGTGTGTTTAAGTGATAAGCTGATAAGAGTGTTAATTTCCTGTTATATATTAGGCTAAAGCTAGTATGCTAGGTTAATATAAGTATAGCTATCTACTAATCCTCTAATCTTATTAAGAGCTTTCTAGGCTCTGTTAATTAGGGTAGGTAACTACTAAAAGGTTATCTTAGTAATTTACTTAAGTATTTTAGCGAGAATTATAAAGACCTTAATTTTTCTAGTAATAGATATAGTTAGCTTATAAATATTAGTTTGTGTTAGCCTAGTTATATTATTAAAGCTTATAACAGGAGTGTAAGTATTTCCCGCTAAGAGAGAGCTACCACTCTAATACTACCTGTTCTATTCTTATATCTATTATAATATTTCTTATAGTAGTATGCTTAGTTTACTAGCTGTCTTACTTACTGTTTTACTTATAACTTTACTTATAGCTTTATTTAGGGTTTTATACTAATTGTGGTTTAGGTTATTATAGTAGTATATCTAGTTTTATTAGTTTATAAACCTAGTGTTAAGGTTATAGCCTTTAGCTTATATAAGCTAGCAGAAATATCTATAGTGTTACAGGAAGGTCTTAATCTAAATATAGTATTAGTTAGAGCTTTTAGCCACTCTAAGGTTATGTTTATTACTATATAGCTGTATAGCTTAGTAATACTCTTTATACTAAAGGCAGGGGGGATATTAGGTAAGCTAGTTCTTAAATAGCTAGTGAAGCTCTTAGTCTTTAGATAGAAATATATTACTTAATAGGGGAACTTAGAATAGTACTTATTCTTCTTATTTAGTATTATAGGGTATTTCCTGTGTGTTAGTAGTATAAGGTTATAGCCTTCTTCTCTAAGAAGTAAAAATAGTAATATATAAAGAAAAATAATAATAAAAGAAAATAGTATGCTAGGTTGTAAAGTGTTAATTTCTTACTTATATATCCTGTTATTAGCTAGTAGTAGCTGTTAGTAGTGTTCTTAGTAAGGTGGTGGTAAATATGCTAGGCTATTACCTTAGGTGATCTACTATTATAGCCTGGGATTTCTCTAAATAGGACTCTTTTTAGCTGGCACTCTTAATATTATAGTATTTTATAGTGTAGGGTTCTTTCTTAGTCTTTTACGCTTTTAGTGTGGGGCTTTAGTAGTATTATATGTCTAGTCTACTATATTGTTCTTAGTTTGTTTTTTAACTAGTATAGTTATTGCTTATATAACTAGCTGTAGCTTGCTATACTTATGTTTTTATTTCTTAGTAAGTTCTACTTTATATTACTCTCTTGCCTAGTATTCTATAATAAGCTTATTACTTTTAATAGTATCTTCTTCTAGCTAGAGGTTATAGTTACTTAGCTATTCTTTCTATATAATAAGATATTTAGTCTTTAGTTTTTTTTTTTCTTGCTTTTATATTTATAATCTAATTACTTAATTAACTTCCTAGTGTTTATACTTATCCCTCTAGTTTTCTATCTTATAGTCTTCTATTAGAATAGCTTCTAGTTATCTAATTAGTTTATCTACTAGCTTAAGTTAAGTGACTAATATCACTAGGTGGATATTAAGGTTGTCTTTTATTTTAAGTCTATATACTAGGTTTCCTATCTGTTTAAGAATCTTATATAGTTTAGTTTTTTTCTCTTTTAGTTTTTCTATATAGTTGTTTACTACTGTGTATTCTTTCTTATAAAGTTCTAACTAGACCTAGTCCTCTAGTTTATATTCTACTAGCTGGTGTTTCTAGTTATACTAGTGTTTTATAGCTACTTATATAAAGGCTAGGGTGAGTTTAGCTTTATTATAAAGAATATCCTAATTAAAAGTGTTAGATTTATCTCCTAGCTATTATAGCCTATTATTTAAGCACTGCTTAGTGACTAGCTTACTTAGTGATATATTAATAGTTAATAAATATAAGTTGTTTAGGCTAAACTAGAGGGGGATAAGAGCTAGAACCTAGGGCTAGCCTAGAAAGTTGCTAGTGAAATATTAGAGGGCTACTTTTACCACCTAATTCTGTCTTTTTATAGCTCTGTTAGTTTATAAATACTATACTATTAATATAAGAAGCTTAGTTCTAAATGCTGTTTATAAACCTTACTAGAAGTCTAATATAAACTTTATATCTTAGTTAGATATAATACTATATAGGATTCCCTAGTTGTATTATATTAGTTCTATAAATAATACTTATATCTAGTCTTTAGTGATATACTAATTGTTTCTTAGTATAAGTAGGTATATCTAATACTACTTATAGGTAATAGTTAGTAAGCAGTTAAAAAACTGCTTTTCTAGGTTTAGCTATAGTATTCTTTTAGCTTTTATAACTAGTAGCCTTATAATAAAGTCTATTATGATTATGTGAAATAGGATTAGAGGGCTCTAGATAGGTATTAGTTAGCCTAGTAGTTTCTAGTGGTTAGTAAGGTTTCTACTATATATATTATATTTATCTTATACTGCTTAGATTTCTTAGTGTAGGTTGGTTATTATAAAAGAACTTAATAAGTTCTACTAGGATTATACCTCTCTTAGGTGAAAGTTCTGCTTATAATTATCTTAAATAACTTTCTAGCTTATATTTATAGGTAAGTATAGCTGTTAGTATCTATTATGCTCTCACAGGTAGATAAGTCTGTTTTGCTAAAAGAAGGGAAGCCTTAAGATCTTGTCTTTTTTGCTAAGCTGTGTTAGAATTGCTACCTATTTTGCTTTCTTAGGATACTAGTTAATAATTTCCTAGTGTAAACTGGTTTATATGCTAGCTTCTACAAAGTAAAAGGCATAAATAACTGGTTTCTCCTCTTCCTAAAGGCAGTCTAGTTTGTCTTTCTTAGTGCTATCTTATGTATCTTCTTAGCTTAGAAGCCTTAAGAGTGTATCTAGTATTATATTAGTTAGTCCTAAGATGTGTTAAATATCTAATAGGTACTAGCTAAGATATTATAAAGCTAGGGTGAGATAATTATTATTTTATAGGGTGCTAATAAATGCTAATTTCTAGCAAACTAGAGTGTAGATAGTAGAGTAGTTAGTAAGTATAATTATTTTATCTTTTTATGTTAACTAGATTATTATTTAGGCTTTCTAGTATATCTAGACTAGGTATATTATTTTTATTTCTATTAGCTAGTAGTTTTTCTTAGTATTATATAAGGCCTAGCTGAGGTATATAATAGGGTGTATAACTATAGATAGGATTTTACTAACTTAATCCTAGGTGTATTTTAGGTCTAGGTAATATATTATACCTTCTATTTTTTATTCTTTTAATATATTAGGCTAGATAAATAGTTTTATATTTAGGTTAAAGTGATAAAGTAATTTAGTGTTTACTAGCCTGTTTATAACCTTATAGAAACTATTAATTTCTTTAGGGGTTAGAGTGAACTTAGCTTAGGTTATATAGCTAACCTGTCTCTAACCTATTACTAATTCGCCTAATTTATATTCTTTTATAAGTATACTAGTTTTCCTAGCCTGTAGTAGTTTAATAGCTTTAGCAAATCTTAAGATTAAGTACTATAGCTATCTAACTATACTAATCTATTTCTTAAGTTAAAGTAAATTTGTTAGGAATTTAATATTTCTTAAGGCTACTACCTGTTCTTAGGTGTTAAATAGGCTTAGCCTATCTACTTAGAATCTAAGTAATTAGACTAATAGGTAGCTTAAAAAGGCTTTCTTAGCTAAGAGGGTAATATTCTTTTCCTAAAATAGCTGAAAGATTATTTAAAGATACCCTAGGTGTTTTATATTATTATTAGAGAAAATAATAATATTATTAATAAATGCTATAGTAAAAGCCTAGTATAGTTAGAGTAGCTAGTCTATAAACTGTTAGATATATACTAGGAAGTTCTTAAATCTTATTAGGGCTACCTTAGATTACTCTAATTCTTAGTGGCTAACTACTATAAAGTGATCTTAGTGTTTAAGATATACTAGAAACTAGTGAAAAAATAACTAGGTATTAATAATACTAATATGTTATTTCTCTTAGAGTTTACTAAGAATATCCTCTTATAAGAGTATTAGGTAAGCATCTAAAATTGTTATATTATTTAGAGCTTATAGGTTTACTACTATATATTCTTTCTTTTTGCTAGCTACTATTTGTTATACTATAAAGACAGGGCTTATAAATAGTGTTAGTTTTATAACCCACTCTATTTGTTCTTAATTATATAGTTAGTTAAATATAATATCTAAAAAGTCTCTTCTTTTTTTTCTTAGCAGGTAAGGTTATAATTCTAGCTTTTATTAGTGCTAGTTATCTGCTAAAAGTACCTTTATCTGCTTATACTTAGGTACTACTATTTCCTCTTAGTTAGCCTAAATACTAGCGTATTTCTGTGTAAAACCCTAGACTTATTATATAAAGCTGGTTTAGTTATTATAGATTCTCACTCTCTTTACTATTTTAACTTCTAGGAGGGTCTTATCTCTAGATATACCTAGCTTAGTATTTAGGTCTAGACTAGCATTTTAGAACCTTATGCTAGGTTTCTAGTTAGGTTTCTTATTAGCTAAAGTTATAGCTTCTTAGGTTAAGTGTTTAAGCTTACAGGTTGTTAATACTATATCTTTATGTTTAGTAAGTAGGTTACCCTAGTTAGCTTTTTTAATAAAGTTCTTATTTTCAACTAGTTTAAGAATACCTAGTTGTTAGTTTTTTTAGATTATTAATAGCTTTTACCTATTATTTATTATAAAGACTGCTTTAGGCTGTCTTATAATAGCTCTAATAATATCTTAACTTTATAGGTTAAGAAGAAAGTCTTAGCCCCTTAGGATACCTAGTATACTTACCTATACTGCTTTACTACTTTTAGGAGGGATTATAATATATATATCACTTTTCACTAGGTATTTACAGAGTCTTATATAAATATATACTAAGGTAGGCAAGTATAGCCTATTAGCTATACTTATTTATACTTTCTGCTAGGTATTAATAATATCCACTCTATAGGTAGTATTAAATTCTTAGCCTAAAAGCAGTCCTGCTAATAGTTCTAGTATAACCTAAGCTCTAATATAGACCTTTACTACTATATGTTCTCCTGCCTAATAGCCTAATAAGTATGCTATAAATATTACCTATCCTTCTGTCTTATTCTAGCTTATACTACTAAGCTTAGCTTAATATTCTCTAGTAAAAGTTATATTTAAGAAGAACTAAAGTATCTTATAACTAACTACTAAGTATATTATACTTATATCTATATAGATCTCTTATTGTTTAGTTCTAGCTAGAGAGGCTTTCACTTATACTTATATATAGCTATACTTTAAGAGGTGCTATAGGTTTAGTTTCTCACCTTATAGTATACACTTAATAATAGTAGAGATCCGCTTAGGCTTATAAGCAAGATAGACTAAGTCTTATAGTAAAACTAGGCAGTAGTTATTAATATCTAAGATAAATTTCTTAATACTATTCTAGCTTTTTATAGTTTTCTAGATAAATCTATATACCTCTAGTATAGTATATAAAGATTCTAGGTTATCTTATAGTTTGTTTATATTAGTATTATATTATCTTGTTATTATATAGGCTGCTTCTTCTAAGTTTTATAGTTCTTTTCTAGCGAAGAATACTTATATTTATTCTTAGGAAATATAGTACCCTCTAAGCTTATCTAGCTAGATATTATTAAATATATAAAATATTTAAGTGCTTATATTCCTGCTGCTAAGTTACCTTAAGTATATAATTATAAGGTGGAGAGCTAAGGCTAGTAGTAGGGCTATATTCTAGGTTAGGGTTTTAGCAGCTGTTATGTTTCTTACTAGCAGGGGTAATATAAACCAGACTTAATTTTAGGTTAGTATATTATTTTATACTTCTAGGGGCATAAGTAAGAGTATATATACTTATCCCTACTAATAGTTATTCTACTATAGAGGGAGGCTTCTATTATTACCTGTCTATAAGGTTAGTCTAGCTATATTACTACACGGGGTTTAAGAGTATATTATTCTTAGTTTCTAGGTGGCTATACTAGCTTAGTTTCTTATTAGGGTGTAATACTTTCCCCTAAGAAGGTGGCTTTAACTTTCTGCTGTTATATAGATATAAAAGTTTAGTATATAAAGCTTATTTATATCTGCCTAGTTATTAATAGACTAGTAAGAAGCTAGGTAGCTTATAACTTCTTAGAGGTAAATATTAAGCTTATTAAAGACTAAGTTAGTAAGGTGATTAAGTAGGTATCTAATAGTATATACTATATATTTAACTCTAGATATCTAATTCTAGAAGTTAACTTAGTTAGTAATATCTTAAATAGTGAATTTCTCCTTTTATAAAGTGTTTATTATAACTTCTAGTCAGGTTTTAAAGCAGGTCTAAATTAGATTAATCTATATACTAATTCTCTTATAACTATTTTAGAGTACTACTTATTAGTTGTTAGTTAGGTTACTAGTATACTAGTTTAGAGCTAATCTAAGAAGTAGGTATAGTATATTCTAAACTAGTACTACTTTATATTCTAGTCTTTATGCCGCATATTATTCTAAGGAATTAATAAAGCAGAAGGTACTTCTCTAGATAAGGTTCTTATTATCTAGCTTTATATTATTAAAAGATTTATTATAAGTATCTACTAGTTAGAACTTTCCTACTTTTTCTACTTAGAACTAAATATATAACACTAAGATAGTGTTTATTTATATCTAGCTGAGAAGGTTATATAAGTCTTTTATAGTAATAAGAGTTCTCTATACTATTAGATATTCTAGCAGATTGTTTATGCTTAGGGCTAATTCTGTTAGTATCTTAACTATTAGAGCTAGGGGTTATTAATCTACTATTGTGGGTTTCTTACTTTTGTTTAGTTAGAAGGTTAAGTTAAACTCTATAAGGGCTAGTTTATTTTATAGACTAGTTGTTAGAAGGAGGGTATCTCTAAAGTGTTATTAGGCTAGGATTTATAGTAGGTTTAACAGGTTAGCAGATTAGGATCTTAGTTTATCTTTAATATCCTAGTTGTAAAGCTGTTAGGCGAGATTGTTATTAACTAGGTTAGCTATTAGTTACTAGGTAGGAAGAGATAGTTGTGGTAAAATAGGAAAGGTCCTAGAGGGGGTTAAGCTGGTTATTTCTAAGAAGCTTATAGGTGGTTAGAAGATATTTAGGGGTGGTAATAAATATTAGTATTTCTATCTAGTTAGGTAGTAATAAAGTTCTTTTTAGTTATATACTTATTTCTTAGATTTTAACTATCTTATAATTACCTTCTTAATTCTAGTATATAGTTTTAACTTTTATATTAAGAGGTATATAAAAGACTTAGCTACTTCTTTAGGGTTAGGTCTAGAGGTAACATATAAAAGAAATAGGTAAGCGAGTTCTAACTGCTAATATTATTCCTAGAAGTAATATTCTTATACTTATATATTATCTTTCTTGTTAATTAAGTTAATTACCTTAGGGGAGAAGAGTTCTTAGTAACTAGAGATTTCTTAGTAAGCTTTTAGGAGTTTCTAACTAAGATAAAAGTTAAGAGCTATTTAGAAGGTGTGTAAGTATAGGTAATATAATTACTACTATTTAATATAAAATTAACTATATTAGGAGATATATAAAGTAAATACCACTAAGAGGAAGAATCCCTACTTGTGTGATTAAGATACCTAAAGCTTAAGAGTAAGATAGTAAGATAATAAGATTATAATTCTTCTATCTATTCTAGTGACTATCTTTCCCTTTATATAGGGGGAAGTCTTAGAGCACTCTCTAGTTACTCCCTAGGAAATCTCTAGATAGGTCTTAGAATTTCTCTAGGACTGTCCTGAGATTTCCTAGGATAATTCCTAGCCTAATTAGTAAGAGATTTCTCTTTTTATTATAGCTACTTTTTAGTAGCTCTCTCTAGAGTTATAGCCTAAGCTGTTGTCAGATAGTAATAGCTCTCTGTCTAGCTTATTTCATAATAGAGCAGTTACTATAAGAGTATATTACTAATAATATAATTAATAAATAAGTAAATAAAAAGCTTTTACTTACTACTAATAGTAAGCTTAATATTTTTATCTAACCTAGTAAGAAAAGCTAAGTATTTAATAATATTTATAAACTTTAATCTAAAGAGGCTAAAAGTAAGAGAGATTAAACTCTTTTACTTATTTTAAAGTCTCTTATTAAGAAACTAGGGTATTAAGTAAAACCTTATAATAGATTAGTATATATTTTAGTAAAGACTAAAAGTATTAATAAAAAGTAAGAATAAAAGCGAGATTATAAAAGTATTAGTAAAGTATATTTTTAGATACTAGTATAAGTATATTATAATCTCTTTTTCTGCTTAAAAGGGGCTTATAATTATTATTAGTTAAAAGTAACTATATACTTTACTAAAAAAATAGCAAACTGTGAAATAATAACTAAGTGCTAAGCTTATAATAGCAGTTAAGTTAAATTTATAGTTAAGATAAGTATTAAGGTATTCTTAAATATAACTAGGTTTAATTAGGTGTATAATATTAGAGAAGATAATAAGCTTTTCTTACTTATTACTAAGTTATAAAAACCTAGCCTAGTAGCTTAAGTCTTAAGCATATTTAGAAAGTACTCTTATAAAATAAACCTCTTAGACTTTAAGTATCTTATATCTTATAGTACTAGCTACTTTTATATTATTTATATAGTTAAGACTATACTAAATCACTTAGCCTAGTTACTACTTTATACTATTTTATTATATCTATTAGATAAAATCTAATAGCTAAATTAGTTTCTTTATATTATCTTAGATATAATATCCTAATATTATCCTAATAGACTAACCCTACTAGGTTACTTCTTATAGGTTTAAAATATAACTATTTATATACTAAGTAAAACTATAATAAATCTTATTTATATTTATTTTAGAGTTAAGAAACACTTTAAGAAATAATTTAAGGTTAAAAACTAATATATCTTCTTTAAGTTTACTTTTAGATAAGAGTACTACTAGGTTAAGTAATATAATATAATAATAAAGTAAGATAAGAGGTAAACTTTAGTTAAAATAGTAGCTTAGAGTATCTTTATATTTTATAAGGCTTTTAAGTTTTTTTATATTACTAACAAGCTAGAGAATTTTAATAAGTTAGTAGTATTCTTCTTAAGATATAGTATACTATTACTCTTAGATAATAAGAGCTGTCTTAAATAATAAAAGTATTAGATCTTTTAAGGGCTAAGAAATATTACTTATTAGATCCTTAGGGAGTATTTATACTAGATTATAAGCTATTATAAGTGTTTCTAATATTATATTTAGTATTATAAACTTAGCAGTCTTATTAGTATTATTAGGCTTACTTAACTTAAAATTAAATCTGATATTATTATTAAGTGGTATTAAGTTAATATAGCTAAATTTCTTATTGCAAATTAGAAGGCTATTAGCATATAAGATATAAAATTCTTAGTTAGCTATATTTATTATTATATCTTAAGACTTATAGCTTAGGTTTAAAGTTCTTATATTATTATTAAGAGGATTAGTAGTAGCTTAAATTATTTAGTTTACTCGCCTAAAGATACTCTCTATCTTAGACTTAGTTTTATAATACTAAGTTTAAATATTATCTACTTTAGTAATACTCTTTAAGTTAGATATTATAAAGTCTTACTAAGATAATAACCTAAGATTAGCTAAGTCTAGCTATTTATTAATATTTATACTAATAGCTTTACTTAATAGTATTAGGTTTTATAAAGTAACTATATTTATTTTTATAGGCTAAGATAGTTTATTCTTTTCTTCTTATAGGTTATAATCTCTAGTCTTTCACCTTTTTAATAGCTTCTTTTAGGAGAGGTAAAGTACTTTCTCCTTTATAATACCCACCTTAGCTGCCTAACTCTTAAATATAGTAAGGTTATCTCGCCTAAGTATTAAGATAAGCAGCTAGTTTTTATTTTAAATAGATATATTTATATAATTATTAGTTTTAGCATATAATATATAAGAAAGAATATTCTTACTATATTATAATCTAGCTAAACTGTTTTTATCTTATTTATCTTATTTACTATAAGTCTCTTATAGTATATATAGAAATTATTATAAGCCTTAAAATATAAAATCACTAAGTTACCTAATAATAAGAAGTACCTACCCTGCTTATATTACTTAGTATAGCTATATATACTTTAATAAACTTTAATTTTACTACCTAGCCTGCTAAGAATTTATAACCTTATATTATCTAGAATTATATACTATAATCTAAATTATAAATCTCTAGCTCTTTTAGCCTTTTATTAAATCTGTTTCTCCTTAGCTATAATCTTATAAATCTTTTATTTATTATAGTAAAATTATAAAGTTAGAAGTACTAACACCCTAAGAGCTAATAAGACAAGCTAAGAAAGTAATATAAAGAACACTCTCTTAACTCTTAAAAATAAGATACTACTAAGACTTCTTATATAATATTACTACTAGGTTTTAAAAATAGTACTTAGTCTACTACTTAAGCAAATAATAGCAAGCTAGCTTTAGGCTATATTATACTACTAGACTTAAAGCTCTTACTAAGTATATTTTTATAATTACTATACTTCTTATTACTTATACTTTATAGTAATAAAAAGTAACTATATATAAAAGAGATACTACTTAGGCAAGAGTAAGTATTAGTATCTTAACTATATTAAGATAAATTAACTTTATATCTCTCTTAATATATAATAATACTAGTAGCTAACTTTTTATAAGGTAGATATAGTTATTATAACTAGGAAAAGTACTATTAAAGCCCTAAAGAATACTTCTCTTAGATATTACTACTAAAAATATAAGTAAGCTTAGTAGACAAATAATATCTAAGTAACCTTTAATAAATTTAAGCTAAGCTACTAAGTTATATTCTTATATTACTTTAACTATAACCTAGAGGATATCCTAATCTTATACTACTTTAATAGCTTAATTAATTATAATAAAAAGAAGATTATTTAAGAAGCTTAGTATAAGTTTAGTAATAATATAGTAATATAAAAAAGTATAATACTAAAAAACTTTAGGGTATATTAATTTAATATTATAAGTTTAAGTGCTATTTCTTACTAGTAATATAAAGTTATCTTATAGAGCTTTATAAGATATCTCTTATACTATAAGAAGAGATAAATCTTAAATAAATCTATAAGCACTTAAAGGAGAGGTTTACTCTTAAAGATTTTATAACTATAGCTAAATTTATAAATAACTATATTAGCCTAGATAAGTTAAAGCCTAAGCTTAAAGCTTAGTATAAAAGTACTTTATCTTATTTTTACTATAAAATAAGCTTTTACTAACTATATATAGTTATCTAGTGTAACTTTAGCTATTATATTAAACAAAATATTAACCTAAGTAATAAAAAAGTCTTAGTTAATAGTAATAATTATAATACTAATAATAGTTCTAAATAATTCTCTAAGAAGACTATTTAGGCCTAACTCTCTTAACTGTTTAAAATAATAAAACTTAAGTCTATAATCCTATATAGTAAGAATATTAAGATAATACTAAAACAGAAAAAAAAGAAATATATATCTATAAAAAAGGATAAATCTATCTTTAATAATAACCTAAATCTATATATCTCTATAATTATAAAAGCTCTTACTAAGAATAACTTATCTAAGAATTAAGACTCTTAGGAGAGGTATAATAAATAGAGTGATAAATATATAAATATTAGTAGTAATTTTTCTTCTAGAGATAAGTATCCTAAAGATAAGTCTCTAACTCTACTATAGCTAATACTTATTAAAGCTACTATAAAATATAAGAATACTAAAAGAAAAAAGCATAAAAAACCTTATAAGCTTACTAACAAGTAAGACCTTAATAATAATAATAATAACCCTAATAATAACTATTATAATAACTAATATAAGCTATAATATAAAACTAGATATAATAGTAGATACTAAAAGAGTAATAATAGTAAATATAAGAATAAGAATAATAGCTAGTAGGATAGTAAGATTAATAATAAAACTAA
Source organism: Corinectria fuckeliana (assembly GCA_019137255.1). Lineage (NCBI taxonomy): Eukaryota > Fungi > Ascomycota > Sordariomycetes > Hypocreales > Nectriaceae > Corinectria > Corinectria fuckeliana. The sequence continues at coordinate 45,049 of WPDH01000223.1, read as the reverse complement.
TAACTATAATAAATTTAGGTTTTATTATAATAAGTATAAAGTTCTCTATAATTATACTAGTAAGTATATTAATAAAAACAACTAGATAAGACTAATTAGTATTATTTTAAGGCTAGTATTCTAATATATTTATAACTTAGGTGAATTTTCTAAGAGAAGAGGCTAGTAATAATTTATAATATGCCTCTTTATATAACAGATCTTTTAAGAGTGTATAAGATATACTTATATTTTATAATAGCTTTTTATATTTACTATATTTTACTATAGTAGATTATAGTATAAGGTGATATATATATTTATCTATAAAATTAAGATAATAAATATTATCTAGGTGTTTATTATAAGAATTAGCAGATATAGTTCTTTTATGCTTTTTAGCTAATAAATTATTTTATAAAACTTTTTTATATTTTAATATATAGTTTACACCTTTAGTAATATATCTAATAATCTTAATTTTATTCTTACACTATATACTACTATAAAAACCTAGGTTTTTATAATTTTTAGCTTATATATATAATATCACTTTATATTTTATAATAATTACTAACTTAACTAGCAAATATATATCTTACTACTATATTACTAAAAACACTTATTATTAATTCTCTAGAAGAGCTAAAACCTGCTACTAGCTCTATCTTATCCTAAAGTTCTAGTTTATTAATCTTAACTAACTTAGAATAGTTTATAAGCCTCTAATATTATATTATAAATAAGGTTTAGTAAGAATTAGATAAAGCTTTAAAATTATAAGCCTTAAAAGATAATAAAGCTAGTAAGATACTAGATGCTAAAAATTAAAGTAGTAATATAGTCTACTTAGTTTATTAATCTTTTTTATATACTCTAAGAGAATAAGTAATTAAGTATAAGTAAGAATAAAAGTAAAAGTAATAAAAATATACTAGTATCTAAGGTTTAGAGGATAGTTATTTATAATAGTAAAAGTTAAGAGCTAAGAAAGTAGTTAAGTTTAAGATGTTTTATAAGCCTTTTACACTTTAATTACTAGTTTCTCTATTTTTATATTACTAAATAGAGAATAATTATAAAGGTTAAATATCTCTTATTTTATACCCTAATAAATTTATACTTATCTATAAGTAATATAAAGAATAAATAATAGCTCTTAGTTATATAATATTATTCTTTTACTTAACTTATTATCTTTTACTATCTTATCTCTATAAAGTATAACTTAGAAACTTAATTAAGTATTACTATAGTATCTCTAAACTCTATTATTAATAGAGATTAAACTTAGTAGTAAAAATAATCCTGTTTAAGCTTATCTTATTTCTTTTCTAATTAATCCTAGTAAATAATTCTAATATTTATTAGTACTTAAAAGAGTACTATTAGAGTTATATAATTATAGTATTACTACTTAAAAGTATATTTATCTTATTCTACTATTTTTAATTACTACTAATATTATCTAATAGATAGCTTCTTAAGGATTAAGTAAACTATAAAAGAAAGTAGCACTAAGGCTAGCTATATATAGTAATTACTTTATAACTAATAATAGTATTTACTAATTATTTTTAAAAGCTTATAAAGATATTATTAAAGATAATAAAAATAGTAAAAAGGCTAGTAAAAAACATAAAAGAACACTTAGGCTAATAATTATATAGTTTTTAAGAGTATTACTTAAACTTAAGAATTATAGTAAAGATTATTATCTTATATTTTAGTTTTAGTTTACTAAGAAGCACTTAAACTATATAAATATTCTCTAATAAGAAGCTCTTAAGTTTTATACTCTAAATAGTTTACCTTTTAAGGTTTATTTACTTATAAATACTCTTAAGATAAAAAAGAGCTTTATTTTTAGTAACTTAGAATATAAGAGAGAAATACCTACTAAGATTACTAGTAAAGTATCTAAGATAAATATTAATAAGAATTTATAAAAGCCTCTTACTACTAAGGCTAAGTATAAGTAAGATAATACTTTTATAACTTAAAAATCCTAAAAGAAACTAAAAAAAGGTAAATAAGTAGCTTTTACTAGTAATAATAAAAAGAATAATACTAAGGTTTTAAATACTAGTAGTACTTATATTAAAATAGAAGCTAAGATTTCTTCTAATAAAAATAAAAATAATAGAAAAGTAGATATAATAAAAAGGTTTAAAGTATAAAAAAGAGAAAAGAATTTATCTGTTTAAAAGCTAGTAGATATAGCTTAGTATAAAAAGCTTAATCTAAATAAGAATATTTATAAGAATAATAAGATTAATAGAACTTAGACTTTTTAGTCTATTAAAAAAGCTTAGAAACTTATAAAAACTTTAGAACTTATAACTATAAATAGCTTTAAAAATAATAATAGAAATAAGATAAATAATATAATTATACTTTATATCTAAGTTATAAAGCAGAATAAAGATTATTACTTAGCCTACTTTTTTACTATTAATAATTATAGTATTAATAAGATAAAACTAAATATAATTAATATTATTCTTAACTTTATATTACTTAATAAAGTTTATATAATTATATAAACTAATTATCTTAATTTAGCTATTATTAAAAAAAAAATCTAAGTTTAGATAATAGTAATACTATAATTAATACTACTACTCTATTAATCTTAGCTAATATAATTATATCTCTTAAACTAATTATAAACCCTATTTAAGATCTAAAAGATAATAGTAATTTTTATAATTTTATTATTATTAATAAGAAGTATTAGAGTTTTAAGAATATAATTATAAGTAATATAATAAGTAATATAATAGATAATATAACTATAAGTAATACTAAAATCTAAATAAAAATTAAGTATTATAAGATCTTAAAAGGAGTTTCTTTTAAGTTTAGTAAAAAAATAGTAAGCTTAAAGCTTAGAGTAGTTTAAGATTATAAGATAAGTATAAAAATAGAAATACTATAAGGCTAGCTTTATTTTATAATATACTATTAGTATTTATATATTCTATAGAAATATAATCTAAGTTTACTTTTTAACTTATTTTTTAAAATAAATATACTAAATAAGAGGAGAAATTTACTATATCTTATTTATAATATATTATACTTAAGTGTTTTATATTATAGCTTAATAACTCTTATTATAAATAGAGAGAATTTAATACTTTAAGATAAGAATTAAATATCTTAGAAGCTAAGAGATTTAATCTTATCTTACTAAAAAAATAGTAACTTTAATACTTAGCTACTTTTATATAATAAGTAAATTAAAAAGTATCTTTAGGCTATTACTATCTTAGATAGAGTTAATTTAAAAACCTAGTAAGTAAAAATATATTAAATATTATATAAAATAAGTTAAGATTATATTATTCTAAAAATAATATTAAATATTAATATGATTTTTAACTTTAATATAAGATTAAAAATTCTAATATAGTCTTAATTTTTTAATATATATTAAGCTAACTTAAATAATACTATCTGTTATTAGCCCTATTTACTAAAAAAGGCTTAATATAATATAAATACTATAGCAATTTAAACCCTACTAAGCTTATATCTCCACACCTATAGTATATTAAAACTTTTACCACTATGTTACACCCTCTAGCATCATGTTCAAAAACGACCCCCCCCCGGTAGGTACTAGTAGTCCCATCCGGGGCTGGGCATGGGACGGGATGGGATGCTCAAAACGCGGCGCGGAACCTGGAAGAAACTTCCCCCAGCATTAGCATCAGCATCAGCACGCCCGCGAGTCATCTTCCGCCAGTGCCACCCACCGCCCATCCGCCGTCAAAAGCTGCCTAAAAAGGGCATACCGGTTCGCATCTTCAGCCAATTTTGCAGGCTACATACGTCGTTGCCTTGTCGCAGGAGTAACGAGGCTGTCTCCGGTATTCATGCTCAAACAAGCGTCAAGCGAGGGGCGAAAATTAACCGACCCCCTCGCATCGTCTCACATGGATAGATGGATGGCCTCAGATCCGCCGCAAAACCCCCTCGGTACTTCAAGTGGTTACTGCCGGTAGGTACCTCATGTTGATAAATCCAGGGCAGACCGACCGACCATTGCAGCGCTCATCATCGAGACCCTGCCCGCAACCCAGTCCAATACTAACCAACTCCCCCAATATTCTCCCATCGTGACCAGACCGCACAAACTCATCTCGCCTAGACTATGGCTTTCCTCCAGCTCTCGAGGCATATCCGGCCCTCCCAAGAGAGAACCAAGGACCCGGCTGCATCTTATCGTACGAGGACATTTAATATTGCTACTGTACTTTTCTCTCCTTGCACGTGGACTTCCTCTTCACCATGCTACTCTCACCGTAAAAACCTCGCCCCACGTCTCCGGCGCATCCATTCCACCACTGCCCTCGGCCTGCCACTCTCCGACACTTGCTGCGTCATTATTAGGCTGCATGGTGCTCGCTCGTCGCAATGCTTTAGCCAAACTCCTCCATCGTAGATACCACATTAAGGTATCTTGCCGAAACTAGTCTCCACAAACCCGGGACCTCGTCGGAAGCATGGGACTCTGGAATGGAAAATCCACGCTTTTAACCAGCAAGCGCTGGCTAACAACGCACTGAGACACCATGTTATCGGTCGTTGTCCTCGCAATAGCTGGAATGCGTTGCTCCATGCGACGTCCAAGATCTAGAGAAAAACATATAATGGTGGGAGCAGACGCACGAACAATGCTCTGGTTCGGACAAAGCCCATTCATTGCCTCTACACTCACCAGGTTGATACAATGGTTCGCCTTTACCACTTTCTTAGCATCGCTGTCTACTCCCTTCTCACCCTGCCCGGAGCCCAAGGGTCTCTTTTCCTATCTCGGTCTGCAGACCTCCAATCGACCGGGCCTGTGCCAAGCGCTGCACTTGAGGAGACTCATGTCACGAACCGTCGCAATGGCGACTCCCGGCTTCATCACGCTCTCGGTCTTGTGAAAAGACTGGTTGAGGATCACGGAGACATGGTTGATGTTCCTGTAAAGGCTTTGTACCGTCTTCTGGATCAAATCGACAACCTACGAGAGGAAGTGACGGGAATGCTGCCATCCGGTTCGGCGGATCCTTCATCCACGGATGATTCCGAGGCTCAAACCCAAGGTAGCTCCAAGGGCCAATCCAGTCAACAGAGTCAAGCACCGTCAACGACGGCGCTTGGCGGCGCCTTCATAGAAACGTCCGAAGAAGAGTCCCGGGGATCGTCTGGGGAGTCAAGCCCCGCCACTTCTACCCGGGTTTCGACAGAACAGGCCGCAGAAGTGCGAGAATCGTCTGAGATAGAACCCTCGAGCTCTACCGAAGAGCAAACCCAAAGGTCATCTACTAAGCCCAGACCGACAAATTCAACTCAAGACCCCAAGGGGAAACATGCAAATTCCAACGCTGGAGCTACTGACTGTCAAGCTGAAGACCAGGTGAGTGGCCTCAACCCTCTTCACCGAGACTTTAACTGTGCAACAGGAGGTAGTGCCGCCGATGAGATTCTGAGTCAAAGCACTTCGACAATCACCTCCCCCAGCCTTTTGGGCGGACTAGAGCAAGACAACGAGATTCCAGCTACAACCACCAGGGTAGAAGCCTCGCCTCAGGCTACAGCTCCAGCGTCCTATACCACGGATCCCGACATGGACGAGACGGTGGAATCTATATCGGAAGACCCTACAGGGTTTCTGAGGATCTCCCAGCTCATCACCACCGTGATCACATCGACCAACACGAGCAAGTCCACCGTGACCATGACAACGACACGCACCAAGTTTATGTACCTTTCCCTACCTAGCGCCGGGACGTCTGTCGGTGCAGGAGGGGGGTCGGCGGCCAACATGACGACAACGCCCAGCTTGCCCGCCAGCGATATCACAATCACCCCGATGGCCAACACCCCATCCAGCAGCAAAGACACGACAATGACACCTGCAGTCGCCCCACGGGACCCCTCAATGCGTCTACCATTGAAGAAGGTCCCTGTTTCCAACTCAACTGCCGAGGACACTCCGCTTACGGGCTTCAAAACCTTGTCGAAGCCGACGGAGAGTGTGGGGGAGGGGAACCCCTGATGGGGGAGGAGAGGGAGGCAGGATTGGACTGGCTGGTTGCAACACTTGTACTCGAACATTAATGACGGCATGGATGGATTTGAGATGGAAACGCTTACGTACGAATGGATAATGATTGGAAATAAAACCCGGCAAACCCAACAACAAAACTGCTTGCATCCGTTTAGCGTGGGCTTCGTGACGTGAACTGCAAGAGTACCTAGACATCCACGTACAATCTCCAAACTTGCACGTACAACTATTCCCTGTCTTCCCTGTCTGGTAGCCAAACCCACATATTTAACAAGGATGGCAAAGGATCTCCAGCTTTGAATACTCTGTTAATGAGCGCGACCTGGTGTCTTGTACGTGAAAGTCTAGAACTTGTACATGTGTGTGTAGGTACTTCGAGCTGCAAGGGTGCGGCACGGGGTCGCCCGAGAACGGACCTTGCCTCAGATAGCCCGACACCTGGTTCACTCCGGCGGGCTCTCCAGTATTCCCGCACTCATCTCGAATGCGAGGCCGCGGACTGGTCCGGCGCCGAGCTTGGTGTTGTGGCCGGAAAGATTCCGGCCATCAGGCCCCACCGGTGGCCGGTCAGATTCGGCACCAAGTGGGGCCAGGTCCTTTAAGTGCGCCGGCCACCCTCCACGACTTTGCAATCCGAGCCCCGCGTCCTCACGGCCACCTCCTCTCAAGCCTCGGGGTCGACTTGAGTCCTCAGTTTTTCATCTTTGGGTCTCTTGCCGCATGGTAATTCCGGAAGGATATATCTGATTTACGCTGAGATACCGATAGTTATCATATAGAACGCACGACTGTTCGTCCCATATCTCGACCCCTGACCGGCGATGCCTTCAACGCCGTGGGTGCTCGTCACGATACGAGCGCCCGCAGGAATGCACGGCAGCTAGGGAGGCTATCAACCTGTATTTCTGTTACGTTTCGTGGGCGATAGCTGCTCGTGACCTGCTTCAGACGCACTTGCGCAAGATAACAAATGCCGATGGCGCTGTTCGCCCTTTTTTCATCCCCGCCTGCGTGGCCGGAATCGATTCCGGCCACAGGGTACTTAGGCGGCGACGAGATCCAGAGGGAAAAAACCAGAAACCCAGAGACCATCGCAATCACAGCTCGCACAATCACCATCCCCTTCTATCGGTTTATTCTCGAATCATCCCTCCACTTGTTCCTTCAACACTCGGCATCATGGGCTCGCTTGGCAGCACTCCCCCTTTCCACGTCCTGGATGACACTCGTCCGGACGACACGTCCCTCCCGGCCTTCATGGTGTCCACGACGAGGGGATTCCTTCCTAGGATGGACCCTATCGTGACGCTGCCCAAGGAGTTTGATGCCTTTGAGTCGATCCTCCAACGGATGCCTGTCACGACAGCCTCAGGGGAGCCAGGTCTCCTCGCCCAGTACAAGCTGGGCGAGGTCGTCGACAATGAGTTGCCCAACCTGGCCGAGGCTGTTGATAAGTACAAGGACAATCTTCCCCTTCAGAACGCCTTGTATCGAGACTACTCGTTCCTTGCGTCGGCTTACCTGCTTGAGCCTTGCCACCACCGGTTCATCAAGGATGAGCCCTACGGCCTTGGTCGACAGGTCTTGCCTGCTCAAATTGCGCATCCTATTGCTCGATGCGCGGCGATGTAAGTCACCCGCAGTTCCTTCTCCTCGCGGTGATGAGTATGTCTGACACGTTCCAGTTGTGGTTTCAAGCCCTTCATGGAGTATGCTGGCTCATATGCCCTCTTCAACTACCGCTTGGTAGACCCGGCTGCAGGCATGGACTACTCTAACCTACGGCTGATTCGGGCGTTTGAGAATGGCCTAGACCCTATTTCGTCGGAGGCCGGGTTCGTCCTCGTGCACATTGACATGGTCAAAAATTCCGGCCCCTTGGTGGCAGGGACCGTCATGGCTCTGGATGCGGCCTCGGACAGCTCCAACACCAACCCTGCTGAGCGACGTGCCAACTTCAATGAAGGCATGGCGACGGTCCTGGGCGCCCTGAAGAAGATCAACGGCGTCATGGAGACCATGTGGGCCAAGTCCAAGCCCATGGAGTACACGAGCTTCCGGACCTTCATCTTCGGCATCACGTCGCAGTCCATGTTCCCCAACGGCGTCGTGTACGAGGGCATCAACGACAACAAGCCCATGTCGTTCCGCGGCGAGAGCGGCGCCAACGACTCCATCGTGCCGCTCATGGACAACCTGCTGCAGGTGCCCATGCCCAGCACGCCGCTGACGGAGATCCTGGCCGACTTCCGCGAGTACCGCCCCAGCAACCACAAGGGCTTCCTGCTGCACGTCAAGGAGCGCTCGGCGGAGCTGGACCTGAAGAACTACGCCCTGGGCCGGCACGCGGACAGCACGTCGCCCGAGGAGTGCGATCTCCGGCGTGAGTCCATAAGCCTGTGGCTGCAGGTGCTCAACCAGGTGCGCGACTTCCGCTGGCGGCACTGGTGCTTCGCGCGCGAGTACATCCTGAAGCGCACGTCGCACCCGACGGCGACGGGCGGCAGCCCCATCGTGACGTGGCTGCCGAACCAGCTGGAGGCCATCCTGGAGGAGATGGTGCAGGTGGGCGCGGCGGGCAACAGTGCCGACGAGAGGGGGCTGGGTAGAGTGTGTGAGGACATCATGGATGTGGCGATGCGGCAGCGGGAGACGCTGCGCAAGGAGGTGGACAAGTACTGTAGCGAGCGGGGTGTGGCTCGGCCTTGAGGGCTTGGGTAGTTGGAGATGCTGTAGTGAGTGTGTCTTGGATAGTACGCCCAGGAATAAAAGTGCTTTGGACTTAAGTTGTTTGGTGTGTTGGTGGTGAAGTTGTAGGTGTGCATGTAAGTGGTGGGGTGATGAGTTGGCTGGTTACAGTGGGAACAACCGAGTATTAGCTAATGGGAGGCTTCCGACAATGAATCGAAGGTGCTTGTTTTTGCAAGGTTCTGTCCATCGTAACCCTTGTTTCCTTGCCAATTCTGACTGTGTATAGGTCTACCATCACATTCTATTCTATTGGTATTCGTAGGCTACTATAGAGATGGGATCTGCGATTGATCAAGCGACGAACTGGTGGGCCATTGCGGTCCATCAACTCCCATCCCGCAAGGACAGGCACATTGTCCAACCCTTGCAAAGGATCCATCTTCGTACGTATGACCTAGGATGGAAGCAGACACCAACGCCGTGGACGGACCGCGAGAGGATCCCGTAAATGGGGGAAAGGATATGGCTCAGAGCTGGCTGTGGTCTAAGGGACTCCAGCAGGGAGGCCATCCATTTTGTCGGGCAGTTTGTCTTTTTCTTAGCACAGTATTGAAGTTAGAAACCGAACGTTTGTTGCCATGTAAGGAGACAGAGGGAGGTTATCTATGTACCAGTTACTCCGTGCTCGGGACTTCAAGCTCCGAACAGCCTCTTTGAGCCATCTCGACGGCAAAACGAAAAGATTTGATTGTCAGCCGCATATATCGAGTCACGACTACTGCCACATGCCCTTAGATGCGCCCAGTGCCACCCACCCACCCGCCTCTGCCACGTACCGTTTATACGTTGGCTGGCTGGCTGTATACAGCGCGGGCCTTGGGTCGCAGAGCCGGAGTTGGACGAATTAGGACATATTAGACCGACCTAGGCAAATGCCCGTAAGCCTCCTCAACCGAGGAACAAAGGCAGTGCAACCCTACCCAGGTGGACAATCCAGCCTCGTTCAATCTGACATGCCTGATTCAACCACGGGAGACTTCTTTCTTCTCGCTGTATCTCAACGTCGTCTCCCTCTCGTGCCCTCCGGCAATCCCCCCGCTGTGCGACCGTTCCATTGTTTCCCCCGCGAAAGGCGACAATGACGTCGGCCTGATTTAATCCTCTCCCCCACCCGCCGTATCACTGAACAAAGCGCCGCGATGCGCCTCATCCTCCGCCTCTCAGCCTGCTCTCTCGCCCTCGGGCTGGCCACCGCCCAGGGCATGCAGCGATATGGCTCGCTGCCCATTGCCCCGAACGGCCTGATGCCGCGCTTCTTCCTCGACAAGTCGAATCCCCTTGCGAGGCGCGACGTCGACTGCGGCGAAGACCACCACAGCTGTAAGTCGAACAAACAACCTAACAAAGCAGACCTCCCCATTCCCAGGCTTTTTTGTTGATCCCCCGCCCAGGCCTCGACATCGGCTTCGGCGACGAGTGCTGCGAAAACGACACCTACTGCTACGTCAACCGCGACGGCAAGGCCAAGTGCTGCCCCATCGGGTCCAACTGCTCGTCCGACTCCGACTGCGGCTCGACCGCCTACTTCTGCACGCGCACCACCACCGCCAGCGGCACCCCGACGGCGCGCGCCGGCTGCTGCGGCCGCAAGTGCCCCGGCACGAGCCTGTACCTGTGCCCGCGCAGCCTCGGCGGCAACTGCTGCGCCTACGGGGCCGGGTGCCGCGCCGGCGGCGAGTGCACCTCGGTCCAGACGGCGTCCCGCTCCGCCCTGCTCACCCCCGTCGAGGACGGCTGCACCACGTCGCAGCACAAGTGCGCCGACGGCTCCGGCTGCTGCGACGACTGGCAGCACTGCACCGACGTCAGCAGCACGGGCTACTGCGCCGCCGGGAACCCGTCGGCGTCCATCTCCGTGGTCCCCGACCCCGCCGCCGGTGACGACGGCCTGTCCACCGGCGCCAAGGCGGGCATCGGCGTCGGCGCCGTCATCGGCACGAGCATCGTCGTCGGCGGCCTGACCTGGCTCTGCATCTCGAAACGCCGCCAGCGCCAGCGCACGCTGACCCGCGGGTCCGCCGGCATCGAGGGCTCCGGCGGCGGCGGCGGCGGCGGCGAGACCGGCACGGGGGTGGACGGCATGACGGACATTTCGGGCACAGACCCCGGCCGGGGGCGCCAGGGCCTGACACAGGACTACTTCGGCCCGGACGCTGTCCCCGGCCCGTTTACGGAGACGGTGGCTTCGACGTCGACGTCGCCGGGGCAGGTCCGCGCAGTGCCCTCCATGCCGCAGAGCCCGGGGGACATTGCCGCGCCAGTGGAGATAGACTCGACGGTGAGAGACAACACTGGGAAGGGGTTCATGTCGCCAACGACGCATTCCAGCGTCGTGCCAACGCCGCGTTCCGAGATCGTCGAGGGACGCTACGAGCTTTACGGTACTGATATGCCTCCGACACGATCGTCGTCCATAGTTCCGACACCTCCAGAAAGTCCCGTGATCAGGCCGGCTCAGCGGCCGGAGTGAACGAGACGAGCGAAATAGACCTAGTTTGTGATCATCAATTTTACTAACGCCTAATATCCTGCTTACGCCAAGGGACCATCCAAATTCTCCCCGAGAAGAAATCCGTACAAAAGAAACGATTGTGACGACCGACTCTGCTCAAAACTCCACGCAAAAGGACAGAAACGGGAAAAGACCACCATAGTTCCGTAAACGCCAAGGCCAGGCCGTCCGAAGAGGAAGAGGAACTGAAACGAGAAACCCGAAAATAGTAAAGAAGCTCCTTCAGAGCACGTAAAAGACTCAGCAGACGACGCCTCCAAAGGGGGCGCAGTTCCGAAGATCCTTGACAAGATCCTCGACGCTGCTCAGGTGCTGGCTCAGCAGCCTTTGCTTCTCATCGGTGGTGAGGGTAACATCGCCTTCTACAGAGCTGGAGCGCTTGCGATGGGAGTCACGGGGCTCGGCGGTAAATGCACCGGCGAGTTTACTGGGGCTTCGTTGAAGCATCCCGGGGACGGAGTCGCGCTGGTCGGCGCGGGGGATGGAGGGCATTTCCGGCATGAGGTAGAAGTAGAGGAACTCGACGAGCTTGAGCTTGACCTCGCGGGCGGTAGAGCGTGACTTGAAGAGAGAGGTGACAGTGAGGAGGCCATCGAGGTCCTCGAAGGTGCGCGTGTTGCGGGGCGTGTCGATGAGGGCGGTGACCAGGGTGAGGAGGGTCGCGGACTGGATTGCCGGGCAGTTGAAGGGCTCGAGGAGGTCAAGTAGGAGCTGTGGAGAGAAGGAACGTTAGCCGACCAGTTAATGGTATACAGACGTGGCGGATAGCACGAAGGAGATGGCAGGCTTATACGCACGTTCATGTTCTGTTCGCGGATGAAAAGCGACTTGCTGGGAGGGTGCAGCAGCATAGCGCCCTGGATGAGATCGAGGGCGCTGAGGATCAAGAGGTCGTTCTGGCCATCGCCTCCCTTGGCCATGAGCCGGTCCAGAGTCCCGATCAAGCGCATTGCGACGTTCCATTCGAACCCCTCCTGCAGCTTGAAGAACTCGCGGAAGGCCGGGTCCTGACCCAGCTGCGCGAGGTCCTTGCTGCGCGAGGGCGAAGAGGCCTCGGCGTCGTCCCTGTCGGGGTCCCGGCCGCGGTTTGTGCGATCGCTGCGGGTGTTGGAGAGGCAGATCTGGGCGAGCAAGCCCTCGACCTGGCGCAGGCCCTTGCGGATCTTGGGGCCGTCGTAGGAGGAGAGGTTGTCGAACGCGAGAGAGAGGAGGGACTCCATTGCGACGGTGTGGGTTTGTGTGAGTTATAAGAGAGATGTGGAGAGGTTGACGGGCGGGCGTAGTGCTGTGTGGTCGTTTGTTGAGGTTGTTGTTTACAACGATGACGACGGACGACGGCAATCGGGACAAGGACGGGGACGGCAGAAGAGACCGACTAGCGCTGCAGAGCGAATAGCGTTAATACAAGGAAAGTGAAGAAGAGAAAGAAAAAAAAACGGGTATCAAGCAGCGATGAAGTGGCCGAGCCCAAAGATTAGAAGAGACTGGAGAAGAAGTCAAAGAAATAGAAGTTTTATTATGTTGGAAGCTGTGCTACCGGTACTGTAAGTGCGTGCGCAAGGTGAGCTTGGCGATTCCCCCGGCAACCAGCGTTAGCGCCAGTCGACTTCGAGATGGGTCGGGTGCAGCAGTCAGTCAGTCAGTCGATCCATTCCAAACGCTCAGAGCGCACCTGTTCAATGCTTCTAGACACCTGGAGCCGCCCTGGGGTTCTAGCGGTGGGGGGAGGGGCGCCGTGCGTATTCGTAGAGGCGTCCAGGCAACGGGCATGCTGTCATGGCGAAATTTGGGCTGTACGAAGTAATAGTCGAAGCATGACTTGCTGGAATCGCCTGAGAGATCTGGCGGTGGGGGGGAGGGCCTGCAGTCGGGTGGGATTGGCTTAGTGGGATCTGACGGGTGCTGCGGCGGGTTGACAGTGGAGATTGGGCGAGCTCTCTCCATTGCCACAGCATGTGAAAGAAAGCGTGCCTGCCTGGTTGTAAGTAATCAATCAGGGTAGGTTGGTACCGTCGTAGAAGGCCTCGGAACTTCTACCAGGGCGCTTCCGGACTTGACTTTGGCCGTGGCAGTAAGATTTTAACTATTTACTCAGTAGTAAGTACTTAGATAGTAGTAGACTAATTCGTAGATGCCTGCGCACCAAAACATCGACCGAACCGAAAGGGAGCACAGCCAGTGAGTGGGCTGAGGTGGTGTGGTTTCCCCCAATGATGGATGGATGGATGGATAGGATGGGCTCTGCTCGCCTCAACATGTTGAAGCCCACCAGGGTAGGTACATGAACACGGACGGGAGTCGTTTATATTTAAATATTTCCTCCATTCCCAACTGCCTACCTACTTACCTACTTCACAACCGCTTGCCTCCCATCTTTCTACAACCCTCTTCTTCTCCTTGCTTCTTCTCCTTGCCCTTGCCGTGCTTCTGAAACACCCCCAGACTATTGCTGCGACACGTCACACCGTCACACCGTCACACCAAGCGTGTTCGAAGCCATCACAGACCTCCGATACGAGCTTTCCCCTGATTCCAGCCTAAGCTACGAAGGTGAGAGACCCTCCCCTCGTCTCGTCTCGTCTCGTCCCCGGCATGTCCAGCAGCGGAGACAGCGGGCTGCCTGCATCCTGCATCCTGGAGTCCTATAATATGCATCTCTCCGGAGACGTCATCTCCATCGTCGCCCCGGCCCAGCCCAATTCCGTCCCAATCTCCATCATCACCACCATCATCGTCACCTGCTCTCAGAGGACTGCCGCTGAACAAGACTTTGCCATAGCAAACGAATCCTCTCCGTCTCCCCTGACCATCATCATCTTTCATCCAGGTGAGCTATCACGCTCTCCTCCAAAACAAACACCCCCCTCTCCGAATGCCTCCCGTCTCAATCAATGCCTGGGTGTCAAACACCCCCATTCTCCCCACAGTTGAATCCTAGCCACCTCCGCTAGCTCCGCTTACTCGCATGCGCCAGCCAGCAGCCCTGAAGCTACTTACCCGACCTTTCCTGTCGGGTATCTTCCATCAGTAGCTCGTTTTTGGCCGTGGCCGGAGTCCTACTGAGTACCTACAGAACTAGGCCTAGGCCTACGTATTAGCCCCCCCGCTCTCCTCTCAACACGATCTGCAAGAACTTGCACATGACAATGGCTGTTATGCCTTCGCCTTCGCCTCTGTCTCTCTCCTCGCTTGCGCCTTAGGCAGACTCGGACTCGTTTGCGCTGGGCTCTCAATGACCTCTTTTGCAACAGATACCAAACCACATATTGATCCAAACGACAGCATCCCATCGCGTCACGGATCGTACTCGTGCAGCAGCTTGTACCTTGTCCTCGAAGCCAGCTTGTGAAAGCGAAAGCTGCCTCGTCAGAACCACCGCCACGACGACGACGACGACCACCACCACCAGGAACAGGCTTCCATCATCCACCCACCTCCTCTAATCCATCCTGCCCCGAATCTTCCTCATACTACTCCTCCTATACTTAACTCTCCTCCGCCTCCGCCTCCGCCTCCGTCTTCGTCCTCGCTCCTCTTATCCTCCTTCAACGTCGATTCCAACCTCACGGCTCCATGATTCCCAACCAGCCCTTCGAATCCTCCCCCATCCCCTACATGTTGTCGATACCGCCCAGGGAAGCGGACAAGATGCCCGCCAACCCGCTGGCCTCCCCCAACGTCATCCCCCCTCGAACCTCCAGCTCCGGAGTCACCAACCTCTCCACCCCGCCGCCCAAATCCGTCCTGCGCCCCGTCCCCGAGGGCGAATGGATCAGCCCCAAGCAGCGCCCTGCGAAGCCCGCCCTCACCCCGGGTCTCGGCATGATGCAGCCTCCCAACCACCCCCCCGACCCCGAACGATACGCCCGCGAGGACCTCAACTTCACGGCCCGGCGCTCCTGGACGGACGAGAAGGAAAAGGTCGTGCGCGGCCCCTACGACTATGTCATCAGCCACCCCGGCAAGGACTTCCGCGCCCAGCTGATCGGCGCCTTCAACGCCTGGCTCAACGTCCCCCCGGACAGCCTCGAGATCATCACCCGCGTCGTCGGCATGCTCCATGAGTCCTCCCTCCTCGTCGACGATGTCCAGGACTCGTCCGAGCTGCGCCGCGGCTTCCCCGTCGCCCACAACATCTTCGGCGTCGCCCAGACCATCAACTCGGCCAACTACATCTACTTCGCCGCCCTCCAGGAGCTGCAGAAGCTCAACAACACGGACGCCATCTCCATGTTCGCCGAGGAGCTTGTCAACCTCCACCGCGGCCAGGGGATGGACCTCTTCTGGCGAGACACCCTCACCTGTCCCACCGAGGAGGACTACCTCGAGATGGTCGGCAACAAAACCGGCGGGCTCTTCCGCCTCGGCATCAAGCTCATGCAGGCCCAGTCCAGCTCCCCCATGGACTGCGTGCCCCTCGTCAACCTCGTCGGCCTCATCTTCCAGATCCGCGACGACTACATGAACCTGTCCTCCAAGGAGTACAGCAACAACAAGGGCATGTGCGAGGACCTGACCGAGGGCAAGTTCTCCTTCCCCGTCATCCACAGCATCCGCTCCGACCCTTCCAACCTCCAGCTCGTCAGCATCCTGAAGCAAAAGACGGCCGACATTCAGGTGAAGCGCTACGCCGTCGCCTACATGGAATCCACCGGCACCTTCGAGTACACCAGGGCCGTCATCACCGTTCTCATCGAGCGCGCCCGCAGGATGGCCGAGGAGATTGACCAGGGCCAAGGCCTCACCAAGGGCATCCAGAAGATCTTGGACAAGATGGTCGTTACCTGAGCCATCTGCGTCCTCGCTACGCTTTGGGCAACGGCGTGCATAGCTGCCAACGGATGGGCTAGGGCTGGGGAAATGCCCCGTGTTTTTACTCCTTTCATAATCGGATTTAACGTGTCACGAGCGGAGCGCATATATAATGATCTGGCTGGCGTCCCGGGAACTGATGATGTTTCGACTCCACCGTTACGGGCATTATCTTTGAACTGATACCACTTTTTTGGCTTCTCTTGGGCTTGTCGGGGAATTGGGAGGATGGAGATGTCAACCTGAACGAGGCAAGCCGTTAACACTTTTGGATGATTGCAGTTGTTTTCGCGCTATATGGCAGACCCCCATGATGCCCCCAAGTATACCTACTTATCTTACATTCATGGCATTCCTGGATGCCCTAATAAGCTGCTCGTTGTTCCCTTTGACTCGTTCCCAACATGTCGTTCCAACAGTTTCGATCCGACCGTAGACGCCAAGCATAAGCCAAGAAGCACTCCCGACCTCGTTTAAACATAAGTCGGACAAATTATACCTTGTTGAGAAAGGTCCTTTCAGGTTCAGGTCGTCAACGGCTCCGCCACCCGGCGCTTCACGAGCCGTACCCATCTTCGCCGCCTCCAGTCCCCCCTCCTCCCAGTGCCGTCCTCGCCTTCCTCCCAGCTCGGGCGCGAGGCGAAAGCTCGGAGCTTCCCCTTGTCGGCAGCCGCGTCGACGACACCCGTGCGGTCATGGCGCTCGTCGTAGATGTCGTAGACCCAGCGCTCGCCCTCCGTTTCGACCTCGACGCCCGTGATGATGCGCTCTTCGACCCACTCGCGGCTCCAGAGGTCGAGCGCCCACTTCTTCTCGCTCCACTCCCAGGCCTCCGGGGGCAGGACGTCCTCGAAGAAGCGCGTGCCGCGGGGCCGGTCGCCCGAGATGCGCCGCTGCGAGAGGGGGTCGTAGGGCGAAGGCGAGAAGAGCCACGGCTCCCACTCCCCAGCGCCGGATACGCGCTGCAGCTCGAAGATTTCGACCTCGCGCGTCTCCGGGCTCGAGTCGAGAATGACGTCGCGCGATATCCAGCTGTCCAGCCACGACTTGGCCTTGGCTTCTTGAGGCTGCAGACGTTCCTTGTGTGTGATGGCGAGGAGGCGCGCCATGGTCGGGTGGCCGATGCCGACAACCGCCCAGCCGCCCAGGAGGAAGATGAGTCTCCAGGGAAGGAGGTGCGCGGCAATAGTCATAAACAGACCACCGGCTGAGAGGAACAGGAAGAGGGCGGAGCTCAAGGGCTCGTCGCTAAAGTTGGTCACGGGCACCATCAGCGCAACGACCTTGTCATGTCCCTGGCTGAAGTCGTCCATGCAGTTCTGTAGGTCGCGCATGTTTCGAAAGAAGTCCTTGCTAAGCTCCTTGACAGGGCGCACCGTCGCCGCAGGCGCCAGAGGCGGGCCGCGTGGGGAGTATCCAACGTTTTGGTCGCTAGACAATGTGCCCTTGGGAGGCGCGGGGTGTCGGGCCAGGAAGGCGGGGATGAAGACTCCGAGGAGGAGGGTGGCCATCGGGAGGACGCAGAGGAGGTACGGATCGAGGCAGACGAAGCTGTAGACGGCGAGAAGGGAGAGGGTGTGCGAGGCTCGATGCCAGGAGAGGATGCGCTCGACGCGGGCCTGGAACTTGAAGACGACGCCGATGCGCGCGTTGAAGCGGCGGAAGTTGTAGGACATGGTCGTGATGTTGAAGTTGGGCCGCTCGACACCAGCGGCCGACCAGTCCTCGCTGGGGACGGAGCCGCCGGCAGAGGTATCATCATCGGCTGGGATGACTTGCTGGAGGAGTCTATTCGCACACATGGTCAGCACCTCGACGGAAGGATACACGGCGCAAAGGCGGGGAAGCAGAGGCAACAAACTTCTCTACCAGGCGATCCTGCAAGCTCGCCTTCTCTCTGAGGGCAGCGATCCCACCTCGCAAGCCTTTCCTCGGGGTGGGCGTAGCCGGAGGAGGCGTCACCGGGCGCTCCGGATGAGAGTCGGCTTGTTTGTCGCGGAATCGCTCGGGGGTCTCGGCGGCGTCGAAGTCCTGCCCCGACGCCAGCAGCTCGGCGGTGAAGTCGTCCATGGGGAGGGCGCGGAATGGTCGTTGACGGCCTCGTTGGCGGCGTTCAAGACATGGCGTGACGATCTAGTGCGGAGGGGGAGGTGCAGGATGTTTGTATTCGGACGTTGGAGATGTGGTGTGTCTGGGTGGCATGTGACACTTGCCACGCTGCTCTGACATCACACACGCCACATGCGGCGGCCTCGGCCACACCAGCCACACAGCCACACCTTCCATGCTCCAGCCGTTCTAACTTCAATAGCGTAAAGCGGCCCGCGGCGGTTTGCAGTTTGAGCAACGTTGCTAGACGGGTAGTTAGAATACCTAGGTACGGATAGATGATTGGATGCTAGGGGTTTTTATATTCTGTGGGAGGAGAGACGTCATTTGAGGATTTCAGTTGAAAGACTTGGCTCATCTCCTGCTTTGAGCCGGTAGAATAGATTGCGGTGGCGCTTCTAGCAGTCTTGTTAACTAGGGTGCATTAGGTAGTTAGTACTTGCAGTTATGACTCCTTGCAACATTCCATCCCATCTTGAAAGCGAGCATCTCATCCTCTTAGGGCGACGGACACACTTTTGAATATTAGCTCCGCCATATTAATCTCATTTATAGTGACCAATACCACATTGATAACCCTGGCAGTTGCATATGTAGTATGGCATTGGTCCAACTGGAGAGGCACAGCTCATCCTTGATCAAATTGGACATACCGCGCTACGTATAGCAGGATCGTCGTATTTACTAATCCCGAGTAAACAAACCACTTATCACCGGAACCCTGTGTCCGTCCTTCCTTGGAGATTGAAGGGAGATGCGGCACCGCCAGACAGCCGGATCAGATATGCAGGAGACCGCGCCTGAGCGACGGACGCGGTGAAGCTGCCCCCTGAGGCTAGAAGCTTTAACATTGGGTCATCTGGCTCCTGCAGAGATGCGATGCACGGCGTGCATGACCTCTGACGAATAGCAACCGCACCTGAGAGCAGAAGCCTCCACGACAGTCCGGGGACTCCATGGAACTGCACACTAGAGGTGCTGGACCCGACAGGTGGCCACAAAGCAAGATAGACTCCTTTGCCATGACAACCGCGGGCAACACGGGCAACCAACGCTGAAACGAGTGGGTTAGCTTCCGCGCTGCTTCGTCGATGCGGACGAATATCCGTAAAGTTGACGAAAACAATGGCCGAAAGCTAAACACCAGCTCCTTGCTATGGGCCCTGCGAAGGACAGGGTACCCCCCCCCCCCGGAGGTTGGCGGCTGGAGCAGCCGACGGGGCCTTTTCTGCTAGTCAAAATATCAATGTCTCTGTGCCGTCCACCAAAGGAGAAAGCTCATCCTGGTCTCGAAACTAGCTGCGTTGCGTTGAATTGGGCACCTGTCAGTGAAGCGTTATCGACTTTGTCCGTCTCCACTGCCGTGATTGCAACCCCTACCGCCACCACCGCCGTCGTCGGCGTGGCTAATACACTGAACCATCTGCTGGACGCGATGAGACAGAGGCTGGGCACGCGCCTCGCAGACGCGATAATCCATCGTGGTCAATAGTAGGCTGTCTCGAGAGAAGAACCCCAAGCGTTGGTGTGTGCTGCTTGTTCCCGTCAAACCCATGCGAATGTAGCAGAAATTGGATTAAAAGAGAGCTCAAATTAAGTCAAGACTGTTGTACGAGAACGGGAGCAAAGTCGGTAGCCGGGCGGCAGTTGGTTTCTAAGTAGGTAGGTAGGTAGGTTGGTACGTAGGCGTATGGATGATTGCTATAAGTAGGTCCCCGAGTATTATTATGGATGTCAAGTTGTTTAGTGCAATGGAATGCACCAGGCAAGCCGTAGACGGAAACGTGCCTTTTATGCAGAACCTCGCAGCAAGAGCCCCAATAAGTCCCCAGCTGCCCCTTCCTCCTGACAGGAGGCGAGGTCCCAAACCAAGCGGCCAAGACCATCCATGTAGAAGTACCTTCATGGCGTGCCGCTAACGGGGTGATCTTGCCCGGGCTAACCTAGGCATCAAGTACCTAGACCTCGCGCCCACCCACCCGCCTTCCCCCGAGAGGCTCGCTGAGGTAGGTACCCCCGACCCCATGCCCCTTCCTAGCCTGCCTTTGTGCCCGCTGCAATTCACTGGCTGCATCCCTCTTTTCGAAAAACAACGACTCTGGCTCGACTCTCATCCACCATCTCCGTCCCCCATTTCCCATCCTCCCACCTCACCGACCATCTGCGCGACTCAGGAGACGGGCTTTTCTTGGCTGTCCCGCGCCCACCAGCCCTGCCTTTCCCCTCTCTTGCCCCGTCCTCCCGGTCCGGAATGAGGTAGCCGTTCGAATGCGCTCAGCTCCCTGACCGGACTGAGTCTGTGCTAGCGACTGACCCCCCGTGAATCCACACTCGTGGTCGCATTGCCAGCCACGTCCCCTCGACCCGGTCCCTATGAGCCACGAGCACAAGGCACCGGCTGGGCCTCGACCGGCGAACTTCTCTTCGACTCGCTTGTGAGCATCCCGTCCTCCCATCGTCATCTTCCTCCCACCGATGGCCCTTGGTTGATGCATCCGTCATCTCCCATCCGTCCCCATCAACCCACATGGCTAAGCTGACTTCGTAGCCTTGATAACAGGGGCAACGACTCCAGCCCTCGACCACCTCTCCCTACATCGAACCCCGGCCTCGGCCTCTCCCTCGACGCTCCAATGCTCAGCGCATCCGCCTCTAATAATCATTCGCTCTTTTCCTTTGGTCGGGATGGGGAGACAAGTCAATTAGGCGATCCCACCAGCTCCTTCGACTTCCTGCCCTCTGTGAGCTTCGATGATCTACAGAGCAGCCTCGAATCTGCCTCGACCGAGTTCAAGCTCACCCAATTCCCTTGTCCCACCGGCGAAGGAAGCATCCTGGAGTCCCAAGGCTTGAAGGACAGCAATATGCCGGAAAAGTCCCAAGGAGCCACCTCACAAAATGGCGGCACCACTCGCCCTGCCATTCCGACTGCCAATCGGCCATCTCGATCCGGCTCTCTTTTACGACGGCCTAGCACGTCGAGCAGACAGCCCAGTCTTTCATCTGGTGGCCCTTCTTCTACGGCTTCCATCGATGCCTCCAGCGGCGCCGCCTCCGCGCGAGCTCGTCGCCAAAGTCATTACCCACCTGTGTCTCACACCGTGTCCCACACCGCGACGTCGAAACCGCCTCGCAAATCGATCGGTCCAGGCGTGATAGCAGATGGAGAATATGGCGCTCGAAATACCCAGAGGCGACGTCCTAGCCTCATGTCAGACTCCGCATCTGGAGGTTCGACGAGAACATCGATAGACGGAGGCTCCACCAGTTGGTTAGATTCCACCCGGAACCTGACCAACTCAAGAGCGACCAAGGCAAAGTCGGTGCAACCACCACCGCGCCCCAGTCAAGCGCACCTGGGACTTGGCAATAACCTCACCCCGGAGCACAACCGCCTCTCAACACTCGCGCCCCGATCGCCACGTGTCGGCGGGCGACTCAGCACTCCATCGTCAACCGGTAAGAGAGCATCCATAATGCCTGGCAGTCATCACTCTTCGCACGCGACTGGCCTCGGTGCAAGGACGATAAGTCCAACAGACACCCGACGGATGAAACGCCTCTCTATTATGCCTCCATCACAGGCCCCCAATCAATCCTCCGATGTACCTCCTCCACCGCCTGTTTCGATGGATATCCGAGCCGAATCAAGGTCCCCCTCTATGATCCCCAGAAAGGCTTCGGGCACTCCCTCTTCATCCAGGACCACCCCGGATATCAGCCGAAAATCGTACAGCTCTGGCCTCTCCGTCAACTCGTCAATCAGCTTCAACACGGTGAGGACATCGACTGGTTCCATACAACCACGTGTTTTGCAAGCTTCCTCCTCTACATCACGATTGCCCGCGCCTAAGCATACAACTGTGCATAATCCAATGCCCGCGGATGATGAAGAAGATGTCCCCCCGGTCCCTGCCATTCCAAAGGCGTATGAATCACCAAAGGACTCGCCTGCAGACACCTACTTTATGGAGAAGAAGAAGACCGCGTTGAGCAGTATCGATGCACTAAGCATGAACTCCAACTCCAACTTGACCGGGAGCATCTCGATGCTGGTCTTCCCTGAGCCTACCAAGGTCCAACGACGGCCCAGCGCGCGAAAGAGTTCGTATATGCCCAGCAGTATAAATGCGGATTCCGAGCATAAGGGCACGCCTCAGAGCAGGCGGCATTTGCAGCCTCTGAGACTGCCCCCAATCAGCCTGGGACCATTGAGTACTCCTACGGCCAACAAGATCGCAGCTCTGCAAGAGCATAGCAGTGCAGGTCGAGACCAGACCCCACCCCCCTCCCGGCAGTTGCCAAAAACCCCAACTACTCCGATGACAGCATCAAAAAGCTCATTTTTCTCGAAGAGTCGACACGGCGATACCCCTGAGCTGCCGTCACTTCGGAGCAGCAGCTCCGTTCATCAGACTCACCTATCCCCCACCCCCCCTGATAACAGCTCCACGGACTCGTCGCTGGGCTTCAAGGATCTCGATCACAAGAACAGCATGTCGCCTTTCCTATCCTCATCTCTCCCCAAGGGAGGGTCAGAACACGGCTTTTTGAAGAGGTCTAAGACTGGGGGGGATTTCACCAACACAGGAGGCTTCTCTACGGTCAGTAGCAACTTTTTTGAAGATAGGGTCCACACCAAGCCTGCGGGTCCACGAGCACCCAAGACCGACAAGCCTATGCCCAAGTCTCCCCCGCCAGAGCCCGTGCTGGAGGAACCCCAGACTCCTTCGTCGATGAGCTCGATCAGACGAAAGCTCAGCATATCGTGGAAACGCACCAATTCCAAGAGCAGCATTACAGCGCCCCAAGATGTGATTGACAAGGCCGCCGCCCAACAACAGCAACAAGAAAGCATGCCTCCCCCTCGGATTCCTGCGTCTGCAACTCTCAACAACCTGACAAGCGTCAAACAGGGAAGCCCGACGCCTGCTGTTAAGCCTGGTGGCGGATACCTCGAATCAAGACGGCGGAAGAGTTCGGCAGGAAGTTTAACCGCCCTCACATCTCACGACCGGACTAAGAGCGAGACGTGGGGCAACAAAAAGCCCACTGTTGATCCATCTACCATGCCAACTGTTAGGAACACGTCTGTCATGCAAAAGATTCTTCGGCCTAGGACTTCCTCAAGCACGACGAAGAGTCTCGACGCCTGGACTACCGAACTCGATAAGGATGACGTGGCTGCCGAGGAAGAAATGGCCAAACTAGGATCTCGACGAAAAGAGACAGAGATCGCTGCCAGAACTCTGGACGCATTGAGGAATAGGGCGACGCCAAAAGAACGAGTTGGTCCACACGAGGCCATTCGCATTGCCATGTTGAACATTTACGAACGAGGTGAGATTGTCGACTACAACGATGTGTACTTTTGTGGAACACAACATGCCCACAAGGTCGTGGGTGACCTACAGTCGGATTCGCCCAATTTTGGCTATGATGACGAGCGTGGAGACTACACCATCGTTCCTGGAGATCACCTCTCATTCCGGTATGAGATCATTGATATTCTTGGAAAAGGCAGTTTTGGGCAGGTAGTTCGATGCATCGATCATAGAACCGGAGGTCTTGTTGCCATCAAAATTATCAGGAACAAGAAGAGATTTCACCAGCAAGCTCTTGTCGAAGTCAACATCCTGCAAAAGCTTCGCGAATGGGTAAGTTTGCATATATAGGAGGACAATGACTAGCACTAACACATTCACAGGATCCCAAGAACAAGCACAGCATGGTTAACTTCACCCAAAGCTTCTACTTCCGAGGGCATCTTTGCATTTCCACCGAGTTGCTGGACATGAACCTCTACGAACTTATCAAGGCGCATGCATTCCGAGGCTTCTCAATCAAAATAATCCGGCGCTTCACCAAGCAGATACTCAGCTCACTCAACCTACTTAAGCAGCACAAGGTGATTCACTGCGATCTAAAGCCGGAAAACATCCTTCTTCGCCACCCTTTGCACTCGGAAATCAAAGTCATCGACTTCGGCTCCAGCTGCTTTGAGAACGAGAAGGTGTACACTTACATCCAATCCAGGTTCTACCGCTCTCCAGAGGTTATTCTTGGTATGACATATGGCATGCCCATTGACATGTGGAGTGTCGGTTGCATCTTAGCCGAGCTGTATACGGGCGTCCCAATCTTCCCCGGAGAGAACGAACAAGAGCAGCTTGCGTGTATCATGGAAGTGTTTGGACCACCTGAGAAACACTTGATCGAGAAGAGCACCAGGAAGAAGCTCTTCTTCGACTCCATGGGCAAGCCACGCCTAACCGTGTCATCCAAGGGCCGCAGGCGCCGGCCCTCGTCAAAAACTCTTCAGCAGGCACTCAAATGTGACGACGAGGTGTTCCTTGACTTCTTGACGCGCTGCCTGCGTTGGGACCCAGACCGACGACTGAAGCCCGAGGACGCTATTCGACACGAATTCATCACTGGGCAGAAGATGCCTGCGCCTGTTCCCCGTATGCCGGCACGTGAGTCGTCTCCAATGAAGCGACATCACACGATATCGGTCCCGCGCCCGCTCCCCGAACCCCCTGGAGCCAGCTTGAAGACCGGGTCGTCGATGCGAACAGGGTCCAGCCCCTACAAGCCAGTCTCGGGTAGTCACCGAAAGGTGTCGGGGGGTGCCGGGGCCATCAACTCGGGCCCTACCAAGCGAAGCAGCGCAGGCACTGGCGGCATGGCGATGGGGACAAGCAGTCTCCCTCGAGCAGCCGGGAGGAGCGTGAGCGCCAAGCATGACCTCGCCGCCGCTGGTGCGACGGCTGCCATGGGCCGGAGAGGCTAGGCCCTCGGTTTGGGCGAGTTTTACGAACATAGGAGTTTGAAGGATCGTTAGCATTTAATGTGAGGGTCATGTGTCATTGGGTATTCGATACATTACACAGGAGCAAGGCTTGCAATTGTACGACGACTCTGCCTTGCCCGGCGATGATTGCGTGGATTGAACTACAAAGGACTTGGGTCGAGGAGGAGGCGATGGACTCATGATTAGCGATACTAAGTGTTTTTTTTTGTTTCTGTCTTATCGCCTTATTCATTCTACTACTACTTAGTATACACCACGACGAGACGAAGTCTATTTACCCTCTGAACGCCTCGCAGCGGATCCCAAAAGAGGCTATACCAAAAGGCTATACTGTGGTATGATGTGACTCGACGAGTGAGTCAGGGGAGCTTGGAGCTGGAACGTCTTTTGGGGAAGGGGTGTACATTAGAGAATCAACGATGGTCTCGAAAGAGAAGTGGACGAGGCACCACAAGGTAGCTGCTGACTGGGCTTGGGGGCCAAGAGAGGCAAACAAGCCGGAGACATCAGGCCAAGGTGCTGGATAGGCATCAGGACAACCCTCCACCTAATGGAATGTCCCAGACGAGACTCTCCTGAGGCCTCCGCGCAGATATGATGTCGTGATGTCAGTCGAGCTCAAATTTGAAGAGTCAGAGGCACGGACGATGTCTCGGTGATGTAAGTCAGAGACGGTGAGATGCGAACGGCTCACCGAGGAGCTAAAGCACGGCCCTTGTCTGAGGGCAATTTCAAGAGGCACTCGTTATGACGTTAATAGATCAATCAACCTTACGGTGGAGTAGTTTACAGACCCTGACGACGACCACGAATGGGGGACGTGACGGCTAGCTAGAACAGGACATGTCTTTCATAGAGCAACGGTCTGTGAGGGCGTTCCCTGGCGGGCGACGAAAAGGCAGATGGGATGGCAACGGGAGGGGCATCGAGGGCTCTTGATCCGCGAAACGCGAAACGCGAGGCGGGCCCCCTCGTACGCGGTGAGGTCAAATATGGGCCGCAGGTGACGAGGTTGTGAATGCAAGTCTGACGGCTGCCGCCTGTGGAAGACCATCAGAAGAGAGATGATGCTGACCAAAGACCGCAGGGCGCATGGGGAGCGGATTCGCAAGGGGAGGGGGGATGCCTGACCGGCCGGGACAGAGAGCTACTGCAAGAGCACGGAAACAGAGGAGAGAGCCGTATGGTTGCGGCGCGAGGGACTCGAGTTGTCGAGCTACTCCGCCGGCGACTCCGGGAGGTGGATATGGTAGATGCGGTAGATGCGGCGATGAAGGTCGTGAACGGGGCGTGCAAGCCACGGTCAAGAGGCGCAGCCGGTGGGTCAGGCGGTGGCGCGTGCTTCTTCTGTCGGTCAGTTATTGGGCGGCAAGGAGCCACAGAGAGAGCCACAGAGAGTCCCCCGCAGTGTTAGAAGGTTAGAGAGCGGGCGAGGCTGGAGAACGGGGAGAATGTTCTTAGGGCAACGGCCGGATGAGGTCATCGCCCCGACCGACAACGACGAATTGGGCTTTGGTGCTGATGGCAGGAGATGGGTGGTAACGGTCAAACCGATGGCGATGACGATGGCGATGGCGGTACATAGTAGTTGAGGGCGGCGGTCTCGTCGTACACGCGATCCAGATTATACAGATTGCTCAGCGGCAATGGGGCAATGGCCGTTGGATTCGTCGTCGCCGTCGTACTCATCTCCAAGGCCATCACCCAGGCTCACAGTCATGGAGATGACGAACGTCTGCCGAGCCAAACGTACGTTCCCAACTTCTGCAGCGTGACCTTCCAGGCAGATGCCAATGAGCCATACTTGTCTGGGCTCCTCTGTGCTCCGGTCTTTTAGAGTCTATAGATTAGTTTCTGACGCCTGTGGCCTGCCAGCCTGCCTAAGGATGACTCGTCTTGGTTTTCCCAACACGGCGATTGCTCTATCCGGTTCCTCGTCGGGCAGCTGTCCCGATCACCGAGGTGCCCGAATATGGGGCTGAAGCGGTCGGTGTCGTGTTAAGTAGAGAGTGCATCTCATCAGAGGGAGCATCTGAAACAGGTCTGACTGTCTGAGACAAGCCCGGAGATCGTTATGTCGTCCTCCCGTGCTGCAAGACCGCTAGCGCATAAGGAGGGTGGCAGCAGCAGCAGCAGCAGGTCGGACAGGTAAGTGACTCTGAAATCAATTCTCATGTCCTTCGTAGGCAGACCGAGTCACGAACGTTCCCCCAAAGAGCTTTTCGGCCACCTATGTGCGACCGAAACCCCGAGAACCGTCTCTGTGAGACTTTGAAATGGGGGTAGCCAGTTTTCACCGGCTCCGCTTCGTAAGTACCTAGGCCTATGCGTTTCGGCAGAAACCAGTGGGCAGAGCTATTTTGAGCAACGACCTCGATCGAGGATACTTTTTCGGTTACCTCGACCCAGGGGGGAAAGACCCGGAAGAGATCTCTCGACGGATCCGGCACTTGACGTTGCATCGCATCACGTCACGCCCTTGGTCAAAGAGCCCCGGGCAGCCTTGCCGTCAGCACCGGGTTACTCAGAGACCACGTGAGGTGGTCAATCGCGCAGTCGTCCCCGGAATGGTGGGAGGACAGGGACACCATCGGGCGCCAGGCAACCCTGTCTCGACCATTCCACTCACCCACTCGGGGCGCGGGATCAAGTGGGATGGGAGGCAGGGTTGAGAGAATCTGGTTCAATGTGAGTGTGTGGGTGAGGTGAGTGTCTGAGTGTGTGTGCATGGAGTTTGAATCAAGGTAACTACGGTGCGTGCGGTGCCGTACTAGGATTGCAACCGTATGTACTATGGTACTTGGCCCGGGGTGGTGGGCTGCCTCCACAATCCGATGAGTAGTAGGAAGCCGAGGGTGGCGTTTTTTAGCTGTTGATTTTGTGTTGACTCGGCCTGGACTAGGACTGAATGCCTTTTGTTTGGTTCGTCTCTCTGACTGATCATTGAGTGTGGACGGACCGTGGACTCTACGGTGTGTGGTTCACTTTGTGTGCGGGCATTGGTCCCAACCATGGTGCATCCAGTTTCCGACACCATGGTGCTGGTGGTGAGCCACGGGCGATCCGGACCATCAGACAGGCCAGCCCCGGACGTGACGGGCGTGCCCAAGATCAATGGAACTGTACAAAGTAGACTACGGAGTACGAATTACGCTATATTCGTACTGCCCTGTCACTCGTGCACCACACCTCCACGCCTGATGCAAGACAGTCGATTTGGTGTCTTAGACATGCAGGTTCCCTCCGTTGAGTTGCACCCTCGCTGCTGACGCTGATGCTGATGATCCACGCTCGAAGATGCATGGAAGCCTTCGGCGACACGGTGTTTCCTCACTTGGAACCAATGACTCGGATGGGTCGATGCAACATGAACACGCCGCGGTGCACTGCGATGCGATGCCAGTGATGAGTGGTCGAATCGGCGGCCTCGGCAGATGACGGCGGCGGTGGGCCGGATCACGGAGGGCCAAAGATAAACGGTCGAACGGACCAACCACATTAACCCGCCGGAGTAAGAGAGAAAGAGAGTAATCAGGCAGGCAGGCAAGCCTTGCCAAGGTTAGTTGTTGGCTGCAAACATAGCCAAAAGCGACAGTGAATCTACTTTCCGGCGTCAGCACCAACCATTTCGCAGTGGTGTGGCTTTTGGCGAGTACTATTTCCAGCATTCAGGAACCAGGCCAAGTCGTTTGACGAGTTAGCTGCATCCATTGGCATGCGGCTTTTCAGGGTCGGTTGAAAATGGGGTTTCCAGTTTGCCGAAGTCGAAGCATGTGAGGATGCGGGAAGCTATCAATAGTCGTAGCCAACCCATGGCGGCCAAGAACTGCCACGATCAGCAGAGAGGCAAACACAATCTGTTGAAGACGCCATCATGTGAGCCGGCAAATCGTGCGAACACCCAGCAAGTACGTACTCCGGACAGCTCAAAACTCAGGCATTGCCTGTAACCTAGATTCGATCCTAGGAGCTCCAGTCAGGCAGTTGCGACAAGCCCCCATGCTCCGGGATTGACAGCTGACATGGGTAGCCTGCGGGTAGGTAGTGAATGTTTCTGATTTCTGATAGAAACCAAAGTTCGAAACACGACGCCGTAAACGAAGAAACGGCCTTGGAACATTGAACAGAAGAGTCTGGAGCCCAGAGACCAGGAACCCAACCCCAGCAGGAGCCGGAAGCAGGGGAATAAGGAACAGGGGATGGTGGCAGGGGAAGAGAGCCAGTGCGCTTCTGGGCGCAGCAACCGCAAGTTCCCACCCCCAAACACCATCCTAATTGGCGGGCTGCCCTAGGTCCTTAGCGCAATCATCGTTCAGCCGCGGGGCCCTTTTGTTTGAAGCTTCGCAGTTGAGAAGGTAATGGGGTCGACTTCGACGGAGGAGATGGGCAGATAGTGTCGAGAGAGAGCCGGGTACGACAACAGCCCAGAGTCGCCGGCAAAGAGCCGGGGGCTTGGAAAGAGACGTTGCATTTCTGACACTCACTATATGACTGCAGATGATGAGGCATCCGCAGGCACCAACCAGAGCGCGGGTCAGGCAATGCGAATTTATGTCCGGGCACTGTCGTCGGCGATGGACCAAGTGAGGTAGGTACCTGGGTGCTGTAGGTAGGGAGTATGAGTCGGCGGTGGAGAGGAAGAGTAGTAGTAGGAGAGCACAATGATGAGTGGTCTCCGAGTGTCAAGGGCGCTGGGGAACTCGTGTTCTCTGCCTAGCCTGCCTGGGGGAGAGTAGATTGGTTCCTAAGTCCCAAGGACCCAACTGGTAAGTGCAGTGTGCAGGGCGAACCAACTGTACGAAGTAGGGTGCACCTGCCCGTCAACCCCTGTGCCACCTACCTACTAGTAGTACTTAGCTTACTACTTACCTGCTACTAGTAAGTACCTACTTAGGTACGTATCGCCCAGTACTTTCCTCAACCCGGATTATCTACGTCAGAACCTGACGCAATTGTTCGTCCCCGTTCCCCGTTTGACCCTCCCGCAAACTGGAAGTTCTCATGGAAGGGACCACCGTCTAGACCTCCGGCTACATCATTTTCCATGTTCATGCCCATGCAATTTGGGGTCGAGACCGTCGCCTCGGTTTGGTGCATCTTTGTAAGACCCAAGAAACACGCCCCGCCACAGCCAATTGCCCGGTGCAAGCAGGCAATGGGTGTTGTCTCGGCGTGCAAGAGTTCCGTTGATAGCGACACTTCAGGCTTGCGATGAGAACTCATAGTGCGGATACTCCTTCGGTACATACCTAAATAGGTACAGTTATTAGTATAGTAGGTACCTACCTAAGGTAAGCAGCGAACCACTTGCAACTCGGACATTACCTACCGCGCCAACAGAATCTTGCATCGAACCCTTCCATCTCTTCCATCCGTCGGCATCATCATCATCACTTCAGGGTTCCCTCCTCCACGCTACCAGTCGTCCAATGGCCCGTGGCTGTACTATACGGCCTGTAACCCCCCCGTCAGCCCTGTGCTGCAGGTCACCGTTAGCCTCCTTGGCGCAGTCCAATAAGTGACTCTTCACGCCGGATCCACTTTGTCGCACCCATCCTGCCACCCTCGTCCGTCCCATCCCATCCATCTCGGTCTACGTACTTGATTACTTTGCGAATACCGTACCTTGGTACAGTACTAAGGTGAGATACCAGGTACAGTAGGTACAGTACCAAGGATGTAGGTACGGCTTCCTTTTTCCTCTTTTTTAACACCCCTGCTGCCTTCTGGTGATACGTACCAGGTACCCAGCCCATCGTCTTCTTGTTCATCCACATCGTTGCTGCGCCTTGACAGCCCTCGTCTTTCGCGATGGAAACCCTCCTGGAACCATGGACCGAAGGACTAGACTCGGCAGCATAGCACAAGATGGCACGGGCGCGCACAGGGCACAGGACACAATGGACACAAGGGCCACCAAAGCCCCAAAGCCTCCAGGACTCTCCCAAGGCATCTTTGGCCCTTCCGCCCTTGTGGGCCCTGCGCCATCCCATGCCTGCATTAGACGCGACCCAGCCTTAGTCACCTGTCAGGACAGTCAGACTCAACTGCGGCTATCTCTCTCTCGCGCGCTCTTACTGGCGTCTCTGCCCTCTCTGCCCTCGCTGGTGCCTTGATCCTCGCCCGGGGATGGTCTTCCTGGAGTCCGGGAGGGGCGTGGACAACTGCCAAAGTACGGGAAATGGGGCGTGCCAGTAACCTGGACTCACCTGGACTCTCCATCTCCAGGCTACAAGCCGGAACTATAAGGCTGCGATGCCTCGTCCGCCTCTACTGTTCTCTCCTCTTGCCTACAGATCTTCTCATCATCTTCAACACATATCTTGGACGCTCTTCGCTCTCCTCTTTGCTCCATCTGTCTCCAAACATCCTCCTCGTCTCACTCCTCACTCCGACTACACCGCGAACAAATTCAGTGCTCTCTTGAAACCCAAGTCTAGACACTTGATATACGCCTCCCAACAACACCAAACACCAACACCAACACCAAGAACATCAACATCCCCGAACCAAGTCCCAAACCCCGCCCCACCCATTGTCACAACCCTCCCACTTAGACCAATTCCAGGCCCAACTCTTGGCCTGCTTTCGCAATCATGTGTTATCAGTTGGTCGAACTCTACTCAGCCTGCCGCTGCCTCTACTATCAACACGCCGTTGACCGCTGTGCGGGATACGGCCGTCCTGGCCACCACGTCGAAACACGGCAAATCTACGTTGGTTACGCCTGCAGCTTGCATTCTAGCCATGCCGCTCAGTACGCCGCACCGAGCAACTACTCCGACTCTAGCTACTACACTGGCCACTCTAGCTCCTCGACTTATCGATGAAAAGTCTTGTCTTCGGTACCTGGCTGCCAGCCATGGCTCTCCTCGCGACTCGTCAAGTTTGGATTCAGCGATTGGATCTCCTATCTCTTGTCTTTCAACCCGTCGCAACTCTCCGCGTTGCTCCTAGCCCACGACCGTCGAAACCGTTATTCTGTTCTAGGAGTGATCCGATGATCAGTGGTGCTGCGCATCCGCATCTCAGTCCTCTGGAACCCTCATCCTTCACCGTCTTCAATACTCCTTTTGGCAAGCACTCTAGCTTGCTGCTTTCCCTTGCCATGAAACTCGTAGCGACACTACCGAAGACACGAGAATGATATCACGATCTCTACGTGAATGGAATCACGATTCAACGTCCCTTCTCAACACTTAGACGGACGAAGCAGGTCTCCGACTACCACATGCCCTCCGATTGGGTCACGTCCTCTCCATGAGACGGCCTTCTACTCTTGGGCAACTGGTCCTCTGCCCATTTTTACTGCATTTTACCTTTCATTCCCGTTTCAGAGCACTATTTTATCGACATTTTGGTGGGTTATTTGCATAGCGCTGGATTTGGTCCCAGATCGTTTGTCACCTACTAGTTTTGGGAAAACATGCGATGCGGTTGCACCACGGAAAACACGGTCACCGGATTACATTCTATTCAGCTTTGCTGATTGCCTCGCGGCACCTTTCGGACTATTTTGGTTTCTCGGGCATGGGCTCGCACATTGGGGATCAGGGGTCAAACGGGCGTTGGCCCCCAACCCCAATTTCCACATTGGACTGTGTGTCTTTCTCTTTTTATTTTCTTCCTCTTCTCAGATGCCTCGTTTAACACGAGGCAGTCTACATGCACTAGGGATGACGGACATATACCAGGCGTTGAGAATTTGTGGTGGATGTAATGCTTTGGTCATCAGAGACCGCATCTACTAGTGGGCGGAGGGGCTTGGGCAAGCACTGGTTGGATACCATGCACCTCTTGACACTAGATTCCTGTTTGTTTGCTCATTTGGGGTTTCTTACCTTTTTTCTTTTCTTTTTCTTACTTTTTTGGCATACCTCTCCCTCTTACCCACTCGGAAAGATGTTGTACCATCAACCACGCATAGACTGCGCAGGCAGCAGTCGGCCCCGTCAACGGCAGGGGCATCAAACCACGACACAGAAGATATTGACAGGATTAGAACGCTGGACGTTACTAGACGATTGAAATAGAAACAGATATCGTTTCCTGTCATACCCCGGCCCCTTTGCGTTCGTGTTCTCCCGTGAATCTCCTCGAAAGCTTGGCCAAGTCGCACAGCGTGTGATTAACTTAGCGTCCAGGCCGAGTCAAAGCCATGTCGTCGTTGACGATCATCATTTAAAAGTGGATCAATCCAGGTCACGTCCGAGCTTCCCTGCTGGCTTGACTGCCGTAGCACGTGGATGAGAGGACAAAGAAACGAGCAGGGATGGCATCCGGTCAATCGGCGTGGAACGTGATTGTGACCAAAGCCCCTTCGAGTTATTTTGGGCTAATTTGGCAAGCATCGGTGTAACGCCGTCGAGGTGGCCCGATGGCTTCAGGTTCAGGGGCCCAATTACGACAGTGGTCCCGGTTCTGGCTCGCGGAGAGTTCATTGTATTAGCGAGGAGGCCTCATCCTGACGCCGGACAGTTTTCTAGGGTCGCCGGGCTGGCAAGGCAGACAAACAGACAGTTGGGGAATCCACAGCCTTGCAGCACCACAAAAAACGAGCATTTGTCCGGGAAAGGTGTCTCACTCTTCCTTTAGTTTTGGGTAGCGGAAAGTCAGAACCTTGAAAGAGCCAAATACACATTGTTCCATTGCTATTAATAGAGGATGGAGGCGGAACCATTGTGCCGGGCCGGTACCAGCCTTCGTCCAGCCGCTCAGTAGGTGGACTAAGCCAACCATGACCTAGCAGGTGCGTGATTTGCGGGCGTTGTAGGATTAGACGCGGTCTATCCGCCATATTTAGGCGACTGACGCGGTGCAGCCAAGGGCGACCGGGGGGGGAGGCGGGGTCCAAGGAATCGGGGTATTTGGGTGTGTTCTTCCATGGCTCTGGATCTATCACACAGATTTGTGTGGTGGGGAGTGGGATTTTGTGAAGGATGTCGTGAGCAAGAGCACAGCACAACACAGCACAGCAGAACTTGCACGCAGACACACAAGTCGTGCAGCTCCTTCACACGTTTCAATAAGCCCTGATAAGATGTAACCAGTCACATAGAAACCCCAAGTCTAAACGCGCAAGCTGCGCCTGGGGTTTGTCCGGTATGGGGGCCGAATGGATTTTCAGCTGATTAGTTT
Organism: Corinectria fuckeliana; assembly: GCA_019137255.1. Classification (NCBI taxonomy): domain Eukaryota; kingdom Fungi; phylum Ascomycota; class Sordariomycetes; order Hypocreales; family Nectriaceae; genus Corinectria; species Corinectria fuckeliana. The sequence continues at coordinate 10,864 of WPDH01000223.1, read as the reverse complement.
CGTCGGGGTTCAGGGTAGTCGAGAGGGCAAGTTTGGAGCGACGAGGTGAGACGACGTTCCGGAGTTGGGGGCCTACTACGTAGGTAGATTAGTAGTCTACCTACTGTGGTGTTGTTCGAAGAGAGAGGAACTACGGATGGTGGCGGTATCCATTGCTGGCTTTAGGCTTGTTTGGGGGCGTAGGGCTGAATCGCGTTGCATTGGGTGTGAGGTTTCCCTTCGTGCAGTGTCCGCAGTCAGGTGAGATGATTGGGGGAGGCGGCGTCGCAGCGCAAGTTAACAACCGACCCTAATTACAGAACAATTTCAGCAACATATAATCCGGGTGCCCAGATCATGCATTAATAAACAGTGCCTAAAGGCCCCCTACGCAACCCCAGCAAGGTCGGTAGAGCTCGCCTTCTCAATCAATTGAATAAGGGATCAAATTGACCGCCCAACAATGTATAGCACGACCACAGCGATAATAAGTGTTTAGGGCAAGTTATGACGAGTGAGTATAATTGATTGATAAGATGCATTACACACTTCGCAAGAACGCTCATAACTATGACTGCACCACTGGACCTTAAGGCTTAGGGCCTTATAGCTGCTGACGGCAATAATAGCCGCTCTACGCTGGGCTTTCCTGCCTCTTAATGATCCTATAGGCCGACAGCTACTAACCTCCACCTTACGAAACCCGTCTACTGTAGAAGCAGAAGATGCACTCGGTTCTGTCAACCGTATTATTCGCAGGCATACTATATCAGAAGATAACACTAGTGACATTCTAACGGAACCTAGAGAAGCTAGTATTCGCAATTCTGGTGTCAATGTGCCCGGCATTTTTGAGGATGCCCCTGAAGAAATATCCTCATGCGAAGAAGACAATATTAGGTTTGATGATACCGCTAAACATACTATCGACGCACTCGCCGAGCTACCAGAACACAGGACGCTGGGTCGAACTATAGAGACTCTAACGTCAGAGACGTTACAACCTGCTCCTGCCCCCAGAATCCGTCTGACTTTGTTCGATGGTCACGGCAAGATGGGGACCAGAACTCTCTGTGCCTAGTAGGCCGAAGGTAATTACTTAGGTAGGTACCACCTACTAGTAGTCTAAGGTACTAGTAGTCTACTATATTCCCAACGCAGACTCGGTGACGAAATTATCATGAGAGCACCTGCCACTTCTCAAAGTAAACAACTCCAGCTACCTCCTACTAGTAATTTCGAAATCCTTTTCTACCCCTCCCTCTAACATCATGTCGCATCCCACCTCTCCTCTTCCTCTCCTCCATACTCTCCGTCCTGCATCCTAGCTATAACCCTTTGGCATGATCACTTGACATCATTATCTACCAGACGCCTAGGCGCGGAATCACATGCCTCTCTCAGCATAGTCCCCATGTCTCATGGCCGACCTCCCCGGCCGCTCACTCTAGAAACAGAAAAGGCTCGATTGCCAACCACCCGAATCGCGTTGGAGCAGCCCGCTCTTCGAAGCTACCATTCCGCCGAGATCCTCCGCGGTCTCAGAGTACTCGCACCGTCTCCGCAGAGTCTCGACTCCAAGATCGGCAAAACTTCCCGCACCGATCGTACAGCGTCCTTGGCGAAGAAAGGATTCAACATGTTCTCATCCTTCTTCAGTCACACCCAGGCACATCAGCCCGAGGGGAAGATCGAGATGGAGGCTGGTGATTTTGACAACACTCCACCTCCCAGTGCTCGGTCGTCCCTATCCTTAACCAGAAGTAAAGCGGAAGATGTGGATGAGTTGGATGGACCATCTGCGACGCCAGCTACAGGCCGCCGACACCATCTTCTCAAGACATCAGCAGGCGGCTCCATCATCTTGGACAAGGATACACCTGTACCGCCGATGCTCAGCCCGACTTCTACGAAGAACATGAAACCCATCGAAGCCCAAGACAAGAGAGTGCAGCATGAGAACAAAGGATTGTCCGCATCAGGCAGGAAGTCGACCATCACCGAATCGTTTTCGCCTCCTGTTTTACCAAAAGTCGAACGGCCCGCATCATCTACACCTACAGTAGACCTAAGACGCCCCGAATCACTGCCTCGCCTGCATGATGTACCTACTCCCGAGCAGCTTCGAAGTCCGCTTAGTGCATCTGAAATCTGTGATGGTGGCAATTCAGAACAGGAGGCGCGACAATTGTGGCCATTGCCTGAAGGCAACTCGTCTACCTCCGCTAGACTATCTATGAGACACAACACGGGGATTCGAGCTCTGCCTGAAGAGGACGTTCCTAAGAATCACGGAGTTGTCGTTACGCCATACGAGTGCTACACTCGCTCTGCCAAGGTGAAGTCCTTGGAAATCGGACATGAATATGGACAGGAAAACAGTGCCTTGGAATCTCGTGACAGCGAGGCAGGCAACACACAAAACTCGGGAATTGAGCAACCAGCACAGTCAACCGAAGCCTCTCCAACAACTTAGAAACCGTTTGGAGGCCACTCGATTCAGTTATGCGACACCTATCCCATTGACATTGGTCTAGCGGAACACCCCATGGAGCTTTGCAAGCCTGGTGATGCAAAACCCTTTTCTGATGTCAAAGCGGACGTGACTGAAGAGTGCATCAAGTGTCCTCAAGGCCAAAAGACAGATCGACACGCAATCTGGGAATGTTCTTCTCATCTGATCTACCGCGGCGCTGGACAGCACGTCAATCAGGAATGCAGCCCATATCAGCCCGAGCACATAGCTTCAGCACACGGCCTGGTGTCAAAACAAGAGTCAAACGAGAACCCTTCGGCCAATTCTGGAGAGCGGGATAACTATTTCGAGTTAGACTCGGACACGTCAATGGGAGCTGATTACAACAACGTGAAATGCAGGAGTCCACTAAATTCGTCAAGTCCAAGCCAGTCTCTAGGTTCTATTCTAGATTACAGACGCACGAGCTCCTGGCTAAAATATCTCCTTCTGGCCCCTGCGGACTCCAGCACAAAGTTTACAGAGCTTCCGAGGCGACGAGGCAAGTCGATTGCATCAAGCGCTACTCGGCGTCCCTCGGAGCCTACAGTCTCAACCGGGGCCAATCGTCGCCTCACGGACAAGTCAGCCTACTCCGGCATGTCTGATCCCAAGGTGGATGGGATATCGTTCAAACGCGCCGTTAGCGATTTGGAAAGACTTTTAAACGAAGCTCTGACGCTTGCATCTCAAGTTATTGACCGGTCAGGATCCCCAAACAGCGGCGGATACAAGCAGCCGTCTATCAGCTCACGCTCTGATCGCCACAGCAGACCAGGTTACAAGGAGATTCACGAAAGTTCTTTAGAGGATGAACCACTGACTAATGATTTTGGGAGTGCCTATGAACTTGCTGATATCGACCTGAGCGAGCATGACGTGCCCGTGAGGCCAGCGTGCAAGCATGCCTCGACATTCAATGGCACTCTGGAGCGCCCACGACTCGTTGACGTTGTTGAACGACACTCTGCAAAGTACCAAGATCTCCAATACCGAAGCCCTAGCTATCGAGCGCTTCCTCAATCTCGCGATTCTCGATCAGTTGATCGGATGGTGGTGGGCGCGCCTAGCCAAAAGATCAACAAACAGCCCAAAAAGGGGCCACGCAAGAAACCCATGGATATGGAGGTGTTGCTTCAAAAACAAAGAGATAAGGAGTCGCGGGAAAAGGACTTGACCAGCAACACGACAATTGTCGACTTCAACTTGGGAAAGGAGGTTCCTCTGGATGACAAACCTTTTAAAAGGCGAGCTGTAGGCCATCACGGCTCATCGGCAGGTCGCAGTACTGCAGGTCTAGAAGGTTTGCCTGAACGTCATGGTTCCGGCCGGAAGATGCGGTTTGAACACGGCATCAGTCTCCGCCGCAGATCGCACGTTAGTCTGCGAAACGTTCAGGGGTTCAGCCTTCCTAAGTCTCACAAACGACAACCGATTGCCAGGGACTAGTCACCCGTCCGCAAGAGGTACGTCGCGGCTGTAGCTTGTCTGAGCACAGCCTTGATCGGCATATTGCTCGGCATCTACACTGGCCTCGTCCCTTCGATCCAGTACTATATTGTCGACCAGTCTCATGTCACCGTCCATGGCAATACGGGTTGTTTCCTTGGTCTCGCGCTACCGACGTTCTTTCTTTGGCCTCTTCCCCTACTCCACGGTCGCAAGCCCTACATTATGGCGAGCCTTGCTCTTGCGATGCCTCTCCTATTTCCACAAGCACTTGCAGTCAACAGCTTGAGGTTAACGCATACCACTTTGTGGAGGGCGTTGCTCATTGCCTCGCGAACACTGATGGGTTGCGCACTTGGATTCGCGAGCATGAACTTTCACTCGATCCTGACGGACCTTTTTGGTGCCTCATTGATGAGCTGCAGCCCTCACCAGGAAGTAGTCGACCAGTTTGATGCGCGGAGACATGGAGGCGGAATGGGTGCTTGGCTCGGTGCCTGGACCTGGTGCTGGCTTGGATCTCTCGCCGTAGGGTTTCTCATCGGTGCCGTCGTCATCGACAAGCACCCTCCGGCATGGGGATTCTACATCAGTATCATGCTCATCGCGATAGTGCTACTGCTCAACGTTGCCTGTCCGGAACCCCGACGCTCCTCCTACCGGCGATCGGTTGCCGAAGTCCGTACTGGTGAAGACATCTCGCGGCGACTGGCTCGCGGCGAGATTATGATGCATCGAGTCAAAACAGGACCCAAGTGGTGGGGCAACGAGGTTTACCATGGAGTTCTTCTCTCCCTTGAGATGCTTCGCCAGCCCGGCTTTACTATCATGGCTGTTTATGTCGCTTGGATATATGCTCAGATTGTCCTCGTCATCATACTTCTGGGCTCCTTGGCCTCCCGCTTCTATCACCTGCGGTCTCCTTACGTCGGTCTGCTTGTCGCCTCTATGGCGCTGGGAGCTATACTTGCCATCCCGTTCCAGAAGGCCAGCGCCTTTTCGAGATCTCGACATTACAAAGTGAACTCCAGCCGGGAAACTCTTGACCGAAAGTTCGCTTGGTCGTCGCATTTCCTTCGGCGGACCATTTTCACCATCACTCTGCCACTGGGAGCCGGTTGCTACGCCGCCGTTTCTTCTGGGCCACCGATGAGCGTTGGAGTCCCGACATTCTTTGCAACGTGCATCGGATTTCTGTCCTGCCTCGCGGTTGCAGAGTGCAACGGCATAATCATGGAGACTTTTGACACTTCTGACCTCTCTCCAGGGATGATCGGCCGGCAGCGCGACGCAGCTGGCGAAATCCAAAAGAAGACAAACTATTCGTCATTCCCCCGAGTGACTTCTGGTTTCGCCATCATTCATACATTTGCCTTCATCCTCGCAGCGGGTTCAACGGCGCTGGGCGGCCACATCACCCGCACCCTCGGCCAGCGGGTCACGTCGGGCGTAGTGGCAGGCATTCTGTTTATGCTCACCGTGTTGTTGTTCCTGTCGCTCATCCGCTTCAAGAATGTTCTCATAATACCACGCTCAAAGTCAGCAGAGATGGACAGAGTGACTCAAGCTCGCCGAAAGTCCACACAGCGTCGTGCGTCCATGCCTAACGACTTGCGAGCTGTGATGGAGGAGGACGTGGCATGGCGCCCAGTCATGATCGGCAACCCCGTCGGCAAGAACCGTCGAGTGAATCTACTAGAGCTCGGATGCATGACCCGCTGGCAGGATATTCGGAGAAAGAACAAACTCATCGACGAGAACGCGCATCTCAACCGAGCTGCCTTGGATCAGGGCCTCGAAGCTCTGGATGCTGCACTGGAGGATCACATGGAGGACCTACGACGTGTCCAGGGCGTGTTCTCGATGGGAAGCGGAAAGGGCAGGCACTCTCATCGGCTCCGTCGCAGCGATCAGAGCAGCGAACAAAGTGCCGAGTTCGAGTTAGAAACGCTGAACTTTGGAGCCACGCCTGGCGGCCCCTCCCAACGCCGGCAATTCGGTGAAGGGGGCAGCATCAGGCGCCAGGTGCTGAAGGAGGAGAACGAGGATGAACTACAGGCTGGGCCGAGCGGGCACACAAGGGGCTAAATTATGAAGGGGAGGTCTGGACACGCCATGAGACTTGAGGACAATGCAAGTATATGACCTAGAAAAAATAATGATAGAATACAAGAATGCTCCCTTTTTTCAACTCCTGCAATTCCTGCGAAGTAGGGTCCGGTCTACACTGTTGCTCGTTACAGATGTTGAATGCGTGACTATTATACAGACAAATTTGGGAAAAACAAAAGAAAATTAAATGAATCGCTGAGGGGATATCAATGACAAATGTGGTCATGAGATGGCTAATTCTTCCTTTTATTTCATTGCACGTTTAAGAACAAATCCTCCCCGCGCCGTGTAGGTGTCAATCGCGGCACCCAAGCCGGTGTTGAGGGAAGACCGGATTCGCGTTTGGGCGTGGATACCTCTTGAGAACTGCCATCTTCGCGGCGCCACTTTGCCCGAGCGGGATCCGTGGGGATGGCCATGTTGGCAGCTCGGTCGGAGCCGACGCGCTTGGCCAGCAGGGAGGAGGTGGAGGTGGAGGTGGAGTTGTCCGAGGCGGGGGATGGGTTGTGGTCCCGGTTGGGCCTTCGGGGAGGCTGTAGAGGGTGCCATTGGTGATGTTGATGATGTTGGTGCTGCTGTTGGTGCTGATATGGACGTTGCTGTGGTTGTTGTTGCTGTGGTTGTTGTTGCTGCGGTTGCTGTGGTTGACGTTGAGAGGGAAATTGTTGTTGCGGCTGTTGGTACTGGTGCTGATACGGATGTTGCTGCTGCTGTTGGTTCTGATGTTGGTATAGAGGTTGTGATTGTTGTTGCGACTGCTGTGGATATTGTCGATACGGCCGGGGAGGTGGCTGCCCAGAACCGGAGACGGACGCGCGTGGATAGGGGGGCTGGCTATTGATCAGGGGCTGGGGGTAGGGAGGCGCGAAGAAAAAGGGAGGCGCTCGGGGTTTAGGCGGAGGGGCCGGGCGCTGCTCCTCCGGCTCGGGAGACGGCTCGACGACGCGCATCGTGGGGGAACCTGACCGGAGGAGGCCCGGGTTGACCACGGGCTTTCTCCCGGCCTTGGGGACCCAGCGGGGCGCCATGCCGGGGTCCGGCGACGGTGGCATCGTGCCCAGTGTCGGACTGGGCTGTCCGGGCGGGTAGTACACGGCCGTCCTCGGGGGCGGAGGCGCGGGTGCGGGCGCGGGTCTCCTGGCCGAGTCCTGGGCCGCGACTCGGCTGAGCCGCTTGGGGTCGCGGGTGGGGATCTTGGGATACGCCACGGGCGACCGGCCGGTGGAGTGGGGCGACTCGGCGACGGGTGAAAGGTTCATCTGCTGCTCGAGCTGGGGCGACGGGTCGATGACGGAGTCCTCGGACGACGTAGTGATGGTGGTGACGGAGCTGCTGCCCGACGTGGCGCGGGGCCGGGTCAGGCTCCGGGTGAGGGAGCGCCGGGCGGAAGAGCTGCGGCGCGGGTTGGACTGGGCCGAGAAGAGGGGGCTGGGATACGGCTGCGCGCGGGGGCCCATGGGCTTCTGGGGGGCGGCGCTGGGTTGCGCCCTGGCCGGGACGATCTCGGCGGGAGGGGCGAGGGCGGTCTTGGAGGCGTCGTCGGGGAGCCGGGAGACGAAGTCCTGGTTCTTGGCCTTCAGAATGCCGACGGGCGGACGGTTGGCGGTGGCCTTGTCCTTGGGAGGGGGCTTCGGAGCAGCAGCACCCTGGGAAGTGTTCTTGGGATTGCCGAGAACCCAGTTGCCGTACTGGTCGGCGACGTAGTAGGTGGCCGCCGAGAGCGGCGTCGTGGGCGGCCGCCAAACCTGGGCGGAAGCAGACATCGAAGCCCGTTCGTCGTCCTCGAACTCGGTCAGCGTGCTCTCGCGCTGCTGGTAGTGCGACGGCGGCGGCGCCGTAAGGTTGTTGTTTGACTTGGGGATCTGCAGCTTCGGAGGCGGCGGCGGCGGCCTTGACCTCCCGGGCGAGGCCACCGAGGCCACCGAGGCCGCCGGGGTGACGTCGAGGGGGGGCAGTCGGGGCACGCTGTCCTGGCGCGACGGCCCCCCGTAGTGGCGAGGGCCCGGCCATTCGTCCTTGGCGGAGGCGGCCGAGTTTCTCTTCTTGGAGATCATCGCCAGGTTCAGGGGCAGCACGGGCAGCACGGGCTTGGCCGGGAGGAGCCTGGAGAACCGCCTCAAGGGCGACGAGGCTTGGGCTGCAGCCCGGCTCCGGCCAGACCGGCTTTGGTCAGGCGATATCGCCAGGCCGATGGCATTGGGGTTGGAACTCGCGCGGTTGTATACTGGCGCGGGGGGGGTCGCGAAGCCCTCGAGCGGCGGCGGCATCTGGTGGGCGACCCAGGAGTTGGTCCTGTCGCTGTCAGAGCGGGAGGGCTTGTAGCCCCAAGTGTCGCGCATGGGGAGGAGGAAGCCCGTCTTCATGCTGGGATACTTTCGTTTGCGGTAGTACCTGGCCAGGAGAATGGCCCCGACGGCAAGACCAGCGGCAGCGAGGACGCCCACGGAAATGCCAGCGACCTGGTCCTTGCTGAGAGAATTGCCGTTGCCGTCGTCACTGTCATCGTCGCCCTTGCCACCTCCCGCCGCAGCACCTGTGCTTGTGCTTGTGCTGGTGGTCTCGGTCGCCGAGTCGGTCGCTGTTGAGGACGCAGTGGTTGCTGTTGGCCGCAGAGTAGTCATGGTATCTGAGGCAAGGCTGGTTGATGTGCGAGACAGCGTCCGCCTTGAGAAAGTCGTCTTTGTCGTTGACGATCGGGTAGCTGGGATCGGAGGCGGGGACGACGTCTCCATGACCAATGTCGTCGGCAACGTGGTGAAGGACGAGCTCGTTGTGGACGTGGCCGGCGTGGTTGTCTTTACTGGGGGAAAAGTGACGACTCCACCCGATGTAGGAATGACGAGAGTCGCAGTGATGGTCTTGTGAGTAGGTTCAACGGCATAGGGCTGGTCGTCACACATCCCATATGCGTTGTAAATCACCGTGTCTGCTTTCTCGTCAGCCTCGCAGGCACAGCAACTGCTGTTGGACACGACCTACCGCTTGCATCGATATCCGAACAGAACCCGATAGACCGCTCTGCAATAATGCACTGCAGCGCACCCTCTCCGATTGTGAAGCCCGTGGTACCGACACTGGAACACAGGCATTGCAACGTAGGGTCGTTGGCACAGTTTGTGGTGGTGCCGTAGCTGACGTACAGAAAGGAAATGAAGCACTCCTCTGCGCAGCTGGGAATGAAGTTTGACAGGCCGCTCGGAAGATTATACGCCAAAGCGGCAGTGGTGAACAAGAGGGTGCTTAGCCAGGGCGATGGGAAGAAACATGGCCTCCTGGCCACTCTATACGGAAACATCTGAGAAGTGAAGGATCAGTACTAGACATGACTTGGGCTGGGGAAAGTAGAAAAATCTCTGGCGTGGGAAAGGAGACAGCGCGAGAGCGTTGGAATAGCTCGAGACGACTCACCTATGAGGGAAGGCTATTAATTGAGATGGCCAGCATCTCAGCATGATTCATCAACGCTTCATGGGAACAAAGGAAATGGCCCGAGTCATGCTAACGCGATACGACGCTGTCAAGGGCTGAAGGGGGAGGGGAAGGGAGGGGAAGGGAGGAAGAAGAAGGGAAGAACCAAAACACACGAAACACGCTCTCGAAACTAGGAAAGGAGACGGAGTAAGGAAAAAGAGATATGGACAAAGTGAAAGCAAGACAGGGAGACGGAGACAGAGACGGAGACAAGGACGGAGACGGAGGACAGCGAGAGCAAGACTTCAAAGAGGAGGGAGGGACTCCAAGCGAAGGAAGAAAGATGAGGCGGAACCCCAGCGCTTGCTCGCCGGAACCTGGCAGACCATGACGCTGGGGCTGGCGGCTCGCTTCTGCATCTTTGCAAGCCACGAAAATCCCAGCTGGAGCCGCCGAGGACCATCTGGTCTGGTCCCGTTTGCGTCATGACGGCACGATAAACGTTGGGCCACGGGCAAAGCTGGCAGTGGGGGGGGGAGTAAAGCCCCGGGCAATCTATTTTCGGGGAGCGGAAGGGCGGGAAAAGGGCAACACTTTCCAGTTTAGCCTCTGCTGCTGCATCGCGTCAGTCTCAGCTTTCCGCTGGGAGAGAAAGAAACAAGACGAAAAAAAAAAAAGAGACGGCCAGGTCTATTCCATCCTGTCACCCGCATCGCGATCCCTCCTCCAACGATGTTCGGGACGGCGGTTACGTCGCGCCCTGAGTGGCCGGCGCCGGGCCCATTCTTTTTTTTTTTTTAAGCGCCTGTCCGTATGTACATACACGCGGGCGGGGCGCGGCCGAGGGGCGCGGCCGCAAACAAGAAGCCCGGCGCCAAACAGGAACCCCCCCAACGGGCCCCGTCACGTGATGGCGCCGGGCTTGAACTGAGCAACGCCAGCCAATCGTGTCGGCCCGCTTAGCCACTTAAGCTTACATAGTAGATAGTAGGCCCTACGCAGGCCGCCTCGAGTGTGGCCGGTTAGGCCGGAGGCCGCGGCGGGCGTGCAGATGGCGGCGGACTTCTGCGACGGCCCCTGTGTTGCGTGCTCCCAGTTCCGGGACGAAGATGGCTGGATGTAGCCGCATCGTTGCCGTTGCCTTGTCTCTCTCGCCTGCTCCCGCTCCAATTCTTGCCGGTCGCAGGGGGTTGCTGTTGTTGGTTGGGGTGGGGTGGTCTACAGAAGGCTATAGAGCCTGGTGTCTTATATTAACTTTTTTTGGAAATTTTGCTAGAGTCACCTTATACTGTGTGCTTATATAACCTTATACGCCCTTATATAACCCTATTTTATATATATTAATTAATCCCTAAATATTTTTAAGTTTTTTTTTACTAGAGTTACTTAATATAATAT